>CM076068.1:25555000-25857500 GCA_038088235.1 Zacco platypus | reverse complement strand
TCCAGCAATGCAGTTTTTTGGCCAATAAAAGTTTGAGTTCTGGCATTAAAGTAATACCAACATTGAGAGTGTTTGCAGGAGATCCCAGACAGCGGTTATTCCACTGCAGCCAAGGGTCCCGATAAATCTCACTTACAGGTAAAATCGACTCAGCCACTTCATAAAACTTGAATTTAGTGCTTCGAATATTGAATTTTGAATTGTAAAGATGAGCCAATCTCAAGAATACATAAATAGGGTACATTTCTCCCTAAAATCAAAATTAAGAAAATAATAAATGAAATTAGATACATAATTTTTCTCAGATTTAGAGCTTAAGATTTTACTGTATTGAAGTTATTTATATATCAACCAAATATTTCCCCCCCCTTTACTGAATTCAGAAGGCTCTAACATTGAAATAAATACAGTAATATTCAGGAAGAGGTTTATGAGTCTTCGTCCTGCTACTAAAATAAGCAGAAACCTTTAATGAGGGTAGTTTTCCTATTAATAGACTCACTTTGCTCTTCCTTGTGTGCCCGTCACCGTTCTCAAGCGGACGAGATTTTATGATATGAGACGATGACAGTTTATTAGCTTCCTCCATCTACGGTTAATCTCATACAGAGCTAAAAGAGAAATATCCAACAGAAAAGTACTTATACAGGGAACCTATCTTCTTTCGGTTGCTACACAGTGGAAATGTGTATTTAAAAGTTTAATATATATTCTAATATTGTAACACTTTAGTTTAAGGTCTAATTCTCACTATTAACTAGTTAATAACATGCATATTACTAGGATATTAGCTGTTTATTAGTGTAAAGCACATATTAATGTCTTATTCTGCATGATCATATTCTACATCAATATTCTACTTAAAAACTACCTTACCAACCATTAATAAGCAGTAATTAGGAGTTTATTGAGGTAAAAGTCATAGATAATAGTTATTTAATAGTGAGAATTGGACTCTAATTTAAACTATAATCTTTAATATTTTACAAGGGTTTTTTAGAGGTAGTGAGGGATGTTGTGCTTTGATTTAAAAAAGAAAAAAGGAAAATAAAAAAATAAAATGAAATGGGTTTTTTGGGGGGTATTTGTGTTAAGACATTCTAGTGATCATCTACAAGTCTGAACAAAATGCCTGTTTTAAATTAAGAAAATGCCTTGAACATCCAAAAAAAAATAAAAAAATAAAAAGTGGAAATATTACTATTTTCCTAAACTAATGGCAGATTTAGTGGTGGCACAGGTTTTTTTCTGTGTAAAGTACGCTTATGTATTTAATTTCAAACTTTACTATCATGTTATTTCAGGTCCAAATTTGCTTAAAGCGAGGAAGTATTCAATCATTTTCATTCCATGGTTCTCCTCTGGCCTTATAAAACAACTTGTTGAAAACAAAAGGGTCACACATTGTCCTGTTTGGAACGTAATGCCAATGTAATTCATCTCCCCGCATGTCGATGAGTGAACGGCTGAAATAGAAACGTGAAAAGAATCTAGTAAAACAATAGAGGGCGAGCATTTTTATCCAAACTCAGGAAATGCAAGAGAATAACCATGACCTTGTACATGGCGGCATTTCGTATGTGCCACATCCGTGGTCAGACCTCACCCAACTCGCTCGTTTTCCACGTTCAGGTTGCCCGAGACTCTGCTTTGTTTTTCATTAAATCTCTCAATTACACACACATGTTTCAGAACACTGTTATTGGCATCTGTCACCTCTGTCATACGTCTGGTGTTAGCTGCAGTCATGCACTTGAGCGGGGTGCATTCTGGGTACGGCTCTCCGTGGTGAATTGTGAAGTGGTTGATAACTAATATTCACTGTTATGTTTGCAGCCAGGCTGCTTTCCTTAATTGTTTTTTACAGTTGGATTGGGAATATTGATTTATTTTCTCTGTCTACACTAATTGTGTACAAGCTTTGGATGGAAACCTAGCAGTAGTATTTTATCAACTGTATCATAGTAATTAGATGTAGAAGATTAGGCACAGATTCAGGGTGAGAGATTAGCATTTAAAGAGGAAAAGTTAAAGATTCCAAATGTGGACTAGTACGGTAGACAATCAAGGAGTTAGTTTGCTTATTATTCTGGTAGAGTACGACATCTTGGGCTTAATTATATCCTGGAATAATTTTAAACAATACAACAGTACTTCGCAAGAACGTATACTGAAAACAGAAATGAGGACTTCTATAAACCAAGAGAAATAATTGGAACATGTGATTTACCTGAAGTGGGTTGCAATTCAGCGGACGTTTACACGGCCATGAGGTGAAAAACTTATCATATCCCAAACTTGAATGAATTTCTTTCCTCTACTGAACACAAAAGAAGATATTTTGAAGAATGACAATAACCAAACAGTTGATGGGCAACCATTGACCATTGAAAAAAAAAAAATAATAAAAAAAAAAATATATATATATATATATATATATATATAGGAGAAAAAATAAATAAATAAATAAATAAATAAATAAATAAATATATATATATATATATATATATATATATATATATATATAGGAGAAAAAATAAATAAATAAATAAATAAATAAATATATATTCAAAATATCTTATTTTGTGTTCAGCATAAGAAAGAAATTCATACAAGTTTGGAACAACTTGGTTCAAGTGGTTGCTGGATAAATAGTTTAACTCTAAAACCATTCAAATTGACCAGCATAACTAGCTTGACCGGGCTGTGGGACGAGCCAACCATCTTAGGCTGGTTGCACACTCTAATGTCCACACACTAGAATCCTACATGACTCTCTCTGGCTTGCACCTTGTACATGACATGGTCATATGGGCTCACAGAGACAATGGCTTCTTAATTTAGGAGGACCTGGCTGATACGGAAGATAGACTTTACCCAGCAGAATCTCATTTGAAATGTGAGCCTGACAGAAGACAAGGGTCTGGGTATCTTTGTCTAGCCTCTTTGGCTGGAGAAAATGTATGTTCAGCAGAAGTACTTCCTCCACCGTAGAAACCGTCAAGTTTTAAATGTCTTCCTCTCCGTAACGACGTTATTCAGTAGCACGTCATTTGCTGCCAGTGACATTTTCTTTGAAGTCATAAAGGCTGGCACAGTCATAAAAGTGCTGAGAGTGACAATTTTCAGCATGCCCGGTGAATTATATCTTTTATTTAAGGTCTCGATTAACTGGTGTCACATTTTTCCCTGAACTAATCAATTTTCATGATACGAGCCGCATATAATTCTGGAAAATGTTGGAGTCCCTCTTGCACACCGCTGCCAGTCATGGGATAGAACCAAAGTGTGGTTATTTTCCACAGTGGCATTTGAGATACTGTTCCACTGTAATATGAAATCACTAGTACGTTTAGTTTGGAAGCCTCTGTGGTGACTCTGCCCATAGAAACCGCCAGTGCAATACAAAAAGCTCTTATTAAGTTCATGGGCCTAGTCCCTAAATAAAGATTTTGGGTAACAATTCCTTTTGATGATCCACTTTAGACATTCCACTAACAAAAAGTCACTTTGCAACTACAAGTTAAACTACTACTAAACTACTAAACCCTAACGCCTAACCCGAGCCTAACAGTCTAAAGTGGACCATCAAAATAAAGTGTAACCAGATTTTGTATCTTTGTTTGTTTGCCTTTGGACATTCTTTACCAGTTCCTGTGTAGTTCATTAGTATATGGATTAGATTTTGAAAGCCAGTTGATCAGTTGAGGCAGAGAATATGCAGCATAAAGGCCGGTGGATTGGGAAGCTGGCAAAATTACAATTTTCCCATATGTTTTCCATATTGGTCCATCTGTCTGCTTTGAAATGTTCAAATTTACTCCATTGTCCTTGAAGTTTTTAATTATTTGCATTGAGTCGAGAGGTGAATCTACGACGACCAAGACTTTTGTTATGCAGTTTTTGTATTGTTGTTGTGCAAATGAATAGGCCAGAATTATTGTATTCAACTTTCATTATGCAAAGTGTATCCTATCAAAGTAGCAGGAGATCAAGTCCCGAAAGTTTCATTTGGCAAACGTTCCAAAATACTTGCCAATATATGTTGCATGACTATGAAAATTCACTTTAATTTGACAAACATGCACAGTTAAAGTTATAAATTATAAATAGCCAAAATAGTCTTTCCAAGTGCAGCATAGAATTGCAAATAATTCAGCTCCATTCAAATATGTTGCAACTTTGCAGAGATAAGAGAATAACAGAACAGAATGGTCTAAATGTGTTTCTGTCTTTTCATGCCATGTATGCCATTTCAGATGCTCCATTTCTGTGTGCGGAGAAAAAATAGTAATATTAATTTATGTTAAATGATTCATGGTCCTTGTGGAACCAATCTTGGCACTGGATCCGGAAGGCGATTGCTAATTTGTGACCTCTGGTTTAGCTGGTCAACCTAACTCAACTATAAAAATGTCTCGTTTCCAATAAATCCTCATACATGATTCTTATTCACAGCTGTAGCATATTCTAAGAGGAGAACCAATATGAAGATTTTTGTCATAAATGACACTGTAAATGAGCTTCCAAAATTAACAACACATAGAAGAGGCCGTATTTCACGTGTTTCGACTCTACATTGAAACCTTCTGACGTTTTTTCCAATTTAAAAACGGCAGAGAATCACTTCAAATAAAGTACAGAGACAGTAAGTACCTTTCATTAACTCAGGGACTTTAAGCTTGAAGAATCTCAGACTCTCTGAAATGCATTTCTGAGTTAATAAGTCCGTCTTGGTAAAAGTTATGACGTCGTCTGATATGATCAACCATGAAGTACATTACAAAGGTAATGTGAGTGCAGGAACGGGCTCTCTGAGCAGAGTGTATATTTTCATTATCAAAAACATTGAGCCATTTATCCCAAGAAGTCAGAATAATCATTAATAGGCCGGAATTTATGATGCCAGATCCTCAACTAATGTGAAAGACTCCAGGTGTTACTAATAGCTGTACGGAAATGTGTGCCGGGGTCTACGGCTAAAACGGAGGTAATAGAGGCGCTCTTAATCTCCGCAGATGAAGAGCCATTTCACTGACACGTTGATTGGATTTTGAGGACCTTAACCGAGGACTACAGGAAAGCGTGTTTAAATGGCGATGAATGGGGTGACTTTTAAAGTCATGTGTTTTTTTGCACTTAGAAAAGCATTAAACCTACTTTAAAATTATTTAGTGTTGTAGGAAGCATAGCCTGGCGGCAGCGCTTAAGTGAATTGTGACTGAAGTCCAACTTGGGTCATTTCCCGGTCCCATCCGAGGGGTCGTGTTTTTGTTCCTAAACGTTTTTAAACGAATCGATTGGTTTTTGGGAGTGAATCAGTGATTCGCTCATAAAGACAGTCACTTGTTTCGTACCTTCTTCACCAAATGTTTGCAATTTCAGACTCACTCGTTCATTTCCAGATGAATCAGTGTTTTCAAATTGATTGATTCAGTGATTCAGTCATTAAGACCAGTCACTTGTTTATTTCCTAAATAAATTCACTTTTTTAATGAGGTAGTAGGTAGTCTTAATGAGGTATAGGTAGTCGTGGCCTAATGGTGAGGGAGTCGGGCTTGTAACCTGAAGGTTGCTGGTTCGATTCCCATGCCGGCAGGAATTGAAGGTGGGGATTGTGAATGAACAGCACTCTCTCCACCTTCAATACCATGACTAAGGTGCCCTTGAGCAAGGCACGAAACCCCTAATTGCTCCCCTTGTGAGTCGCTGCCAAATGAATAAATGTAAATGTAATGAATCAATTTGGTTTTGTGAATGATTCAATGAATTCACTCATAGAGGAAGTTCCTGAATGAACGAATCTACTGAGTTAATAAATCAGTGAATCTCTCATAAAGAAGTACTCTTGTGGCCGCCTGGCGTAAATATCCTATTCTACAGAAAGAGTCACTCAAAAACTCCACATTAATGCACAGATTGTTTGTAGTTACTCAGTGTCTGTATATAGAGAACTGGAATATGTTTGAAGCAAACAAATTATTCTGAATCCATCAGATGGCTCTCAATCCTGCATAAGGGGTCATTCTGTCAGTTCAAAATAAGCACATTTTCAACATAAATAATTTCTAACGGAGACTTTAATTGACAAAATGGCATGTTATTGTAAAAATAAATCCATTCAATCAAGTGGTATATGTTGCAGGTATGAATGAAGCCCATGGAAGCAGACCGACTCTGTAAAACATTGATTAAATCTCCACTTGACAAGAGGTCATATTGATTTCACAGTCCCATAATTAGATCACAATTATCCAATTTATTATTTATTTATTGCTGAGTAAGAGTTTTTGAAAAGATGTGGATTAATCAATGTAGGTCACCAATATTAGTTTGGTGTCAAATGAATCAAGTGTATCGAAAAGAGCTGTTGTAGTCTGAAATGAACATGCCATCAAAAGGGTTCACATGCTTGACTGCCTCTGTACTTGACCGAGTTAATAATCAGTACTGGTTATGTGACCTTTGGTCATTTTAAATAGAGTCGTAAGTTGGAGGATAAGGTTTCTGCAAGGACAGGGGATTTTCTACTATTATTCGCTGGTGTACATTGAATGCATGTTTCTTACATTTAGTTGCATTGCAATATCTAAACACCTACTTCACAATTTCAAACATGAACATGGAGCTCATTCTCTTGTCTTCCACAGGAAAACAAAACAACAGCATTTGGGATTGGATGCGAATGTGAGTAAATAATGAGAATTTCTATGTCTATACAAGTGAGATATGACTGTAAAGCACCAACCGTGCCTCAAAACAACTGAAACCTTTTGAGAGTAAACCACTGCCATTACCAACAAACTTAATGACACCACAACAAAGGCCTTGAATATTAGGATGAGGCAGATGGATCTTGTGCACCTGTGGCTGGAGAACCATCATGAGTCGTAATCAGAACTTCTCTGTGAGGAAAGTCACTGGGACAGTTTTGGAAAGCTTGAACTAGATGAAAGGGAACACAGCGGTTCAGGATCAAACGTCTGGGCTCTAGTCTCTGCCTGTGTTTGTACTAGGAATGCATATATACTGCATAGCATTTAGATCTGGAGCCTTTGTAGAGTTCGAGGCCACAGACGCGACTCTTATTATGCACTAGTGCAGCAACAAACCTGCCCCTTCTTCCGACCGCCTCTAATCCTCAAAGGCGAAGCAGAGACCAAAGGCAAATTCAAATAAAAACAGACACAGCGCAGAGGCATACAGCAACACACATTGTTTGTGTTCATAATACATTAAATGTCATGCCTGTATAGAGGATTGGATTGTGGGTAATTGATCTGAATGAATTTCTTTGAAATCAGAGCTCGAAGTGAGAGAAAAGATACATCTTAAAAGGAAAAATTACAATATTTAGTCATTGAGAAAATTTGTATATATATATATATATATATATATATATATATATATATATATACAGGTTTGGGGAGTAATGAAATAGAAGTAACTTAGTTACGTATTTAAAAAACAAAATTTGAGTAACTGTATTTCATTACAGTTACATTTTAAATGGGAGGTAATCAGATTACAGTTACATCTGAAAAGTATTTTAGATTACCAAAGTGATTACTTTGAATTTTAATGTCATTTAAACAGCGATTGGTGATTCTCTGACTCTGACAGTCTGAAAAAGCAGAGTTAAGTTTCATGTTTTTGACTGTTTTCTTGTTTTGTGATAGTTGTTTGTGAGTCATTTTATAATTGTAAAAAAGGTCACTGCTTCTTTTTCTCACAATTTGTTTTTTCCCCTCAAAATTGTGAGTTTGCATTTCACAATTCTGACTTCTTTTTCTCAGAATTGCAAGATTTAAACTCACAATTGCAAGTTATTTTGAAAGACTTTTTTTCTTGCAATTGTGAATTTAGTATGTGAGTTAAATGTCATAATTCTGACTTTTCTCAATATTGTGAGTTTATATCTCATATTTTTGACTTTTCTCAATATTGCAATTTTATATCTCATAATTCTGACTTTTCTCAATATTGTGAGTTTATCATAATTTTGACTTTTCTCAATATTGCAATTTTATATCTCATAATTCTGACTATATAACTCACAATTGCAACTTTATATCACGCAATTCTGAGGGAAAAAGTCAGAATTGTGAGATAAAAACTTGCAATGACCTTTTTTGTGTTTGTTCCACACTTATTAGTATTCCAAAGTATTCTAAAGTATTTAGATTAAGTTACTAAACTTGAGTAATGTAACGAAATATGTTACAAATTACTTTTTAAAGCATGTATTTTGTAATCTGTAGTGAAATACATTTTAAAAGTAACCTACCCAGCCCTGTATATATATATATATATATATATATATATATATATATATAAAGGTAGCATATAGGTAGTGTAGTGAATTTCCTCCTGTCAGTTTGATTCAAATTTAACTAGTGTGGCCAAATTCACACTTATGAGTTGAAACAAAATTTTGCCAAAAGTAGGTATGCAAGAATAATTCCCGCCACTGTGAATTTTCTCCCATCCAGCGTTGCCCATTAAGTGTGTCTTGGTGGTTTAATCATAGTTGGTGTCATTCTGTTTGAGTGTGCCATGCAAAGTGTGTCTGACAGGGTGCATTAGGTATCTATGGAGGTATCTTCTGAGTAGACCGCAAATTCACACGTCACTGGAGAGCAAATGAGGCCCACCTTCATTGAATCACCAGTAGCAAAAGCACTTGACGTAACTTTTTTTTCCCCCCAATGCTCTGTCGTTCCAGATCGCAGTCTCTTGTCATCTTCGGGCGAATGTGTCTGCGGAAGCACCAATGGAGGGCTTCTGTACTTCCGCGGCGTGTTAAAGATGCCCCGTCGCCATGGCAAGCCAAGTGTGGCTGCCGGCTGAAATAAATGATGCCGCGGCTTACCTGTCGGAAAGAGTGATTCGGCGCGTCGGACTGTTGCAGTCGGCACGGTGACAGGCAGGCCCATCATGCTCTAGTAATGGGGTCAAACAGGAAGACGGGGATTTGATGCCCGGTGAGGCCACAGGGCCGTGCCCTCGTTGAGCAGTACGAGCGGCCCGATGGAGTCAGCCTGACCTGTTTATTACCGTGTTTTTCTGCTTCGCTGCAAACCAGTAATGATTGTCACACTGTTTGATTGACAGTAGCTCTCTCCCCTCGCTCGCTCACCGGATCCAACTTGAAAGTGGTTGATGGTGGACGAATTGTGCCTGTTGACCCATCCCCATGCCCCGCCAAGGGTTCAATTTACCTCCCCTGACAGGCAAATGATAAGTTGCGGCCACACGCATTCCCAGCACCCTACCTCGCACTCAGGAAAACACGCTGGCGTCGGAGCCGACACCGCGGCCTTTAATTAGCCTGGCAGTTTTACTTGACTGAACAAGTTCAAAAAGCTAATGATGTTTACATACATGATCTACAAGTCTAAACAACATGCCTGTTTTCAATTAAGAAAATACTAGTGCCTTGAACATCCATATTTACAGCTTGAGAAAAAAACAAGCTAAAACCAAGAGCATAAATATTGAAATCGTACTCTCGAGCAGTTCCTTCTTAGTTTAGTGCTCTAACGTACAAAAGGATCCAAACATCTGAATGTGGGATTTCATTCCATTTAAATTTAAACATTTGGAAATGACGTAATGCAAGTAATTTGGCATATTTTGCTGCTGCAACATAAGATTTTTCAGTGCTACAATATATCAGTTTTAAAAGAACACAGCAGCAGTCTTGTATTTGACAAGAATTATAGTAAACCATAATGGTTAAAGGGGTAATTCACCAAGAACTGCACAGAAGTCCAGCGCATTACATTTCCAGATGGACGTCTAATAGTGTATTTAGGTTTTCTTCCCCCCCCCCCCCCCCTTTCCCAGGGAAGTTGATGGGACATTGGCAATAACTCAAACTGCATAGTCATTAGGAAAGAAATCCAACGACACTGCGAGCGTGTGTCAGCCCGAGAGTTTCGGTTCCAGACTTCACATTGTTCTCAGCAAGTACTTTATTATTAAGGTTACCTTGTGCCTTCCTGCAAATAAGATTGACAAATATGGGTCAGGCAGTTTTATTCATTCAGGAAGAGTGAAAAGCTTTTGCAGTATGAAAGGTAATATGTTCTTAAACGTAATGGCCACAGATGCTTCTGAACAAAACCTCAATGAATCAACCAGCTGGTCAAGAAGTTATTAAATTAAAGAGTCTGCTATGTAAACGTGACATTAAAACCTTAATAATTTCCTAAGCCCTGTCAAGTTATTTTCCATATGTGGACATTCGGTTGAAATGAAGTCCTTTGTTTTTAATTCCTGCAGATACGAAAAAAAAAAAGTGAAATATCTAGTTGCATACATTATTAATTACGATATTTAAATGAAAAAAGAAAAAAATCCAGTTCAGTGTGGATATCTTTTAGAGCTCACTTTATATCCATGTGTATCACATGGAGTTATGGTTATAAATGGCTCTTTGGAAAACGTCACAGCCAGGAAAAAAACCCACCAGATCCAAAGCAAGATCACAGCGTTCTCTCTTTCTTAGATCAAAAAAGATGTCCAACATGCTGAGTTACTTTTTCTTAAAAGAAACGCCTTGGGCAAGTTCTTCTTTAAGGATCCAAAACAGACAGATGTTTCAGAATAAAGTGGCCTCAGTAGTTGCTTTGCATCACCAAGTTCAGTCGTTCCACAAACTCGCAAACACACGCAACCACCTGCGCAATCTTACACCTCCGTTTCAATTATGGAAGTGGGTGATTAGCAGCTGTCTGACAGGAAGGACTCCGCCGGATCTCTGTGGCTGCGAGCGGATCGTGGCTGTGGCGCTGGATGTGTGCTAACATGCAGAGGCACAGATGCTTGGGCCTTAAATAGCATTATATGCTAATTAATCCGTCCAGTGGCTCTCACTGTCAGTCACACGGCTGGCACTGCGAGCCTTCGTTAGCGGTGTGCCAAGCTGATGTGCTGGTCTTTTGAGTTTTGAGCTCTTCTAAGTATTTAGGTCTCAATGTGAACTACATTTTATTGTGGATTATGGGTTATATTGAGTACAATCGTTACATTTTTGCTTATTGTTGGTAACTTGCAAACCACTTGCCAAATAAATATATACATAAATGGACATGAACTATTGATTTGATATAATTTTGTGAGACAAAAGAGGCTGCTGAGTGATACGAGAGGCATGAAACAACATTTTTTAAATATTTTCTGAGTGGTACTGCCCATGAAAAATTTGGAAAATTCTGGGTGCTTGTCAAGGTGTTGCTATGCAGTTGCTAAACTGTTTCGAATGTTTAACACATTGATATGTGGTTGCTAGGGTGTTGCCATGCTGGTCAGGGTATTCTGGGTGGTTGCCAGGTTGTTGCTGTGCAGTTATGGTTAATGTGTTCTGAATATTTATGCTAGAGTGTTGCTAAGTGGGCTAGGGTGTTCTATGTGATTTGTCAGGGTGTAGCTATGCAGTTGCTAAGGTGTTCTGAGTGTTTGGCACATTGCTGTGAATTTTCTAGGATGTTGCTAAGTGGGTTAGGGTGTTCTGGGTTGTTGCCAGGGTGTTGGTATGCAGTTGGTAAAGTGTTCTGAATGCTTAGCTTGTTGCTATGTTGTTGCTAAGTGGATTTGGGTGTTATGTGTGGTTGCCAGGGTGTTGCTATGCAGTTCTCTGAATGTTTAGTACATTGATGTGTGGTTGTTAGGGTGTTGCTATGCAGTTGTTAATGTGTTCTAAATATGTTGCATATTGTTACTGTATATGGTTGCTAGGGTGTTGTTAAGTTGGCTCGGGTGTTCTGGGTGATTGCCAGGATGTTGCTATGCCATCGCTAATGTGGTTCAGTGGGTTCTGCGTGGTTGCTTAAAGGCTAAAGTTTTAATTAAATTTTATATATATATATTCAAACATACATTAAATAATACGTTTTAAATTAAAAATGCTTTTTGATTGTGGGATGATATCTAGAAAGCATATGTTCACCCTGCCTTTAGCATTCTCAGAAGCTGCCAAAAGAGAGTTTAGCTCCTCCGTCCAAAGGTAATGTAGAAAAGAAAGTCAGCAAATCCTGCTTTCTGTGTTTGACTGTTCCCTAATACCTACACAATAACCCCGTGGGGTATACTCGGGCACAAAGTTGTTTTGCTTGTAAAAAAGCAAAGCGGTCCCCGAGGGCTCCTCATCGCACAAACGCCTGTCTGCCACCCCTTGGGAACAACTCCCAATCATCAGGGGTCTCAAACACGACAGCCAATCACAGCCACCCTATTTTTATTCTCCGCCTCTTGTTTTCATACTGTGTGGGGTCAACAGACAACAGCTGAGGGATCTTTGAGTTGTTTTCCCTGTGTAACTTGAGTCATTTTTGGTTAGTTTTTTTAGTAATACAATAAGGTGTATATGATGCAAGTGTGCTTAAATGGTTTAAATTACTGAAGGAACGTTTTATTGCTCAGAGGTTGTTCTTTCAAAGCTCAAAAGACTTCTAAAGGAGTTATGCTATCTCAGATGTTTCTTCTAAAAGTCATTAGAAGTATAGAACTACAGTATAACATTAAAGTGGATTGCACAGCATGATAAAAGTTTATATTTTGATTACACACTTTGGTATTTTGTCAGATCTGAGCACAGTTTAAGACATATTTTCTGACACTATGGAGACAAAGTTGATTAGCATTTAATCGCATTGCTGTCTAGGAGAAAAAATTAAGATATTGATAAGATATGGCCTTTGTGATTATTATCTCCAGTTGGAAAACTTTGCTATTCTTTACAGTTTCTGTCATTAGCATTGCATTCAGCACATTGCACCATAAAATGTATTGTACTGTAATGGACAGTGTGAACATAAACCTCCCTCGATGTTGACATAATGCCAAAGAGCTTTGCAATGTTTCTGTCTTCTCTCAGCTATAGCACTAAATATCTCTCTTCCTTCCCTCTCTCTCTCTCCTTTCTCAGGTTTAGCTGCTGGACTATATCGCCACTTCATCACCCTTTTTGGCAGATGAGAATGCAGAGTTATTAATAATTTTGTCTGTGTGCTACAGATGTTCCACAAATGAACAAGGCTGCGTTGAGTTCTCATGACACCAGGGCGCCTCAGGTGCTGAGCGCAGACCCAAATCTGTCTCCCTCCCCCTAGTACTGTCTCACCCCTCTGTAAATGAATGAAACAGGAAGAGCTGAGGTGAGGACAGGAAAACAGACACTCCCACACATCCTTAACTCCCGAACGATTGAGAAAAAGATGGATTGGGAGAGAGGGCAGGATAGAGTTGTGTGGTTGACCACATCCTTCCTCTGTCAGTTGAGGTTTTGGAAAACTTCAGTTTAACATTCATCAGATGTTCTTTAAATATGATCGATGCATTTACATTCACAAACACTTTTATCCGAAGCGATTGTTTTCAACAATGATCCTATGATCTCGGTATTTCTTGCAACGTGCTCATATGAATGAATTAAAAAAAATAGTTTTGAATTTCCTGAAACAAATAATGGTGTTAAAGAACAAATAATTGTGTTTTTTTTTTGGTTTTAAAAAAAAGTCAGCCGGGAAATTTAATTTTGATCTTAATTTTCTTAAAATGAAATCATCTTGAAGTATAATTTTTATGGATACGCTTAAAAGGCTGCAAACCGATGTTTCCCATTGTGGAAAGGTGTATAGAAGAAGAAAAAGAAGTCTGATATATGTCTTATACAGCATATTTCTTAAAAGTAAATGCATCTAATTACCCCTAGCAGATCTATACAGGTGGAGCTGGGGAAGATGGAGGGTTTCAGAAGGTTATCAGCTTGTGCCAAAATGGAAAAGTGTGCAAAATATAGTGGAAATTACATTTAAACAGAAACTTAACTATTGTATTTGTCATACACACTCTTCTTGAATAATAAACTATTGAAATATTCATCCCAAAGAGAACAGTAGTAAAAGAGCATGGTGAAAAGAGAGTGGGATGGAGAAACAGAGAGACGGAGAGAAAGTGCTAACTAGTCAGAGTAAGAAAAGCATTGAAAGACATAAAATATGACTTTTCCATGAGGGGTGTGTGTATGTGTGGGAATTTGGGCCCAGCTGTGGCACACATGACTGAAGAGATTCTTATCCCCGCGCCTCATGTTTCACAATGACCTCCACTTCCGTTCTGCCCCTTGCTGCCCCGCTCAGCTCTGCACCAAGCTGTAGCCACTGTTAAAAAAGGCCTTTCTGAGAGCAGCAGACCCATGAAGAGGTGCTGGTGTGTCAAACATCTGTTTTATCCATTACTGTGAGACTGCAGCCCTGCAGAGTACAGAAGACACAGAGAAGCATCCATAAATCTTTGGCCTCTGGTGGAAACATATTTTCCACACACTCCTCCTCCTCCTCCCTCGTTCTCTTGCTAACACTTTGCCTTCATCCCACATCCCTCCATACTTGACTCTAAAGGGCCGTTCACACATACAGAGATTTGCAGCAGCAAAACAACCAAAAGTCATTGATTTTCAAGATTTCTGGTAACATAAATGACAGTGATCGTTTATGATGTGCATATTGGTATAAATCTGAAATTAAATCTAAATGAAAAATGACAGTGAAGACATTTGACACTGAACCCTGGAGTAATGATGCTGAAAATTCAGCTTTGCAGCATCACAGGAATAAACTACTTTTTAAAATATATTTAAACAGAACAGTTATTTTAAATTGCAGCAATATTTTGCAATTTTACTGTATTTTTGAACTGGCTTGATGAGAATAAAAGACGTCTTTCAACAACATTACAAAATCTTACTGATATATAACCGTGGAGTACATTTTCCGTTTGCGTGTATCATCATTCCGCAACGTCGTTCCAAGTATCCCATTACTCTTTAAACCTCTACTTATGAATCAAGCAGCATAAGACCAGACAAGAGCATTAAAACATTAAACAGTGCCAATTTTGATTTCATGTTGTTAGGTTCAGTGCAGGTGAAATGGTATCTTATGTGGTTAATTTATTTTATTTTATCATGTCTGTATCATCAAACAGTCTCTCGGGTCTTATCTCTATAGTTTAATAGAATAAATAATGCATTTTTATGGATGCTCTGTCTCTCTGCAATTTGATGATGTTGTAAGTCAGTTGAAGACATCAGGCTAAAATCCATGTTTGCATTGATATAAAGCTCTTAATTGTTTCTAGAGCATCAAATGGCTTTTTCTGGCATTCTCTTTTATCTGGCAGTGTAGACGGTAATATACTGAAGGCAAAGGGATATGAAAGACAGGCCAAATAAAGGACACAATGTCCAAGGTTTGTTAAATATTTCATAATAACTAGATAATTCATTTACAAAAAGACATTCATTTTCCTCCCGTATAATGGCGCGCTCATCTAAAATGGAGAGCGTGAGCTCAAACTTTTGAAAAATTCAAATATTTGCATCAATTTTTAAAAGGGGTTTATATCTAATGAATTTAGATTTAATTTGGCATGGCATAAAATCCATTTGTACCGCTTTTAATTAAGAATGCAGTCCATGCAATTAGAATTATGGGTAGAGCCTTCATCAGCGGGTCCTGGGAGAACCGCAGTCGGAAAAATTATGTTAATGCTTTACACTGAAAACACTTCGAATGGAGGGCAGCTTTTTTCTCATCTCTTACAGACAATGAGGTGCTGCACGAAAGCTTCCTTCTAAGCCTCTCTCCGAACGCAACATTTGAAGCGTGTTTATTCTTTTGTTTACAACAACCCTGCACACGGAACATATGTCTGACGTGTGTATAGATCTGGGTTTGCGTGTGACGGTAATGTGTGTTTAAGTGTTGTTTTACAAAATGCAGTGACACTGAGGCTGAGTGCTGTGTTATTTATAAAGGGCTGAGCAGCTCTTCAAGGCCTTGGCTCTCTTCATCTTGGAGCAGGAATAATGAATCTTTAAGCCCAGAAAGAGTGAAAAGAGGAAAAAGACTGCCGTTTGCACCATGCTGTGAGAGCCATTATTTCACAGTGCAGCCCATTTTAACCATAATGAAGTTTCAGAGCAAACTTCAGTCAAATTACGTTCCTTATCACATGATACAAGCTTGATGTATTTTATGGTTTGTTTACTTAATATAGCAATAAAAGATTTCATGTGTGTAAATGTTTTTACACCTATATGGTTTATTATTGCCATTTTTCCCTAAATATCCAAGATATGCAGGATAGACCATTTGAAAATACAACTCTTATTTTATTATGCTCACATTGCTAGATTTACATAAATTATGTGGAGGTAAATAAATAAAATAAAGTCATCTATATGCGTTTATGAGCAATATTTTCACTTTTTACATACAATTTACATTCAAAATGGTTAAATAAGACACACTACTGAATTTACTTCAGTGAATATAATGTATTAAAAATAATTACAGTTTCCAACTGTTTTTTTTTTTTTTTGTGCAGTAAAAATCCACTACCACGCATGTGCGTCAAAAACCTTGTGACTGTTTCTGCATGTTTCACAGATGCTAGTAGGCGCCGACTGTGTTTATGAGTGAGTCATTCAACCGATTCATTGATTTATCCAAGAATTAAACAATTTGGGTGAGTCATTGAATAATTCACTCATCTGATTGATTCGTTCAAACATTGATTCATACCCCTAAAAACACAGAGTGTGTTGCTTGGTTGTTGTTGGTGGAGAAAAAACACACAATAACTGGGAATTTTGCATCAATGATGTAAGTTACATAACTTCTTTGTTTATTGAAGTGTTTATAAAAACGATATCACGCTCGCAGAATTGCACTGTTGTTTTGAATGTAAAATATTCAGAACAACAGCACTCTTGCTTTTGAAATATTGCTTTATTATCCAGTAAACTGTATCCAGTGACTATAGTTTACCTTTCAACCTTACCTTCTTTGTTTGACGCTAATTAATTTGTACAGATACTTTAAAAAGTCTTTGCATATATAAACCTTCAGCGTAACTGACTTTGACGCTTTCATCTGCTGTATTCATGAAAGCACATGAACCAACGGTGGACTTCAGACCTCCGTACAAACTTTGACATCAAGCACAAGTTCAATTTGCCTTCATGCATGTTGATACAGCCTGCAATGAATTGATTTTAATGCTTTCAGCTCATTCCAGTACTTCAAAGCAAACCAAGAGAAAAGATAATGCAATTAGTGACTGAATTATGAAACCGGTCAACCTGTACACTGTTAGCACTGTATATATAGAATATAAAACTGCTTTTTACTGTATGTTGGGGGTTGTTTCTATCTGATATTTAAGACAACTGTTGTTGTCATGAGTTAATGCGGTTAGGTGTGTTTTTTTTTTAAATGTTTTATATTTTGCATAATGCATATTCATATTTTTGACTTAATATTCAGATTTTATTTTTTAGTTACCTGACATTTTTATAGTCTGGTAACTGAACCTCATCAACAGTCTTGATGCTCTCCATTGAAAGATATTTGTCTTCTTGATTTATCCTTCAACTTTTGGTGGATAACGTGTACGGAAACAAAATGGCAATGCTACTTTTAGTTTTGCAGGTGTTTGATTGTTAACAAAGAAACTAGCACAGGTGTTCAGAGATGCTTCATTTCCCGTGTTTTTACACCTGTCTCTTCAAACATTTGCTGAACAGGGTTTTTTTCATGTAATGTAGGAACTTTGAGTCACTGATGCAGTTTATATGCTTAAAAGTGAAGGTTTGACATCCATTAACTGTGTACATGTGTGCCACCATGTTCATTTGATGACCACGCTCCCACATCTTGGTGAAATCAGAGTTCATAGTTTCCAATTGGAAGTCTCACTGGCGCTTTATTGCACTTCCTTGTAGGAAGTTGGAAATGCCACCTTTCCAAGTTGAATGTACATAAGCCCAAATCTTGCATTATGGCTGAGAAAATGTGACTCTTCTGATTGAAACAGAACTACACCTGGACAAAGTTCCTTTTCCATTCTGTGAAAGTCATCTCTACAGTAGAGTGGCCTAATCCTCCCAGCATGACAGAAGCCCATTTTCCCTTCATTTCACTGCTGCGCTGTAGGTGGCTTCCAACTTTTGAGTCATGGCTTTAATGGGAATGGCATCTGGCTGGATCTCCGCTCCCTCCTGAACGCCCACGCCGAACCGACGTGCAGGAACACTCTTCCTATTTCCATTAAAGTTCATTTAACCTCTACATCACATACAGCGAGTTTAAAAACCACAGTATTCACTCCCTTAAACACACACTGATGTAGGCTTGGCGTTTCTCAGGAGTGGAGAGCTACGCGGTGTGTTTGGGGGCTTGAGCGAATATACAGGTTTGCTCTGGGAAACATGGTTTTCATTGGCAGCACTTGAGAAATAAATAAGCGGAAACCCAAAAGAGTCCAGTGAATATGCATTAAAAAGTAATGTGAGTGCCCTCTTGTGCATTCTGTGGGGAAATTAGCTCCAGGGTTTAATATGAAGTCAGAGTACTAGAGTATTACTAGACCATTATCAAGACATTCTCAACACTCACTCTGTCATTTCCTACGAGACTAATTTGTCTCTTTAAAATGGGTCGCATAAAAGTGTACATTGTGCTGGGTGGATTATTAAATGGATTCAGAGAGAATGAATTGTCTGATTGTTAGATTTTCTTATAAAGCACTTTGCAGAAATATACCACCATGTTACGTTAATGTGCACACGTCTGGAAAAACTATACTGCAATCACACAGGAAATGTTAGTCAGCTATTAAACTTTAAATGTGATGTGTAATGTTTTCAGTGTTAAAATACAATCATAATTTACAGAGACAAAAATAATCGAGTTGAAGTTTGATTTTCCCCAAAAAGTGTATAAAGTCATCATTGTTTGATGCGTCGTTTGCCGCGATGCGTATGTTTGCATACGTTTTACGTCTTACTTGCGTATTTTTATTTATATCTCACGAACTGCTCAGTGGGGAAGACTGAATATTTGCTTTTTGTTTAGGGTTCATTTAAAAAGAACTTTCAGAATCTGAAATCCGATTAGAATTTCATTAGATTTCGATTCACGAGTTCACACTTACAAATAATCAGATAGAGTAATTAGTATGCATATTTGGCCCGAGCCCAGAGTACTCCCCCTGTAGTCTGGTATAGGAAGTAACCAGGCAAGTGCGAGGAGACGGGGTGGTGGAGGGATGCTGAAAACTGTCCGAAAGCATATAGGTATATATATATATATATATATAGGTCTCCGCTCATGCTGATTGGGTGGATATGTTGATTGCTGATTAATGACTGCTAGTTGGAGTGACGTGATGATTAGTTAGATCATTTGAATGTGCTCCTCCCGAACTTTGTTAACAAAACATCATTTAGATTCATTCTGACTGATGAAAATGATGCGTTGGCGCTTCGCAGACCGATCAGTGAATGTCATCAAAGTACTGCAGGAGCAATCGAAAGCATACGGAGCCTTCTCGCGGTACTTTGATGTCATACACCAGTTGGTCTGCACTGCGCCACTTAAAGTCCAACACACCTAATGACACAACCAATGGCATGCATTTGAGCCGGTACTATCCGTTTGACCAATTGCAAACAGGGGAGTGTTTGAGAAAGCACATTTAATTTTTTGAAATTCAGCTAATTGATAATATATATATATATATATATATATATATATATATATATACATCATCATCATCATCCCATGGTTGAAACCGTTGGGTCTAGTCCTTTCCTCTTGTTGTTACTTTCCAGTGATTCCGGTTTTTGGCGCGGTGGAAGGCCTCCTGGGCCGTGCATTGACACCAGTCGGTAATATCGTCCATCCAGGCGCGTGCGGGCCGGCCACGTTTGTTCTTGCCGTCCATGTTTGATGTGAGCACGTGCTTGACGATCCGATTGTTATCCATGCGGCATATATGTCCAAATAGCATCAGCTTTTGCCGTCGGATCAGGTCGATGATGGTGGTATGTGCGTTCAAGGTGTTCCTGATCTGTTCATTCCTGATTTTGTCCTTCCATTTTATTTTTAATAATATATATATATTTTTTTTTAAAGAACATAATTTTTAAAATCTACAAAACGAAATAGATTCAGCATGTAAATGTAACAAAATAGCTTTGAAGGGCCCTGATTTCCTGATTTGGCAACTATTGATAACCAGAAGTTAGCAACTGTTTTGTAGCATTCCTAACTGGATTGATAGCCCAAGTGCATAATTCTGATCTTTAAATCCGTCTCTCTGGTTCTGTATGATAAATGTCAACAAAGGATTACAGATTGAAAGCCCGTCTGGGTGAAGGAGACTTTAGAAGCAACGCTTTCCCCAGGAGAGTGCTAATACTCCACAGACAAATGTAAAAGATTTACTGTGCTTGAGCATCTAACACAATTTCTCTGCTTTTCTCATTTGGATCCAATTGACACATTTGGAATTCCTTTTACACTAATGAAATGCTTTCAATTTCTCTTACTGTACGAAATGACCTCACATAAAGATGGTAATTCATTCTTTTGAGTAACACAGCACTTGTATGTGTATGTATGTATGTGTGTGGCTGTTTCAGAATAATTGTTGTGGCATTGCACTGTGGGAGAAGAGCCACATATTGATTGTGGATTGAACAAATAGTTCATTTTATCAGGCCTGACTGTCCCCATTCTTCTACATGCTAAATAATGAATAAGCCCATCCGTCAATGTTTCAAGGTATTTATTGCGGTTTCCCTTTAGCTTATATAAACCGGCGGAGGCTTTAGCTTAAAACCGCTGGGAAAATTGCTGCGATTATTCCATGAAGCTCTGGCAGGGTGTGCAATGAGTAGCCTTCTTCATCATCTTGAATTGTTTGATTTAATTCACTTAGTATTTATATTCGTTTGTAATATGTAAGAGAGTACAGGCCTGTGAAACACATTTGGGTCTTGGTTAACAGTTAAAAGTGTTTCCAGGTGAAAAAACACCAGGATGTAATGGTACAAATTGAGGTCCAGCATTGCAGAGGACATATTAAAGTGCTTATGGTGTTATATAAGAAATGATTAATACATAAATATATTACACATTTTTCTTACATTTCTTTGCAACTGTAAACAGTCTACAGTTCCAGTGAACTATATTACATGATGGAAGATTACTTGGTTACCATTTATAAGAGCGATGAGCCATGATAGGCTGTATCTTGCAACGATTTTACCACATTTAAGGAAGTTAGAAGTATTTAAACACCATTTACCCTTCATAAAATCTCTGTAAGATGCAGACTCTCTGTTTTATTCGATTAAAGTGTTTTTATTAGGTGAATTGATGTTATGTTTTACCAGGTTTCTTTTCTTAATTGACCCTTTGCAAAGCCCCGCCCCCTTTAGTTACTGTTGCTATGTCTGACGAGCCATACGCTCTCACGCCACACATCATGTTTTCACAAAGTGAAAAATACACTGTCAACACGTCGACAGATATGAAACAGTTTCATATTTAAAATATGGTAATTTTTTAAAGAAGTTTAAACAATAAATAGCGTCTAGTGTCTCTTTAATGTGTCGTGACAGATCGCTGTAGCTCCTCGTGAACCGATCATCTCTTCATACTAGTTCATTTATAGCATCAAATAAACATGAATGAACATCAGAAGGAATGTTGTTTCAAGCGCGGAAAGACGTGAGGACACACAATTTTTCAAGTTCAAGTTCAACAACGTTAATCTACTAACTCCGCTGACTGCTTTGTCGGACAAAATGGCAGATTCGGGGTTATGATTGGTCAGATCGCCTGTCAATCAAACTGTTTGCGAAAGGCGAATTGTTACACTGATTTGTCAACTGATTTACCTGAATTTTGCATTAAGTAAATTGTCACTGTGTTTAATTCTTTGCCGTTGTATGCAATACTACAGTCCATCGAGAGATTCATTATTTATTTGAAGTTCTCAAATGCTTAATGTACCTGAAAAATGTAGTCTGGATCACTGTTTGAGCACTAAATAATTTCGCTGATCAATATTACTGGTAATATGACATAGAATAACGTGCGGTCAAGGGCTTGAATATTTCATCAGAAATGGTTGGAGAAAATTTTCAGCAGACATTTTAAATGTAATCTCCTTGCACTTTTACTCCACGCAGCCCATTAACGCGAGTAAATTATGGATTTTTTTTTTTCCTGGATTCTGAACATCGGGCTATGAGTGTAACCAAGTAGAAATGATATTACATATATTATACAGGGGTACACATACAGAGAGAATGAATGGGTGTATGTCCCACTAACACTGTGGGAATGAGATGGCCAAGGCTTTTCCCCATGGAATCCTGATAATACTGAAGATTTTCTCCATTTCTTTGAACTTGGGTCAGAATTTAAAGGAGTAGTTCAACCAAGAAATTAAAATTCTGTCATTATTTACTCACACAAACATTGAGGTTTTGAACAATGTGTAAATGTGAATGTAAATGTAAAAAAAAAAGCCAAAATGTCCTTTTAGGGGGCTGAACTTTTCCTTCAAGGAAAGCTTTCCTCCAAACTACACCGATGTAGGCCAACCCAATTGTGGGGACTGGATTGTTAACCCCTCTGAGTTTCAGAACGCTAGTATTATTTCTGCTTAAATGGAAATCCAATGAGCTGTGATTTAGGCTGGTGTTCCGGACAGGATCGCACCCTTATTAATTCGATCTTGATCTCACGACACTTACATTTTGCACATGGAAAAGATTCAGGCTTTGCTTTTAGTCAGTCTCTTGTGGCGGTGTTCAAATAACTTCCAAATCTTGACTCATCAGATTTTCAGTGAGCAACCTTAAACGGTTCAGCAGACAAGACCTTGTTTGTGGCATTCATTACAAAATTATAAATTATTACCGTGCACTTTTTTATTAGAGCAGCAAAACGTTGACAAGAAATGACAAACAACACAAACTGAATAGTCAATTTTGCAATGGTTTAAATTTGATATGCAGATGTTTCAATGCAATTGCACATTAAATGGCTCAGAGGGAGAGCAATATTGCTGGTAAAATAGCCCGATGCCCTATAAAACAAACACAATTACTTCCAGACCTGCACACACAAATCTCAAGAATCCCAAAGTAATAATTTCCTCTGTAATGTTTTTGTAAGGGATATATGAACTTGAGCCCTCTTTTTTACCGGCTTTTCATACATTAAGATTCTTGGGCTGCTGTGATTTCAGACTTGTTCTCATTTCTGAAAATGGATTGTTGGGCTGCTGAGAAGCTCTCTGTGATGTTGCAGGTCAGATGACTCTCAGATCAGAGCGAGATGAACAAACATGAATCAACTCAGATGTTAAATGGTGGACCGGTGTGAAATAACACTTCCTATAACACCAGATGTACATCTGAAGAAGAATGGCGTCTACGCTAATTTTTGTCTTTCTGCTTATCCCGAGGTTTACCAATTAACGTGATTGGCTGGATCCGGGCCGTGTCCGGGTCGGATGGGGGACCTGCACCTCTGCCCGGCAGCAGCGTGGCCCTGGGGTGTCAGCAGAGACTGTGTAAACTGGCTCATCCTTTGTGAAGACCTTACCGACTCATCAGCCAGTGGCACATATCCCAACAAACCGTCCCATACCGGCGTGATCAAAAATATCTTAAACTAGATGGAACTAGATTAAATATTTTGACTGTTGCGACTCCAAATCGGTTTAATGACCTGTAACTCTGTCTGAGTATCGGACAAGTGTTCACTGTTGGCCAGAGGAGAACTGGTTTCTCCCAAGGTTTTTTTCTCCATTTGTTGGAGTTTTGGTTCCTTGCCGCTGTTGCCTTTGGCTTGTTTAAGTTCGGGACACTTGCTTGATATTCAGCAGTGTTTTTGATATGCCTGCATTTGGTGCCATTGTATGTGAACTGAGCTGAGCCGGACGATTACGTCACTGTTTTCTCCAGTGCTGATATACATAAATTAACTAGACTAATAACTATTCATATTTGCAACGGAATGAATCGATAATATATAGAATAAGCCGGACAATGACACCATTTTCTTTGGGAGATGCTGTGCAGCCAAAATTATTTGCCAATTATTAATGTAAAGCTGCTTTGCCACAATTTGCATTGTAAAAAGCGCTATATAAATAAAGGTGACTTGACTTGACTTAATACTATAGACTGAAGGACCAATACTGAAAGTTGTTCCAAACTCTAATGCTACTATGGGTTTTTTTTGTTTGTTTACAGAGGAATATAGCAAGAGAATTTGCTGTCAAGCTCCAAAAAGGACCATATAACACCGTAAAAGCACTATAAAAGTAGTCCATTTGACTTTAAACATATTCAAATCGCATGTTTTCATACAATAAATTCATACAAAATCGCCACCTTGTAAAATAGTCATGTTTTTCCATGAGGTTGTGTACACTATGTTGGTGTGGCTTGTTTTTGACAGATTATGAACTCCTTGTATTGCAAAGATCTGCGAAAAGATTCTTCAACATTAATACATGGTTTTTAAACAGTATTTTTATTAACTGGGAAACAAAAGTTCACAGTAATGCCATGAGATTCTCCCTCTCTTTCTTTGTGCCTCTGCCACCCAAAGAGTAACGGCAGACAACGAAGACTACCCATCGCCGTCAGTCATTCTGAAGGCGGCCCCGATCATCAAACTGACAGCACTGCAAGAGATGTGAGCCCAAGAAAGAGCTAAATAGAGAGACAAAGTGTGTTTGGGCTGGAAATACACACACTGGAGCCTCTGTCCTCCCTGGAGAGTCTTCTCATATAATCTTAGAATTAATTCTATTTGAAATACTTAAAATAAGTAAGGTGAGGGTGTGTGGCGGAGGTACCCGCTTCTTTCCTAATGAACACATACCTTGCCTTTCTCAGAGTGTCCTTGGACTGTCATCTCCAACCTTTTGAGGCTGTATCTGATTATCCAGGCAGCAATTAATCATAATTAAGCAAGTCGGAGTCTTGGAGCAGTGGAGGCGAGGTGGCAGAGGATCTGGCATACCTCCTGATCAGCTTCCCATTTTGGCAAGCGGGTGCTTTGCTCGGTTCCAT
Organism: Zacco platypus; assembly: GCA_038088235.1. Taxonomy (NCBI): domain Eukaryota; kingdom Metazoa; phylum Chordata; class Actinopteri; order Cypriniformes; family Xenocyprididae; genus Zacco; species Zacco platypus. Next base: position 25,832,539 of record CM076068.1, on the reverse strand, counting down.
GATGAAGCCGGTGGTGGGGGGCAGAAAGGGACATATGTGTGGAGGGGTGGGTAAAGAGCGGAGGGGGGGATTTGGACAGGCCCGTGGCTAACTCTAGTCCTCCTCACCTCCCTTTCAGTCCCTCTGGACTGCTCTGAAGCGTTGGGTATGTTGAGTTCCTGAGCGCTTGAATTCTCTTTGTCTTCCAAGATGAAGCGCCGAAACAAATGACTCTTAGACCTGCAGGGGTTGTATGGATTTGGACAGAAATCTTTTTTTTTTCTCCCTCAAGTACATCTATGAACAGATTTTTGGGACAAAGTCATACACTACCAAACAATCATCCAAAGTAGAAGCTAATTACTAACGTTCATACTTGGGTTTAGGGATTTGAACAATAAGTATGTGTCAAACTTTCAAGTGCACTGGGTGCTGTGGACATAAATAAAACCCCAAATTGTTTGGTTCTTGAACCCTCGTGTCAATTTGACCCGTTTAGATTGTCTAGTTGTTGGAAATACTGGTTAACCTATGTTGTTTTACTTGATATTTTGTGACTTTTTCTCATTTATCATCATGAACACGCATGCAAAGTTTCAACATGCTGGTGTTTTTTGACATATACAAACAAAATTACTGTTACGTTCGTGGTGTTCGCCGGGTCAATTTGACCCGCATACTTTAACGCTCTAAGGCAACTGTACTGACCCAAAATAATAACATTTCTTGGTTATATTTTGTTGTTTTATTTTTTTACTACCTTATGAAGCTAAAAAATGATGTTTTCCACACTTATTTCAATACAGAAAAATGTTTTAACCAGCAGCATGTGTGTGAAGTTCATATGCAGAAAGCTCATCATGTCAGAAGAAACTTCTTGACTTTATGAAAACAGCCAACTTAGGAAAAGTAAATATTTTCATTATACAGCTACATTTAATTGTTCAGTTTTGATGTTCTAAGTAAAAAAAAAAAAAAGTTAAAAAAATGTATTTATAGTATTTAAAAAATCCACTGTTTATTTTCATATTTTTTCAAAACAAAACAGTTTTAAAAAATGGTTAAAAAACATTTTCATTAAATCATATCTTCAGATATATATTTTTGGGAATATTTCTTGAATCTTTGTTGTTTTTCATATTGTGATTTTTGAGGAATCGCATTGAATCCAATTAGGGTCAATTTGACCCGCTCCATAACGAGTGTCCACAGAAATCGAACAGCGCATCAGGGTTAAGAGAGGTGTGTCATTGCTTTTCTACGTGCTCATAATTGTTATTTTCATTTGTAAAATAATAAAACGTGCCATATATCCCTTAAACTTGAACTGAAGGAGGGATCCAAGCCATGTGTAGCAACCACTAAATTATTGAGACTTGTGAATGGACTGGTTTGAGTAAGAAACCTAGCAACATCATTCAAATCACCTTAGCAACTGCAACCACTCACAACACCATTGCATTTTGGCGGCATTTTCTACAGCAAATGAAATTCAAGTTAACATTTACTTTTAAATTTGTTTCAGTTTGCATACAATGTATGAAATGGATGAAACAGTGTTGCATTGTTAACCAAAACTACAAAAACATTTAATAAAATGATTAAAACTTACACTCTAATTAAACAGAAAACGTGAAATATTAAAATAAAATATTTAATAAACGCTATAATAGTATGTAATATAAGTAATACTAAAATAGCAAGTATATGAAAATGACTTTGAATTAACTTAAAGAAACTGAATTCCCAAAATGGTAAATGAAATATTATCCTCAACCTAGAGAACAAACATAGTAACAAATCATTTCCCTGCGTTTCGCACCACTCATCCACTGTCTTGTGGCTTTGTTGTGTTTTCCAGATGGTTTGTATTTTGCTGGTCAAAAGGTTTGGTATCGGAGGCCTGGGCTCATGACCCTATGATGTGTTTTTCTTTTTGCAGGCAGTTTATTATTAGAAAGTGCTTTCATTGCATCAGTCGGATGTTGTGCTGTGTGTGTGATGGAGGCAGAACAGAGATTAATTCAGGGGTCAGCCGTATCTGAAGCCCTGCCGGGTAGAGGCTGAAGTCTTGCCAGGCCCTGACAGAGGTCAGTTTTGGTCGGTTCTCGCTCTCTCATTCGCCCCTGCCTTCAGCAATGAATTTCGTCACGCCTTTCCAGTTGCAATGTTTTCACAAAATTCCCATCCATTCTCTTGACCAGGGTGTGAATTATGGGGGTCTGACCTCCCTAATTAAAGCTTGAACCCTCCAAGAACATTTTAAAAATATATATATAGTGTGTGTTGGGAGTGTTAGTGTGTTTTGTTTTGTTTTTTTTGTTTTTGTGTCTTTTAATTTGCGAGCCACCACCAACATTTTTGATAATTTCCACAAAACTTTAATGGAACATACAATACAACAAAAGAAAGAATGGAACCTCACTTTTAAACAACAGCAACAAAAAGAAACATTTTGAACAAAAAGTTAAGGAAATCGATTTTTTTCTTTTCTGTTTTTCAAAGGCGTGCATAAGCAATGCGTTTATCGCTTGTTTTTGGTTTAGTTTCGTTTTCAGGTTTTTTTTTATTTATTTAATTTTTTAAATTTTTTTTGCCTAATTGGAGCTTCTCTACTATTCCGGGAGTTGCGTAATATCGCCCCCTACCGTATAACAGTGAAAACACGGAAATTCAAAAAAGTCAATGGCGGGAAAGCGTCATACCGTTTCCATGAATGATGGAAAATTCCCTCAATAGGAAAGAGTTAAGGATTATACTTTAAGATTTCAGTTTTGGAACAACATGAGGGTGAGTAAATACTTTTGGGCAACTATTTTGACACGGCTTTCAAAAGTCAGTGTGTTTATTTTCAAATAGAAGCTACCAAAATCGCATGTGGTTGATGAGGACTCTTGAGCACCTTTCGGATGGAAAATGTACTTTTTATCAATGTATATGTTTTACATACCGCAAATATATAACAAAAAACGATGCAAAACTTACCACCATAACGCCTAGAATGACGGGAGATTACCAGAGTGTTGCTATGCTGTTACTACGGTGTTCCAAATGCCTTTTAGGATTTATCTATGCTGTTGCTGGGGTATTATGTGTGGTTGCTAGGGCTTTGCTTGGTTGTTACTTACTGGCCCAAGTTAAAACAGTCTACACTGATATTCTGGTGTCCTCTTGGTTTGCTCCTCCTTTAAAGTGAAGTGAAAGTGAAATGTGAAGGTCAAGTATGGTAACCCATGGTCCTCTGCATTTAACCCATCCAGTTTAATAAGAGCAATGCCTGCCTTTGCAGGAACTACCATTACACTTTATAATGATGTCCCCTTTAGATATTCTGTTGAATATACATAACATTGCACCTACATGCCAACTAACTCTCATTCGAGTATTAGTTGAGTATTAGTAGACTGTTAGGGGGTAGGATTAGGTACAATGTCTGTTTGGGGACCATCAAAATAAAGTGTTACCAAAACGGCTAATTAATAATTTAATTCATCAAAATAATAATAATAATAATAGCCAGAAATGTTTTGAACTCCAAAAAATCCGTCCATTATCATCAGAGGCTTCAACATTTCACAGCAATTAGTTTCACTGACTAGAATTAGATCAGTTCATCCATCAGCATGTAATCTAAAAAGCATTGCATAACCACCGTTTCTCTGCCATTACGGCTAATTTTGTCGTAGCGTCTGCCGTGACTTTGTTGCTTGTAAAGACATGACTGATTATGTTGTGTTATCTCTAGCACTGCCACGCTGACGGATCGCTGGGCTCTTCACTCCATTTCCACGGCCGTTTCTCATTCAGCGTGTCTTTTTTCTGTCTCTCTGTCATGGCTCCTGATGGTGCCCGCCTACAGGGATGGTTTCACCACATCATCATCGTCGCCTGGTTTGATTGTCCTCTGACTAACCTGACCGCAGGACGACTTTGTTCTTACAAAGAGGACACCAAATTAACACTGAGCTGTTTCACAGCCCGCGCCTCTGATCTTAATGAGGGATGACCTGGAGAAATATAACATAATTATCCTGATTATTACAATCTTTTTAGCCAGAGAATATAAAAGGCTCATTATTGTTCTTTTTGAATTGTTCATTACGATTATTTTCGAGCCTGCAGCCTTTTCGGGCCAAAAATGGTAGGGAGAGACAGAAGAGGAAGAGAAACCCCATCTTTGATTGGTTAATACCCAGCAGTAGAGTGGGCTTAAAGAACTTGAGCCCAGAACTGTCTCCCTCGACCCCGTTTCTGTCTGTATGAATGTCCCCCAGCTTTCTTGAATAATTGTTCTTATATATATTTTTTTTGTCTTAAGGACACTGATCTATTATGGGTTCCTGTTAGGGACCTTTTTAACATATTCAAATATATTTGATTTGTTGAAAAGGGCAAAGCTGGCTTGCTGAGTACTTTTACTTTTACTTGCTGTTTGTTAAATGTGGCGTTTATACAGAAAAAATAGGGCTAGTTTTCACACTTTTTCTACAGTACACATTCCTCATGATATTTCGTTTTTGAAAGTCTAAAATACAAACAAACATTTTGAACAAAAAGCTGAGAAATTGTGTTTTCTGTTTTGTTTTTTCTTCAAAAACTTAATCAGTGCTTTTATCGCTTGTTTCTGCTTTTTTTTTTTTTTGTCTGCGTCTTCATCGGAGCTTCTCTACTATTTCAGAAGTTGCGTAATAGCGCCTCCTACCGTATAACAGTGAAAACATGGAAAGCCGTAAAATTCAAAAAGGAAAGCATTGTCTCATAAATGATGGAAAATTCCGTCAATGGTGGGAAAGAGTTGTGGATTCTACTTGAAGAATTCAGTTTTGGAACAACATGTAATGATGGGCGAGTCAGCGGGATGAGATCCAATCCAATCTTTATTAGAAAACAGAATGGTCGTAACAGGCAGGGTAAAACAGTGGCAAACAGGAATATCGGAGGTAAGCAGGTTCGTGGTCAGTAAACAGGCGAGGGGTCGGTATAGGCGGCAGGCAAACAACAGTCCAGTAATCCAAAGCAGTGAGTCAAACAGGGTAGGCAGCAAATAATCAAAACCGGGACAGACAGGCAGGAAACAGAACCAGGAAAACAAGACACAGGAAATAACACTCAGAACTGACAGGGAACCTAATCAAGACTTTGCGGTGAATGAATGCGTGAGCAGTGCTTATATAGTGTGGGTGATGAGTTACAGCTGGTGATGGTAATTAGTGACTGGGTGATGAGGTGCAGCTGGTGCAGTAATCAGTGACTGGGTACGGGGTTTATGGGAAATGTAGTCTGTATGAATGAATGAGTGTGTGGTGTATAGTCCAAAGTGAAGTGCCCTCTAGAGGTTGTCCTGGGCATTTCAGCTGACGATCGTTACATAACATGAGGATGAGTAAATTCTTTTGGACAAACATTTTGACAGGGCTTTCAAATGTTTCTTTAATCATGAAAGGTAAATTAAACGTTAGTCAGTGTTTTTATTTTCAAATAGAAGAGGAAGAGAAAAAAGACATCAAAAATTAGGGCTGGTTTTCACACTTTTTATCCAGTAAACATTTCTCATGATATTTTGTTTTTGAAGGTTTTCAATACAAAATACAAATATTTTTTCAGCATCAGTCTTCAGTGTCACATGATCCTTTAGAAATCGTTCTAATATGCTGATTTGCTGCTCAAGAAATATTATTATTATACATTTTGAAAACAGGTATGCTGCCTAATATGCCTAAGATTTTTGAGGAGTATATATTTGAAAAGAACAGCATTTATTTGAAATAGAAATATTTTATAACATTGTTAGTGTATTTACATTCACTTTTGATAAATGTAATACATTTTTGCTGAATAAAAATAATAATTTATTTCTATTAAAATCTTGCTGACCCAAAACTTTTTTATTCACTAATAAACATTTTCTGTTGTTATGAAAAATAAGCAATTGGCACAAATAACATTTGTTGTCATTTCTGATGTTTTATTGTTCCTCACAGCAGCTCTGAATGTTTGGGAATTGTCACTTTTGCATTTAATGACACTTTTTCCCTTTGGTTAAAACTGCCACGGCAGCGAAATGAATTGTCAGAACAGGATCGGGTCCAGATTGCTCATTACTATGTGTCTGCTTAATTTCAGGTGTTGCGACTTGAGTGATATGTGTAATTATAGCTGTCAATCCATCCTGACGTGCTGTCACCCGTGTGACAGTCCACATAAGCAGACTGCTGTTGTCCTCAGTGAATTGTGATGAAGGTTTCATTTAGAGTCTCGCCGCAGCATAATGAATCTACACATGAATACAAAATACAGACGCATGTGATCAAGAGTCTAAACAAATATTAAATTTGCATGCACTCTTTTGAGCTTTTGAAGACCTGTCCTATATGAATTATCATGCAATATGTGAATCATTTTGATATATTAGGGGTAGAACATATCCCATGTATTCTGAATATTAAAGTAGTTCCCCTATTATATATTTCTGAGTGTAATATAGCTGTTTGTAAATATAAAAGCTCTGAAAAGTTTTAAAGATCAAAGTGCACAACAAATAAAGTTATTGTCTCCTAAGAGAAAGAATTGTTTCTGAACAGCTAAAACGATTTGTCAGCAACTCTAGTCTCACGTCCTGTTACATACATATGCAAGCAACAATGTAACAAATTTGCATAATGCCAGTCTTCATTAGCTGCCTGCAAACGTCATCTACTTTGACCCTCCCTCAAACACTGTAGCTGAGACTGGAAGTGTTTGGTTCGTGTTGTCGACATGTCGAGAAGATGCTGTTTTCAGAGCTGAAATTCAGATATGGAAACGGGCCTTTCGTTCATGACACGCACTGTAAGTGATAGACCAATCACAGTAGACTGGGTCATGTGACCAATCAGAGCAGAGCTTAAGAACCCTTTTTCTTTGGTTTAGATAAATATGTTTCTATACACTTTAAAAAATGCTGGGTTAAAAACAACCCAAGTTGGGTTGAAAATGGACAAATTGGGTTGTTTTAAAGCAGCGAATAGGTTAAATGTTTGCCCAACATGCTAGGTAGTTTTATTTAACCCAACTATTGTTTAATAAATTGTATAATTAATAAATGTTAAATTGTATAAATAATAAATTGCTTATTAATAAATGTTCACCTTTTGATTATTATTGTTGACTCTAGTAATTATGTGTGTTTGGGTTCATTTTAAGCCAGACACTTAGTAATTTTTAAAAATTAAATAAAAAAAATTTAATAAAAATTAAATTAAATTGGAAAGGAGGGGTTTAGAGAGACTGAAACTTCGAACGAACCGTTTTCAGACTCTTAGAAATGAAGTGATGTTCAATGTATATTATTAGAAAATTAAAGTGTTTTTTTTTCCTTTGATGCATGTAAATATTGTATTAGACTGTAACACTATTTTGATAGTCCACTTTAGATATACTAACTATAAGTAACTTTGCAAGTACATGTCAACTTACGTAACAGTCTACTACTGTCTAATGAATAAAAATGAGATGAAATAAAACGAAATAATGAAATAAAATCTCCAAAATTAGGAACCTTTAAAATATCATAATACTTTTTTTTTGCATTGAATCTACTGTAAATTGCTGCATTAGTTTACACAGAAATGCCTTCTGCTTATGCTTTGCTAAGAGGGGCTGCAATTCATTCTTAAAGAATTCCCTTTTAGCATCTTTATTCTGATGCCATCAGAAGCTTATTTTATAAAATGCAAAGACAAGTATAAAGCACAAAAAAAAGTTGTGCAAACATGCACTTAGCAATATCTGCATGCCTGTGTGCTGGGGCTTTGAGCGCTGTGGGGCGGCTGCTCGTATTGTGCTGAGAGAGAGTCGGTTTGGATTACTGTACAGTTGTCCTGAAAAACAAATGGGGTTTCCAGCAGCTACGCTGCATGCTAAGCTACTCCGCTATTGAAATCTGCACTAGCTGTTTTGCCCTGGTGCCAAAAGAAATCAAGTTTTGCCCACATGGCAGGCTATGAAAGACTATGAACTATGGGAGAAACCTACTGTGACATGTGTCGCCTGCATACGAGATCAAATACACGCGCATTCAAAAGAACTTCTCCAGGTAGATTTATCGACAGGGGGAAAAACGCCACGATGAGACTGACTCAATCATGATCACTTTGATGTTGGAGAGGGACGAACCATCACGGGCCTGAATAGAAGTACAATTATTCTTTTCTGCCTCTCTCTCTTTCTCTCTCTCTAATGGGTTTAGCATTCATGCTTTATAATGGCTTAAACAGATCGAATAGAGTACAGGCATGTTGTTTATTCACTTTTTACTCGCACACATGCACACGCACACACTCTACACCTCTGCAGCACGGTTTGTTTTTGTTGTTTCTTTGCCCTTGAACTTGTACAGAAGAACTTGATGATTTTTTTACACATACATTTTTTTTGCCATTTGTTGTTGTTTATTTATTTCTTTTTTCACAGTGTTTAATTGTGTTCCTTGAGCAACATCAAGAAAATCATCAGATTATATTATTTATTTTTTCATCCAAAAACCCTTTTCTTTGGTTTAGATAAATATGTGTCTATACATGTTAAAAAATGCTGGGTTAAAAACAACCCAAGTTGGGTTGACAATGGACAAACCCAGCGATTGGGTTGTTTTAGTGTAGCGATTGGGTTAAATGTTTGCCCAACATGCTAGGTAGTTTTATTTAACACAACTATTGTTTAAAAATGACTGTATTGCTTGTGTAAAGTGAACCCAAAATATGTTGGAAATTAACATTTATTAATGTTTAGTAAATGAAATAAGTTTTATGAATTAAACAATAAACATTTATTAAATTGCTTATTAATAAATGTGCACCTTTTGATTATTATCGTTGACTATAGTAATTATGTGTCTGATTATTGGGTTAATTTTAAGCCAGACACTTAGTAATTTTTAAAAATTAAATAAAACATTTAACCCAACCGCTGGGTTTGTCCATATTTAACCCAACTTGGGTTGTTTCTAACCCAGCATTTTTAGAGTGTAAAAAAGACTCAAAATACCACACTATTTCATAAAAAAAAAAAAAAAAAAAAAAAAAAAAAAAATATATATATATATATATATATATATACATTTTTTTCAATTAAATAAAATTATTTTTATTACACCACTGGTTCTAAATGTCTTTATGCATTTTAAATCAATATCTATTGGCTATTTGATTTTAAACTGACACCCTTGGATCAGATAGTCGCTCAAAGAAAATCCAGCCATGTCATTCTTGTGTCTGTTCATTTTAAGAATAAATGAAATTATAAAGTGTAAAGATATTAATTTGCCAGGCTTTCGTCCTGATGAGCTTGAAGACCTTGCGTCGGTCGAGCCTAAGAGGCAATCTGGATAGCGAGAAATTTTCACACATTTCTTGTGTGGCTTTTCCAAGCTGCTTCAGATCAATAGCATGTACTTGCTGGAGGTTAACGTCAGGTCTCCTCTCTTTAAAAGCCATAAAACTGAAACTAAACAAGCCTCGGAAAGCTCTAACCGCTGTTTCGCCCTCCTCCCACCCGACGCTTCCAGGTGTTCTCGGATTCGAGCAGTAATTGCGATCACATCAGTCCAGTCATAAAAAGCAGGCCTATGTAATGAAGCTGGTCTTAATAAGGTGCTTATGTTTTATTCTGGCCTATTAGAGGCACTGAGTCCATCTCTGAGAGCAGAATGACTTTTACAGTTCTCTCCTCTACCTGCTGTTTGGCAGAGGTTGGAGAGACAGCATGCAGGCCAACAGTTTCTGACAAGGTTAACACCCACAGACGTTTCCTGTAGGTCTGGGGATAGCAGCTGCTTTTTACCCGACGCCCACTTCTGGTCTAACTTTCATGATCCTCACTGGACAATGAATTTGGCTAACCAGAACCAGACGTCCCACCACTGCTCGCCACAGCTCTAAAACCCTCACCGAAACACTGGCCGTTAATGAGAGGACAACAGCATGGTCGAAACTACTGCAAATCTGCAACCGTTTCAATTGAACCCTTTTGGGACTACTTTGTGATAGTTCATTACTTGAATCTAAATAGGTGTGATTGATATATCTTTTTTATTTGATCATTACTTGTAATAATCTGTCTTGAATATTTTTCGAAGGAACTAATTCTGAATCTTTAATGTAAGTCTTTTTGGGCAATTGGGCAATTGGGTTAAATGTTTGCCCTACGTGCTGGACAGTTTTATTTAACTCAACTATTGTTTAAAAATTACTATATGGCTGGCTTAAAATGATCCCAAAATAGGTTGGAAATTAATAATCAGACATAATCACTTGAGACAACAATAATAATCAAAAGGTTACACAATAAAATGAACGTATCCTATAGAAATGAGCTGCCTGTGTCATATTTCAGACGTGTAGTCTATTCTAAGATCGTCATTTACATAGGAGAAAAGTTAAAATCTCTTATTCAACAGCTCAAGACTGATATTCTGAATGATTTATAAGTATGCTAACACTTTTTCCTCCAGAGGTGTGTGTGTGTGTAAGCGGTGTGGCATTGGGGGGTTCCTCTGACACTCAGGGGTCCAGACCCCAAACTCTGGTTCATGTCTTAACACCAGGCAGAGCAGCAGGTCAAGCCACCAATGGGAAGCAGTCCTGGGCCGCACCTCAACGGACCAGAAGCCCGTACAAATCTCTAAACGTACGTCAAATGTCAGTTCTGTGGCCTTGGACTTACACGGCCGCTCTGACATACAGATTTACCCAGAGCTGCTTACATTGGCCTGACCCAGACCTTCCGAGAGCCCAAAACCAGCTCAAAATGTGTATTAATGCTGTATTTTTTTTTTTTTTTGCGCTAATGCTTGCACGTTATATGGAAAGATGGATCCAGTGATAGTCTCAAATATTAATAGTAGTATATTTGCCTTGGATCATTCTGTCTGCAGTGATCCAGATGGGTTTTAAAAGATGCATGCTCCCCTCTGCACACTGTTACAGAAGCATCTTAATCGGTAAATCCACAAAAGCGTGTTTGTGGGATCCACATGTCAAATTCAAAGTACCCTAGTTCATCTTCTCTCCAAATCCTCTATCGCGTCCACTCGCCACATCAGTCTTGCCTTTTCCTTTTCTTTTAAAAGAAAATGTTTATAAATATTTGAAGCCCATAGACCTTATTCAGAGCAGCGTCAGGACAGGTATGAAAGCGAGGCTGTGGGGGATAGACTCACCGTGTTTTCAGTGGCATCCACGGTAAGAAAGTTGCATAAAGCTTTTAGATCACTTACAATTTTCCACAACTCATGTTGTCTGGAGTTTTTTGTCTACTGAAATTCTTTGGAAAGCTATTTTTGCAGTGTTTCGTGAGCAGAACAATCCAAAAGCACAACATATAACAGTACAACCAACTCACTGAAGAGATGTATGTCCATCCCTCACAGCGTCGTTTTCATATATATTGCTGTCATTATGCTGTCAAAAGTTCTTTCTGGTTCTCAGATCTGATTGGCTGAGAACTGTGTGATATTGTAGTAATAACAACACTGTTTGAAGCAATTGTCATGGCAGCTGAGCAAATCCACTGCATTTTTTTTTTTTACAAATACTACACTTTTTGTACCACAAATTGTAAGTTTAAGAGTTTTTTTAGGCAGGAATGTTGTTGTTTATACAGACTCATATTTAATCACAGCCTATTTTACAATTTGTTTAGACGTTTTCAGAGAAGCGAGCCGTCAGCGGCTGTTCAGTGCTCGTGTACCCGCCGAGAACAGCTTCATCTCAGCCAGTGCTTTGGGGATTTGCCGCTGGCTCTTATTGTGGTTTATATATATGTTGTATGTTGTATACACAACTGTTTCTAAAGTAACTGTATCATATAACTGTATCACCAAATCGGCATATTAGAATGATTTTTGAAGGATCATGTGACACTGAAGACTGGAGTAATGCCATCTCAGGAATAAATTATATTTTCAAGATAAATAAAATAATGAAAATTATTTTAACTTTTATTTTTAATTAAAAAAAAATAATAATAAATATATGTGTATATATATATATATATATATATATATATATATATATATACACATATATTTTTTTTTTTTTTTTTTTTTTTTTTTTTTTTTTTTGATCAAATAAATGCAGCTTTGGTGAGCATAAGAGACTTCTTTCAACATCATTAACACACAAAAATCTTATCGACCCCAAACTTTTATATAGTATTCTAAGCGTGTGTATATATGTAAGATGATTAAATGAAATGGCTTTGCATGCATTAATTTGGGTCACAGCATATGACTCTAGAACTCTTGTGCTGGACAGCGGCTGTTATGAGGTGTTGATTTTGAGCAGAGATCAGCGTTTGGCCCAGATGGTAATTGACTCAACACCAAAACCACTGAGCTGACCCCTGTGTCTCATTCTATTTCTCTTCCTGGGACATCAGAACCTTTTCTTTGCAGTTTTTGGAGGCTTTGAAATCCAGACTGAAAAGTGGAGGTGGATCCCAGCAGGAACAAGGCCCATCTTTCTGCCCCAAAGGAGACGTACTGCCACAGGGTCCAGAGATGAGCCTTTGCCTGTCCGCTTTCTGTTCCTGGTGGGTGTTCGCTGACGATAAATATTTCATTTCCTTGCAAAACAAATAGCTACACATCATTCCTTCCCCGAGCTTTGTTGTCGACGGCGACGCGGCGGGTAGTTTGTGATGGTTGCCGTGGAACGCAGGAGAGAAAAATGGCTTGTTGAGAACAATCATAACTCAGCACGTCACAGAAAAATCCTGACCGCAGCGGTCAGAGTCCCTCATTGGGAAGTACGTCTGCATGTTGTGACAGCAAGTTTGTTCTGTTTTGAGGCCTGATGGATAACTCAAATCTGCAGTGCAGTTGAAAACCAAGCGTTTTTATATTGAGTGCAGAATTACAATGATACCACAACTCCCAGCTCTATTTCAGCTGCATAGAGACCAGTGGAGGAACGTGATTTGTTGAGTGTTTCCTAAATCATTTTCCTTTGCCTTTTTGGTTTCATGTGCGATGTATACATTAATAACTTACAGAGCTATTCCTACCTGATTTGAAGCATTAAAGGACTTGGAGATAATATTTATTCAGTCATTTTAAATAATCACTTTGACCTGAATATATACAGTTCATTTAAATTGTATAAAATGTAGGACATTTTGAAGTAACTTGCACAACTGTACATTCATTAAGAAATGGTCCATGCGTTTCTTCATTTCCAAATGAAATGTTTAAAACAAAGCATAATGTCTTTGAATATTGTTTTAATTGGTGATCAGTCGATTCGGCTGAGTTGGTTTTTCAAGTGTCCTCAATATGACTTACGATCTGTTAAATATTCTGCGATATCCCTTTAAATGACAATCAGTTGATGTAGCCATTGACTTCCAATGATTACCAACATTCTTCAAAATATCTTCTTTTGTGTTCAACAGAATAAAGGAATTCATACAGGTTCGGAAGAACCTGAGGGTGAGTAAATAATGACAGAAATTGTATTTTCACTATCACTTGAAGCAGGACGGAAGCAGGTTTTTTAGGCTGCTGTCACTTTAAGAGCTACATGGATACAATATAAATTGTTACACATTTACTTTCTTTCTGAACTGTTTCATCCACTTAAGACATAAATGACTGTGTTTATGTGAATAATCACCAAGATGGGCAGATTGACATAATTTTGCGTGTATTTGGCCATATAAGCTGCGGAAGAGAACTGAATTCGGGATCACGCGCTGCCCAAGAGGCGGCTTTCTGTGTGCATGGATACTTTACTTTTTTCATTCAATAGCATTAAGCGTGTCACACATATGTCCAGTCTACTGTCTAGTGTCTGCGTCGACCTAAAACTTGGACTTTTTGTAATCTTGGAGTATTAAAACCATGCCATTATCACAAGCCATTGCAATATGTTCATCGTGACATGTACATTTGTACGTGATATGTACACAAATCTTAGTTTTATATCATACATTTACATCATAGTAACAGTGTTATATAAACTTAGTCATAGCACTCACATGACGCTAACTCAGGGTGGCAATGGCATGTCACCCACGTCGGCTGGTAAAGATTTGTTCCTGGCTGTATTTCATCAAGACCTCCTCATTACTCCGTTCTTTTGCATGTTTTAGTGTGTGTGAGGTGTGTGTCCCTTTAAACCTGTCAGTTAATGAGCGGTTCTCTCTCACACACTCCTGTGCCTGTGTTTAATCACAAAGATGAGAGACTATCTGAACATCAGCATTACTTATTACAAGATTCTTTTCATCCAGACCGTCCGTCTGATACTCGCTAGCAAGTCAAGGAGGTAAAAACCTGCCAATTACGTTTCTCCTCCTTCAAATTCTCACTATTTCCTTGATAATTCTCTCCATAACTATAGGCCCCTGCCATCGTTCTTTTGAAGTCCTAACATTTTAAACTCAGTGTACAGTGGTAAGGAGAAATTATACGGACACTTCTGAGGAGAAACAGACCTTGTGAGAAAGAGAGTGAGACAGAAAGACAAATGAAAGATTTATTGCTCAGATGTTGCTCAAGTTTATAGCTGTATTTCATTTAGGTATCAACTTTGTCTCTGACATTTCTCTTAAGTGTAAAAAACTTTACATTTTGAAATATATGGATTTTGATTGTGACATCATGGCAAAACTGAGGACGGTTTTAGACATCTGAAACTCTATGGAGGAGACATGTGAGATCATGGGACCTTTTTTTTCAGGAGAGCTTTTTTTCCATCTGAGAAGCAGCAAAATTCTGAAGATTGATGAAGATTTTAGCACTATAAAGTCACTATGAATGGATAGCAGATCATACTGATTTGAAGATTAATATCATGGCAAATCTGTACACAATTTTAAACATATCTTCTGAAGCACTACAGAAGAAAATTTAATGAAAGTAAATTATATAAAACATCTGAAAAGAAGGATGCTTCTCAACCAATTAGTGTCATTGCTACCTAGGAGAAACAATTGACCCTTCGCCAGCAGTTTGATTGACAGGCGATCTGACCAATCATAAACCCGGATCCGCCATTTTGTCTGACAAAGCAGTCAGGGGAGTTAGTAGATTAACGTTGGTGAACTTGAAAAATTGTGTGTACTCACGTCTTTCCGCGCTTGAAACAACATTCCTTCTGATGTTCATTCATGTTTATTTGATGCTATAAATGAACTAGTATGAAGAGATGATCGGTTCACGAGGAGCTACAGCGATCTGTCACCACACATTAAAGACACACTAGACGCTATTTATTTGTTTAAACTTCTTTAAAAAAAAATACGATATATTAAATATGAAACTGTTTCATATCTGTCGACGTGTTGTCAGTGTCCTCTTTGCTCCGGGATGTATTTTTCACTTTGTGAGAACATGATGTGTGGCGTGAGAGCGCATGGCTTGGGTTAATTCATAGGTCAAACAAATCATTTCAGATCTTTTAGCCACCTTCATTTAACCTAAAAGACGTTTAAGGCATTGACTACAAAGAAAGAAGCTCAATTTCTTAGTGAACTTTAATCATTGTGAATAAATGGAGAGCACATGAACGCAAGCATTTTATTTTCAGTCAAGCCAGGCCTCTGCTTGAGATCAACAGGTTAAATAACTTGTCTAAATCATCTTTATTATATTTTTTAAAGGATATGTTTTACAACCTCTAATCTGCGTTGCTCCTTCTGCAGTTATAGGCCAAAAAAAAAAAAAAGAAACCTTTCCTTAATCCGGTTCCTGCCATGTGCCCTTACCTCCAAAATATGCATGTCATGATCAAATCACTTCCCAGCAAAGCCATCATTAAAATGAATTTATGCACTTTGGAATTGGACGTTATCCCTGATGCACTGGATGTAGGTAGCCCAGATTTCTGGCTCAGCCCTGGATGTTTTAGATTCTGTGGATAGACCAGGCTTCCCTTCCACCACATTTCAATCGCTCTGCTCCCAATTCTGAAGCCCACATTCACTGGGGCCTGGGGATATCCAGTTCCAAATTAAGAGGCACGACTGGACTGCCGTTCCTCGCTTGTTAAGAGTCTGAAGCCAGACTTCAAACTCTCAGATGCAGGGACCAGCTCCATAGTTCAAACATGTATTCTCTTTCCATACAACTGCTGTGTTCCCATCAGTGTTGGGGAGTAACAATCTAAAAGTAGGGATGCTGCTAACTTTATTACATTTTTTAGTAGCTCAGCTGTTTTCCAAACAGAGTAGCTTTTCAGCGAGGTACTTGTTTCTTATTTCAACGAACAGTGAACAGTTGAATAGTTGTTTTTACTTCACCACGCTCTCTTTCTCAAGTAGATGTTTCAGTTAAGTGAATCTTTTTGTTCAGGATCCCTATACAGAGACTCATTTATGCCTTCTTTTGTGTGTGTGTCAAAAAGCATGCGAATGACTGTATTTTCTAGTTTTATTACTATTTCATAAACTGTTTTTTAAGTTTAATGCAATTGCCCTAATTAAATTTTTCATCATTTTTGTGCAGATAAACATTGTTCTGATTGCGATAATTAAATAATATACCTTCTGATGTGTGAATTAATATAATGAATGAATAAAATAATGTCTATTTGTTCATCCGTTCGTTTTACTACAAAAGGAGTATGTTTTTTGTTTTTTTTTACACCATATACTTGTCACATTGAGAAAAAACTTAAAATTAAGATTTTACTAACAGTTAATTTAAATATAATGAATATATAAGCTAATATCGGGCGTATATTTAGGGAAATGCTTCGCTCTAGATTTCATTTCTCTAGTGAAATATCATGCTGTGGACACTAAATGACTTGCCTGAGGTAAATGTAACGGTATGTGAGATATTATTCGCAAGCTGTTTTATTGATGTTTTCCCGCAGTTGAAACACTGGCTGAGAGCTTACACGCATTTCTAGAGTGTATCTTGTTCTTTTTTGTGCTTTTTCCTGTTGCGGCGGTTAGCAAACAGCATTGCATTACCTCACACGCCCTCTTCTGGACTGGCCTATGACTGACTGAATTCATCTAACTGCATGAACCGAAAATTCACGACTGACCATACAGGGATGAATACATGTACCATTACGCCCTTAAAAAAAAAAAAAAATATATATATATATATATATATATATATATATATGATAAAATGTAAACATTAAAATATGAATGTACAATATCTATATATAAAATGTAAAAAAAATATAATGAAAAATAGGAAAGCCATCGGACATAAAAAGGACAGTCACATAGAATTATTGTCAGGTTTGGCGGTGCTTTGGAAAAAACAGGCTAAATGGTTAAAAATGCCACTTCATCTTTCCACTGCATTTGCAACATGCATTGTAAGTTTAGCATAGCCTACTTTTTCAAAGGTGTATCTTGACTTGTAGTTTAACTACTTCAAATAAAGTAGAGCACCTTGTAGCTTGGCAACCCACAGTTTCAAAGTAGTTTCTAACACTGGTTCTCATGCATTTCTGATAGCAGAACAGAGCCAGATGCAATCAGAAGTGGCACTCAGCAAATACGTCTGACCTTACACCTGTAAGTGTCCACCTTTGTTGTAGAGAACGACAAGATCTCTGTAGGAGTTCCTCTTTAGTTTCCCTTTCATTTGACAGTGCGGCATTAACTCCTTGTTCATCTCTTTCTGTCTTCCTCTCTCTCTCCCTCCCTCGCTGTATGCTTCAGGCAATTACAGCAATGTTGCATTTGTCAATCACATTCAGTTGTGCATGGTTTCCTAAAATAATTATCAGGTGAGTGGCATCTCGTTGCCTGGAGTACCAGTCTGGTGAAGGCAAGCCCCAGAGTATTAATTACTGCGTGCAGAAATTTGCAGAGAAGCAAGTCTTTTAATGGTAGAACTGACGCAACATGATTGTTCTGATTTTTTTTTTTTCTACTAACATGACAATCATCGCCGTCCCTGTGGTCATCAGCATAGATTAGCTGGAATCGTCAAGGGAGACCATTACCAAGCTGTGTACCATTTGATAAAATGAGGCACACATTGCCAGGTTTCTGTTTGTTGATTTTCAAAACAAGGCCTGCTTTTCAAAAAGGAAAAAAAAGGCAGAGAAAACACCCCAAAAGTCAAAATTTCTAATAAACATGGACTGCTGCCAGAAAGCTCGAGTGTAGTGCTATTTACCGGGGTGAAGGAGCTACATTTCTGGAGAATTCCGCTGGAAAGGAATCTCTCAGGAAAGCAATCTTCAAATAGCAGCATAAAGGGATGCGTTTATTCTAAAGGGCATTTTCCTGCAGGGATGCAGGGTGAAGTGTGCGGATGCAGAGGAAAGCGGCATCATCTCAGGCCTGGCAAGTGGGGAATGAGAGCGAGCGCTTGCACAGGTGACATTTTCGCACAGCTGAACTAGTTGGTTATTGTAGTGGTTCATTCTTGGCTTGGATCACAGATGATCTCCTCACATTGTCTTCATCTTTTTGCTTCCAGCTAGGGTTTTGACTGCATTTCAGTTCTTGTCTTCCCGTGAATAACTGTACAGCTTCATATGATCTAGACTGCGGCTCTATCAAACAGGGCTCCGTGAACCCCAAAGGGGACGCAAGGAGGCGCTAGGATGTCTATGTGAAATAAAAGCTAAATATTTGCAAAATAAGATTTAAGGGCTGTCAAAGTTAACATGTTAACTTTTGATTAGTTAAATATTCATGATGATTTTTTAATCATTTTTATTTTTATTTTTATCATTCCAATATATATATATATATATATATTGGATTTTTACATGTTATTTTTGATGCTGTTTTTTAAATAATTATTAGTAATAACAGTTTTTATTACTGTTTTCATCATTCTTTTTTGGTTCCTAAAAAGTAAAAAATAATAAAAAAAATTAAAAAGTTTATGTATGTGTGTGTGTGTGTGTGTGTCTATATATATATATATATATATATATATATATATATATATATATATATATATATATATATATAGTTAATTAAGGATATTTCCCCCAAAATTATTATTCATTTAATACAAATACAATTATTCTGTATATTGTAAAGCAAAATAAATCAATGATTTAAATTATTAAATTAAATATGTAAAATATAATGGCAGTATTGTCCTGCCTTCAATTTAGGTTGACGTTCATTTAAAAAAAAAAAAAAAAAAAAAAAAAATCTTTTTATTGCATTAGTAAAATCATTCACTATTATACTAAAGACAATCACAAGTGGCAATAATGAGAATTACCAAAAAAATAACAAACTCTAAATTTTATTTATGCATTTTAGAGTGAAAACTTTAGATGTTCAGTGCCATTTTCTTTTTGACACACGTGTCAACTGCCTCGGTTGTGCATCCATTTGTTAGAATTGGGAAGTGAATGGAAATTCCCACCCGTATCTCATTACAGCATTTGCAGTATGGGAGTTCTCAGTTTGTCTGTAAATGCTTGTGTATAGGTGTAGGTCTATGGTTTTCACACCCCTCAATTGTGCGCATTAAAACGGCACGCAATGCCGTGTCACGTATTGCTTTCAGCTCCACACCCTTCTTTGTTGCGCCTCGCTGATGAAGTAGGTTAATGGCGGCCTTTGAAACGCAACCCTAAAGCGCGCATTCTCTCTGAACGCGATGTGCGAAAGGTCCGTTCAAAGAGCGCCGCTACCTTTACTTCAAGCTTACAAATGCACACTCGAGTGCACATAAAGAGGGAGTGATTCAAGGAGAAAGAGCGTTGAGGGGGAGTAAGCAGAGCTCATTAACATCCGTGTAGCGGCAAACGCTTTCTCTCTCTGTCCATGGAGCTGAATTCTAGCTTCAGATGAGCCAGGCCTGCTGGGAGTTCAGCTGCCAGTTTAATTAGTGTTCAGTAATTTCAATAATGAGTGACAATTCATTGGGGCTTTTAGGTTGGTCTCCTCGTCAGTGGCGAATCAATAATCTGCTGTTTTCCTCCCTCCTTTTCTTTCAAGACTAAAAAGTGGCACGTAACTTCCATCAGAGGGGGAGAAGGAAAATGAAAGACAGCAGCGGGTCCCAGAGAAATGCTGGAGACAATTTGCCGCTAATGGCAGATGCTAGCCTTTCCTCCGCCTTTTGTTTTGATGTTATTGGATGAAAAGGCAGGTCTTTAGCAGCGAGCGCAGGGCCAGAGCGTGAAAACAATTTGCCCTGGCTGTAGAGGGAGTGATGTGGGTAAGTGAGAGGAGGCGCGGGGATTACGGATAATCCCCTGGTCCGCACCTCGAGGCGGAGGGGAAGCAGTGAAGCTAATTTTCGCCGCGTGCACGCGCCTCGTAGCCGGCCGCCGTTCGATCCCGCGGTGACATCCCGTAATTGATAATAGGATTTTCGACTCGAGCGGAGTTGAAATGTTATTATTAAGGCACATCATGCTAGAATGAAGAAGGAAAAGTAAAAGACGTTTAACTGGAGTGCTTGAAAAGTTTACTTACAAATCACTTTGTCACTGAAGAATAAATCACGTGATCCGTATGTGTTTTAGACATTTTTACATGCGTGTTTCTTCACATGCGGGGCCAAGGGGTGAATTTGATTCAAACCAACAATTTACTTTTTTGTTATGTAAAGGTGACATTAAATCGGTCTCGGAAACTTTTATCATGCCTTCCTTTGTGCGAGTTGTGAATAAAAGATTATTGAAGTTTGTTTTACAAAAAAATACTTTTTTCAAATGCAATGCTTCTTGCAATTTCTTTGAAAAAAATTACACGATTTACTAAATCCTACACCATTTTTTTTTTTTAGTGTTTATCATTTATTTGGCAATTTTTCAAATGTCTGTTACGTGTAGATTTTATTGTTTTACCATTTTTTCAGACCCAGACTTTGAATCTTTTAGAAGAAAATCCAATATCAGCATTTTGTCACATTTGTGATCAATGAGACGAAAAGAAGGAAATAAACTGATCATTTCTGTATTTATTATGTGAAAATGATTCATTTTTCCACCCTCGGTTGCTTGTCACGTATTAACAATTATTAATAACCGATAATAATTTACTAATGAGACAACATCGTCAGTGAAAAGCTTGAGATGAAATATGAAGCTTGATATCATTTGTAAAGAGAATATTTTTTTTTTTTTTGGATCATTTCCAATCCAGGTGCTATTGTGTAAAAAAAAAAAAATTAATTTCAATTTAGGATGCATAAAAAAGGTTTAAAGTAATTTCTGTTGTTTAAAAATGACAAAATTCTCCTGTGATGCATATAAAAACACTGTTGGACATTGTTAGAAGTTATAAACTAGTGTGTGTTAAGTGTGTTTTGAGGGAATAAACCTACTTTGCATAAAACTTATTATGCCAAGCCTAAATATGAATATTCACATGTGAATTATATCCAATGCATATTTAGATGCAAAACCCTGCTAATTGTTTGTTTGAGATTGAAGCATGTTGCCTCAGCACGTGTATTTCCTGTACATCTCGAGTCAGCATGGTTCTGCATACCATTATGCCAATGATGTGCAATTAGACCCGCACATGCCAGGACTGGCAGACGGCCTGTTCCTCTTCCTACAGACACCGCTGTGAACTTCTGAACCTGTGAGGAGCGGGTCTACCACAGCCTCTGGGCCTGAGAGAAAGACACCGAGAGAGAGAGAGAGACAAGAAGAGTGTGGAAAATGATGCCCGAGGCAAGGTACATTCTGAGCAGTGATGTGGTGTAGTTTAAGGAGATTATTCTTACCGTTGGTTCCTTCATCTTCGGACTAACTGAAAGTGGCCGTCCGTACGTTTAACAATACATTTTGCAGCCACTTTTATCCAAAGTGACTTGCATTTCATTGAAGGCATGCATTTTATCAGTTCATACGTTCCATGGGAACGATTCTTTAATGGTCAGAACCCGTTCTCAACTGTTTGAGTGACAGAAACACTTTTAAATTTGAACAAATTTGATGCAAAATGTATAAACCTGACGCTACATGTATGTTTGGCATTCGTATATCGGCTTATAATTATTCTTATTATTTAATTGCATTGGCTCCATGCTCTCGGAAGCCAATAATTCATTGCGCAAAACAAGTGTTGTTCAGTTAACAGGTTTACTGTTTGGGTTTTAACTTGTATTTTATGTTGTTAGAGTCTTTTTGTTTTTAGGGTACGTTTACATGTCAAGGATCGACTAAAAATGGAAAGTTTTATGTACGACTTAAAAAATTCTGCTGTGCAGGCCAGCTATGTCACTTTGTAACCCTGCCTATAGACTGAACATGTCTCACCGTCTTCACAAATTGGCGTTTTTGACGTTTACGTGGAGACAAAAACAGTAGCGTTATCAAAAACTTGCCTTTTCAAAAGTTTGCGTTGTCAGGCCCCCAAAATGCTTTTTCCATTTTTAGTTTTTTCTAGTATAAGGGCATGTCAAAAAACCTGTCCACACTTGTATCTGCCTATTTTTAGTAAATGACAGATGAATTTCCACTAAACTATCCTTTATTGTCAGTGCATGACCTTCGAAGGCTACAATAAGAGATATGAGATGCATTTTTCTAATGCATTTTAATATTTGATAAGCCTATTTACTTTGCTATCATAAATATGCATGATTATATGGTTAGTTTTTTTTAACCCAATTTCAAGTCATGACCCACCAGTGCAGAACCAATGCTCTAAATAAAGATTTACCTACCTCAATCTGATGGATGTTGCAAGAGAGTTCTGGGCATAAAGAGCCAGCTCTCTCTCAAAGCGGCTTGTCTTCAGCAGGTGTGATTCACAGCAGTAAGGACACCGTTAATGCAGCTGTATTCATTATTCACTGTAAATTTATATTTGGCATAATTACGAAGCAGTGTCTGTCGGTGCGGTCCGTGTGAAGCAGTTCTGATGGGGAAGATAAATGGTGAGGCTCGGGCTCTTAATGAGAAAAGAGGTCATCTGTAGGGTGTGCAGCACTGCCACAACTGTAGCTCTCCTTCCGTCCCCAGGTACCACATGAGCACACGACACGTAATTAGACAAAAAGAGGAAAAGAGAAGCATATAATATCTTAATGAGGTATGATATCAAAACTTTATTATTTTTTTTTATTTTTCTGGTGATATATTGCACACTTTTAAGAACGGCATCATGTTGGGTTCAGTTGACTCCTAACTAAAAGCAAAAAACAATTCTTAAAACCTTGAAATGAAATAACGGAATATTGTGTTTTGGGGAACGAATATTGTTTGTCAATGTATGTAAATGATATATATATATATATATATATATATATATATATATACAGGGCTGGGTAGGTTACTTTTAAAATGTATTAACTTAATCTAAATACTTTAGAATACTTTGGAATACTAATAAGTGTGGAACAAACACAAAAAAGGTAATTGCAAGTTTTTATCTCACAATTCTGACTTTTTCCCTCAGAATTGTGTGATTTAAAGTTGCAATTGTGAGTTATAAAGTCAGAATTATGAGATATAAACTCACAATATTGAGAAAAGTTAGAATTATGAGATATAAACTCACAATATTGAGAAAAGTCAGAATTATATTTAACTCACATACTAAATTTACAATTGCAAGAAAAACAGTCTGTCAATTCTGACTTTATAACTTGCAATTGTGAGTTTAAATCTCGCAATTCGGAGAAAAAGAAGTCAGAATTGTGAAATGCAAACTCACAATCGTGAGGAGAAAAAACAAATTGTGAGAAAAAGATGCAGTGACCTTTTTTACAATTATAACATGACTCACAAACAACTATCACAAAACATGAAAACAGTGGAAAACATGAAACTTAACTCCGCTTTTTCAGACTGTCAGAGTCAGAGAATCACCAATTGCTGTTTAAATGACATTGAAATTCAAAGTAATCACTTTGGTAATCTAAAATACTAAAAATACTTTTCAGATGTAACTGTAATCTGATTACCACCCATTTCAAATGTAACTGTAATGAAACACAGTTACTCAAATTTTGTATTTTAAATACGTAACTAAGTTACTTGTATTTCGTTACTCCCCAACCCTGTATATATATATATATACTCTTTGGAATTTATTGGATTGTGCAAAGTAGCTTTTACATATCAGAACTGAACCACCAGATCTGACTGTGAGTTTGCTAAATAGTTACTGGGTTATTGGTTAACATTTTTCAACAGTCATATGTGATGTCAGAGGAAAGTCACAATTCAGTTTATTTTTTCATGATTTGAAGTGAAATGCAGATGCATGCAACAGAAATGTCTCTTTGTGGGACTTTTTAAAGTGCAAAAACATACACAGATATTTCCCAGCCCATCCAACAGGCCAGAGCTTCGGTGATATGTGAGAGAAATATTAACCTCCATAATACTCTTCACCATATCACAGTCTTGTGTATAATCCCCATTAAAGATGCACCTCACAGCCAGAGGGCCTTTCTACGCCCGTATGAAGCCTGCTGGGGAGACCACGCTTCAGGGAATAGCTCCGCCCGAGACAGTCTGATATCAGCGGGGAAACCTCCTCACGTTTGTGCAACACAACCCTCCTAATCTAACTTTTCCTGACATGTAATGGGGGAGCGTTCCCTGATGGCCCATTTATTTATATTAAAAACGTCATTCAGGTTCGCTGTCTTAATTGATTTCATTTCTCCCTGCGAATCTCTTGCCCCGTATGTTTCCACTCCAATAATCTAAATGATTATGTATTTTTTAATAATACTTGCAGTCAATTCTGACTTGCTTTCAACTGCTTCTTTTCAACCTTTCTTTGATTTAGTCTGGTATAGGTGATGATTGACAAACAGAACTATGCTATATCTGTTATATTTATTTCAGATGATTTTTTTTCCCCCTTCCTTGCTCTCAGTTTCTTTCAAACTGTCATATTACAAGACTCTGATAAGGCAGTAATGGGGTGTAGACGGAAAAAAATAAAGAATAAACGTGCCCGGTTATTACGCGTTCCCAGGGGACTCGTGTGTTTGGTGTAATGTGCGTGTGAGAGCGATACTCATATTTACATGTGTCACGCATCCCCTCATTCCCTCTGTCAAGAGAATTGTCAGCCATATTGCTGTGGCACTTGGCGTGAAATGCTCGGCAACAAGTGCTGATGACTGACTATCACACCCAGCTAACGCGCTTTACAGCTATTCGGTTCCTGATTACAGACGTAAAGATGGTAAGCACGCCTTGAAACAGCTTTGTGCGATTGCTGTCATTTTTGTGGCGTATTTGTTTCTTTAAACAGAGAAAGTGTGAAATATAAAATCACAGGAATTGTGAAAAAGATTTGAAATGGATTTGATTGACAACGTCTGAAGATATATTTTTTTTTTTAAAAAGCTGGTGTGCAGTAGGTTTGCCCATCAAGGCTGCATTTATTTAGCCAAAAATGCAATAAAAACTGCAATATTGTGAAATATTATTACAATTTAAATGAGCTGTTTTCAATGTGAATATATTGTAAAATGTAATTTATTCCTGTGATGCGAAGCTGCATTTTCAGAATCATTACTCCAGGCTCCAGGTGTCACATGATCTTTCAGAAATCATTCTAATATGCTGATTTTTTATTATTATCAATGTTGAAAACAGTTGTGCTGCATGCTTCATATTTTTACTGAAATCGTGATACTTTTTTATCAGGATTCTATAATGAATAGAACAGTATTTCTTTGAAATAGAAATCTTTTGTAACATTATAAATGTATTTTATAACGTTACACTTCTGATAAATTGAATGCATCCCTGCTGAATAAAAGTATTCATTTCGTTTTTTGTTTTTTTTTAACTGTACTCACCCCAAACTTTTGAACCGTAGTGTGTGCTTTGAATCGAACGCTAATAATTAAACTCTTGCATGTTGGTGCTACAGACTTGAGTTCTCATATCATGTGGCTTGCAATTATGTTTATAAGTGATTTTCTCCAAGTACTGTAAAATTGGGCAAAAAAAAGAGTCGACTAATCGCTACTTGGAGATGAAGAGCAAACCGAACACCCTAGCAACCACATAGCAACACCCTGTCAATTACATCACATTATGGCGGGAAAATTTTCACGATTATGTGTCGTTCAGAAAATGTTTTATCATGTTGATGTTGCAGCCATTTTATTTTTTTCATTTTTTAGCAGACACTTTTATCCAAAGCGACTTACAAGGGGAGCAATTAGGGTCAGGTGTCTTGCTCAAGGACACTTTAGTCACGGTATCGAAGGTGGAGAGAGTGCTGTTCATTCACAATCCCCACTTTCAATTCCTGCCGGTGTGGGAATCGAACCGGCAACCTTCAGATTACAAACCCGACTCCCTCACCACTAGGCCACAACTACCCATTTTACCCTACCCTGCCAGTAAACCATAAGAAGCCTATGTTACAGCGGATTAACCACGGTTAAAGGACACTGTTAGGCGTAACGCAAAGCTTGCTTCATTCTAGCCTGTGCCGAGAGCTTGCCGCTACAGTATGCATATGGTTGCATAACTTCACTGATTTATCGCAGCTAATGCTCAAGTTCAAGTCAATTGTAAACGTATACAGTGTTTATGTTGGAGTAGGATTAGAACCACAGGCATTTATTGCTCAAACATGAGCCGCAGATGAGCGAGTTTGGAGAGCTTGAAGGAAAAAGCCAAAAAAGAGAGAGCAAGAAATTCATCATTTGATCTTTTTGTCTCAGAGTTTTCGCTCCCATAGGTACGGGGAAATATCAAGTTACCAAGCACTCTCTCAAACTCTCTCAAAACACACAAAAAAGAGAACATATGGTTTTTCTGAAGACTTACACAATGTTTCATATCTTTTGTGCTGTCCCTATTGACGGAAAATGGTAGTAAATAACCTTGCCATGTATCTATTAAACTCCAGATTTACAACTGTTAAGTATCGGCTAACGTGTTAACCAGGTGTGTGCATGTTATTGTATGAAATCTGACCCGGTTTTAAATCACTGTTCCAGGTCCAAGAGTTGAGAAGTGAAATTCCCAGATAGCCTTTGTCTCTTCTATCAGCAGCTGGAGAGCTGAAGGATGTTAGTTATATTTTTAAGAGCACAGAGGATACCTGTATCTCATCCCATGCCGTCCTCCCACGTCTTTTTCCGCTTCCACTCGTTCTCTTTCCCTCATTCTTATTTATTTTTTTTTTTCTTTCTCCCATCCCTCCTTTATGGATTCCCACTGATTGTAGGCATTTCCTCTCACTGGCTCCATGTGAAGGAGGATAAATCCTGTGTTTCTGGCAGAAGCCGCCATGCATCCTGGCGATGGTGGAGGCCATTGACAGCTGAGTGTCGTCGGGGGATATTAAAGTCCAACAGCGGGCCCATTTCCCTTATTATTACATGGGCTATCCTATGATCAGTTTCATGCACCTTTCCTTCGAACTCCGCCAACATGTGTCCGCTGTGTTTAATAGTTCGGTGACAACAAATTTATGTTGCTAAGCTCCAGAAAGTAAACCTCACCAAAATACATCTCGCCAGCCACCCTTCTACAACGTCCACAGAGGTAATATGGAATTTACTTGTTTTGAGTCTTTCGTAATTGCTTCCAGATTTTGGTCTTCCCCCAGAATATTCCTGAGCGAAGCCACATTTTCTCACGATGCAGGCGGCCAAGAATATCTCCAGCCTTGCTGTGGTTATTCACTGCTGCTTGTCAAACATCCTCCGGCCGACCGCAGTCATTTGTTTTCATGTTAACCATGCCTGAGAGAGTAGAGCGGGATTACAGCTCATCGTGAAGGGAAGGAGGGCTCTGTTATTCCGACATTTGGACATGCATAGTCATGGGATGATGGTAACCTCAACTTTGACATCTTCCATTTATCACATGATGCTAAAATTGGAATGTCAGTATCTAATTCCTGTCTAACAATCCACTGGATATTTCTACCTATATTGAACGGGATGCTTACTTAGGTAACATTTTATTTTACAGTGTCCTTGTTACACATGTGTTACACGTACTTGCTATAGTAATAACAGTAAATTATGCACAATTACATGCATCTAACCCTAAACCAGTCCTGTTCTTCATGTACATACTATGTACTTATTATAGTAATTGCAATAACTAGGAACTAACCCTGAGTCGACTCCTTAACCCATGTAGTTACCTTATATTACCAAGTGCTTTCTTAAATAAGTACACTATAAGTATACGTAAGTGAACATACTGTAAAATAATGTTCAACCCCAATCCCTAATCCTAAACCTTACCCTATAGTAAGTACATTTTGTTTTAATATCACTAAGTACTAATTCATTAATATCACGCAGTACTTAAATATATAATTACACTGTGACGAGGACTCCTAGTAAGCTATTGATGCAGCACTCAAGCACATACAAACATTGAGCTTAAATAGAGATAGAAAATAGATTTATTGATACTGAAATATACAGTAACTTGGCACAGCGCAATTCAATGCATACAATATGAGTTTAACTTTAATTTCACCTGCAGTTGCACACTAGTATGTCCTTAGACTCATTTTACATTAGCGTTTCAGTGTTCTGGCGCTCACTATAAACGAATGCAGCAATATTAGCGTTGCCCGTTGACCTTGCAGTCTCTGTATGAATATGTATGTGTGCTTATGTCTTACGATGCAGTTCCCAAGGAGGACGGGACGCTGACCCCTCTCCTACAGTAGCCAGATTTCAACGGGAGAGCCGGTCTTCTTCTCTCGCACGTCTCATTACGCGGATGTGAAGCTCCGAGCGGGGTTATAAAAACCCTGGCATGTCTACAGAACTGTAGGCGAACATGAGGAACATTAATTCATAAAACATGTCCTGCCTCTTATAACACACAGCAGCAGCGTGAAGACACATCAGCTCTAATAAGGTGCCACTGCCATGGGTTTTATAAATGAACCGGATGCGGCGTCCCTCGGTACGCCAGAGCAAACCAACTCCAGTGGATTAAGCCGTAATTAATCTATCATCTCTCTTTCCCCTCACTCTTTTTAATACACATGAGCAGTTCGACTCCGAGCTCCTAGCTATGGTAAATTATGTATGCTTATAGATCAGCGCATCTCTTGGACGTTAATGCTACGGTGTTTATCCCCTTATTGGCTGCCCGTGACCCCTGTTGTCCGGGAACTTGTAAAGTTCGCTCTGCGATGGCATCACGAGCGAGTGACACGCCGGGGGGATCTGATTGGTGGATGCCCACCCTGCCTTGGCCCTGATTGGCCCTGGGTGGTCCGTGTCCCTCATTTGCATGCAAATGTCTCCACATTGTCTGATCAGATAACGGTCTAGTCTGGAGACGCCCAGAGCTGCCAATCTCGCAGATTGGATTAGATGGAAGAGGGCTGAAGATTGGCTTGTTCTGGTTGGTTAGCGTGCCCTCCGGGGGGCTCGGGACGGCGGCGGTGCCCCCGCAGAACAACACTTCTGTCTCCGCTTCCTACTGTCAGCCTGTCCTCGCCCGGTTCCTCCTGCCCCGCTACCCTTCTTGTTATGAGCCTAACACCAGCAGGCAGTGTATTAATATGTAGGAGATCAAGAGATTATTGATTAGAATCACTTGCTTAATATCCCCTTGTCTGTCATTCAGTACGCCAAGGCTTCTTTCATGATTTTTTTCCTCCCTCTTTTGGTGTCACTCTTTTTAAATATTCATGACCGAGCTTGCTTTGTGCCCCTACTGCTGAATATCTAATTAAACTGTCAAAAGAAATACAATTTGCCCTTAAGGGTTATTACGAGAGGGGTCAGCTAGCACTGATCGGGCCGAGGGGGTAATTACCTTATAAGCAAGCAGTGTTTACCTTTCTCTCGTACCTGTGGCCCGGCGTCGAGGAGCCTAAATGAGCCTCGGCAAGCTCCCGGCTGCCTTTGAAGCCTCGTCACGCCACCCCAAATTATCCTGATCCAGAAGAAAGACGGAGAAGTTGAGAGTCTATAACAACATAATCAGCAATTATAGCTGGGAAATGGGGAGAAGCAAGATTTTTATCTCATTAAAAAGAGCCGTTTCTTTTTTCCCCCCTCGTCAATCCTCACCTCTCCCACACTCATTCCCTGTCACTTGCGCTTTCTTTTGAATTCAAATGACTCGGCTTTAAAGGTGAGGGGAGAAATCTGGAAATTTAATTCAGGAGACGAGAGCTTGAGCCAATTAGCGGAGTTCGCTCGCTAAAATATGAATGACATTTGCTCTGGCTGAGCCCTAATGGAGGGAGGCATTAGCTTTATCGTGTCTCTGTCACCTTATTTCCCATCATTATTGTTGCCTTAGTTCTTCTGTCAAATTATAGCCGCTAATTTCTGTTCATATTTTACGAGGCCTGTTAGCAAGTGTCTTTAATGAGCTCCCAAAAATGACCCGGTGCGGCAAAACTTAAACGGGGAACCGCCCATCGAGGAATATCATCAGAGAGAAAGTTAAACACTATCTTTCTCGGACGATTTACTGTATCACTCGCGCGACTCTTCACCTCGCACGCATAAAGAGCTGGGATTTTTAATTCGCCTTTTTATGTGACTTGTTAATGTGCTCTTTTAGGGCACTCTTAATACCTTCAAAATTTGTAGAATATCACGATAAATCAAGGCCTTGCCCATCTAATGATAATTTATCTCACTCATTATTTTTTATTCTCTCGCCACATTATGGCAC
This sequence comes from Zacco platypus, assembly GCA_038088235.1. Lineage (NCBI taxonomy): Eukaryota > Metazoa > Chordata > Actinopteri > Cypriniformes > Xenocyprididae > Zacco > Zacco platypus. Next base: position 25,802,000 of record CM076068.1, on the reverse strand, counting down.
CTAGTTAAACTTCTCTCTCCGTGACCTTTATGAGTGCGCTTCAAAAGTTAGTCCTCAGAAAAGTTGATCGTTCGAACGCCAGGCGTCAAACTTCAAGAGGATTGGTTACCCCGACCAAAATGTTCCGTTTTCTACACTGAAGCGGCGCGGCCAAAATCAGTATGAAACTCTCCCAGCCGTATTACTGTATCAGTTCAGGGGAAAACGTGTGAGAAATTCGATCTACAGAGTAACTTCGGATCTGGAGGTAATTTAAAAGTATTTAAAAGCATAGTAACTTCATTGTGTGGCTTTGAGCTGTGACACTGTATCACATAACAGGTTTTCTATAAAGCAGCACAGGTGTAGTTTATAGTATTTCGGCCACACGTGGAAAAATTGGGTGAGGTGATATTTCTCTTTATGGCTGAGCAGTTAAAGTGGCAAGGAATAGATTTTGACGTACAGGAAATGGCAATCATGGTATAATAGGGTAAAAACTAGATTTGCATTTCCTGAAGGAAATACCAGCGCTTGCTAGAAGTTTAAGTACGCTTTAAGGCTTTGATAAAGGTTAAAAAAAAACAATATAGATAGCACACCAAAGGCTGAAATGATCTACTCAACAAAGTGTGAATGTCTGCATGTGAGTGACTTGCAAAGAACAACTAGATTTTTATATTTTCTGATGCCTTTTTGCTGGTTTTCTGTGGAAAACTACACATTTGGATGTTTTGAGTTACCCGATTTCATGAGAAAACCACTATTTTATTAGGTGGCGAATTCGAATGGATTCGTATGATGTGATTTGTAGGGAAACGCTTGGATTTAGATTTCCAAAAAAAAAAATGTAAGCATGAATGTCCACCAGTAAACATAATCATACGAATTAGCCTCCATTTTGCCAAATGTAAAATAGTTACGGAATGCCATGAAAGTGTGGTTTTGAGTGTTTTCCAGGTTGCTGTTTCTGAAATATTCTGGATGAGTTTTGTTCTGTTGCTAGGTGGCTGCTCGGAGGTTGCTAACCAGTTGCTAGTCAAACAAGGCCGCTTCCAAGTGTCTCGTTCCTAGATGTGCCAATCATTGGAAGTCTATGGGAGATTTTCATCCATTTTATCGTCTACAAAAGTAAATCTTTTCGATTCGATTGATTAAAAAAAGAAATAGCACACTGTTGCCAAGTCTGCGGTTTTCCCATTCCCATATACCAGGGACCCCCCAGAACACAATTGGGCTAGTTTTGGACACGATTGGGTTGGGTTTGAAGAATAATTTGGTCTGGTTTCGCAATACTGGCGACCCTGAAATAGCACTTTTTCTCAACAAGTATCATGTCTGTAGCACAAGTCTGAAAGGGATTCTGTCATGATTTATTCACCCTCATGGTCCTTCAAATCTGAACGACTTACTTTTGTTTTCAATGGGGGCAGAAAAAATAGTGTTTGGACCCCATTATTCTTCAAAATATATGATTTTGTGTTCCACAGAAGAAAGAGATGCAGGTTTGGGACGGCATAAGATGAGTAAAGGATGACAACAATATTCATGTTTTGGTGAACTTTTCCTTTAATTGGAACAATCTTAATAAACAGAGTAGAACATGGAGAAATAAGATTGCAAAAAATGGCTCATTGTCATTTGGATGCAACTTCACATTACACAGCCCGCAATAAGCCATTATTCGCAGATGTCGAATTTTGAACTGCATAAACTGAGCTTTTTACATTTCCCCTGACATTATAATGGGGTGATGTCATTGCATATTAACATGACTAACGACTATGTTTAAGCCCACTTGACATAATTTATCTTTTCCTGGAACGTTATTCGTATGCGACTTCGGGTTTGTGAAGAATGGAATAAAGACACACAACATTTATGTGTCATTATGGATTTCAGCTCCATCAATGACAAAAGAGCAAAAACTACCTTTGATTGCTGGTGTGCTTAACAGAACTAATGGCCCCCAGAACGCCCTATTTAGAGGTACTTAATTTGGCATAAAGGAACTTAAAAGTGTTTTTTCTCTCCGCCTGACATGAATTAAAGCCAAACAACAGCAGAGAGCAGAAAGGCACCTGACACATCTGCACCTCTGCTCTCGCTCTCATGCCTCATCATCTCGTGATGAATGAACGTCGTATTGTTACCAAACAACATTCGTCATGACTCAAGTAGTGTGAGAAATCTTTAAATAGATGTTGGTCTGCAGAGGGAGGTGGGCTGGGGAAAGAAAGCGATGATTTCCTCTTGTTTCCAAAGCGCAGATCGGCCCACCAGCCCCTCAGAAGCTCGGTTGAAGTTTATTGGGACTCGCCGCTTTTGTGCCATCTCTTGAGAGGGCCGGTGACATTCATTGGCTCCCGTTGAGGTTATTTACAGGGGATTTGGTGACAGTGAAACATGCCTTTGCCATCCCTCCGTGAGCACGGTCCGACATGTTTTTAAGAGATGGGTGAGGCGAAGAGGTACATGTGCCACCTGAGACCGCAGAAGCAGACAGAAAAGTGAGACTAATGACCATGGGCTCCGAACTCAATAAAACCCTATTTTTGACCCATTCAAAGTTTGCAATGAAATTTACTGTTGACTTGAGACAGGTATTTTTTTTTTCCCATGCAGATTTTATGCTCACACTGGAAAAGGATTATTTTGTTAATTAGTATTTTGGTCCTGTTTTTCAGAAATATCCTAGAAACGTCTCACAAAACCAAATAAAAACACTTTCGACTTTTATGAATAATTGTTTGAAAATACTAATAATGCTGATTTTCATATTTGTCTGTATTGTAATAGTTTATTTTTCTTACACCCAAATTATTGCAAACTTTAATTCATTCATTCATTCATTCATTCATTCATCATTCATTCATTCATTCATTCATTCATTTATATCATTGATTCATGTGTTATTTATTCATGCAATCATTCATTCATTTATGTATGTATTATTTGTTCATTCATTCACTTATATTATTCATTCATGCATTCGTTATTATTCATCGATGTATTCATCCATCCATGTATTCTTCATTCATTCATTCATTCATGTATTCATTCATGTACGGTTCACTCATTCACTTATGTATTATTCATTCATTTATTATTTGTTCATTCATTCACTTATATTATTCATTCATGCATTCGTTATTATTCATCTATGTATTCATCCATCCATGTATTCTTCATTCATTCATTCATGTATTCATTCATGTACTGTTCACTCATTCACTTATGTATTATTCATTCATGTATTATTTGTTCATTCATTCACTTATATTATTCATTCATGCATTCGTTATTATTCATCTTTGTATTCATCCATCCATGTATTCTTCATTCATTCATTCATTTATGTATTCATTCATGTACTGTTCACTCATTCACTTATGTATTATTCATTCATTTATTATTTGTTCATTCATTCACTTATATTATTCATTCATGCATTCGTTATTATTCATCTATGTATTCATCCATCCATGTATTCTTCATTCATTCATTCATGTATTCATTCATGTACTGTTCACTCATTCACTTATGTATTATTCATTAATTTATTATTTGTTCATTCATTCACTTATATTATTCATTCATGCATTCGTTATTATTCATCTATGTATTCATCCATCCATGTATTCTTCATTCATTCATTCATGTATTCATTCATGTATTGTTCGCTCATTCACTTATGTATTATTCATTCATTTATTATTTGTTCATTCATTCACTTATATTATTCATTCATGCATTCGTTATTATTCATCTATGTATTCATCCATCCATGTTTTCTTCATTCATTCATTCATGTATTCATTCATGTACTGTTCGCTCATTCACTTATGCATTATTCATTCATTTATTATTTATTCATGTGTTATTCATTCATTCATGCATTATTTGTTCATTCATTCATTCACTAATGTATTTATTCATTCATGCATTCTTCTTATTTTTTCAGAAATGAATTAAAATGTATTTAGATTATTGGTCAGAAAAAAATGCCAATTGAGTTGAAAAACTATAATTATACAGACATATTCGATGAAAACAAGTATTATTATTTTCAAACAGTTTTGCTTAAAGTATAGAAAGAAAGAAGGAATATAATTAAATAAAATTGTATTATTATATTTTAATACGAATCGAAAACAAGACACAAATAGGCCTACAGATTAATATGCTGTTGTTGTGCAGAAAATACGACTGAACATATTTTAAATTGGAAAGCCACAAAACGCTAATTTATTGAATCATTGTTATTCCAAGGCGATTATTCATGTTTATCGCATCACTTTGTTCATTCATTCTTCCTTTATGAGGGGGGCGGGGTCTGTAAATATTACATTTCATCTGAAACAATGCTTTGGTAAGCGTCCAAAAGCACTCCATTCCATCTGTGAAAAACAATTTTCTTCACATTATGAAGCTTTGTGTCATGGATCATTTTCTGACACCTCAAAATAAGACTTCAAACAAGCCTGCGAGGCGTTTCCTGTCTGCGTCTCCCCCTTGTCAGGTTCAGATTTCCTCATTGCCGAGTTCCAGTCTATCAGCCCATTATACATGGTAGCGCTGGAAAAATAGGATTACGCGAGGAGATTGTGAGCTTTATCCCAATACCAATTTTATCTGGCTGGCTGATAAACTGCCGTAGCCCGGAGAGCAAAGGGAGCTAATGGGAGCGAGGGAAAAGAGAACTTGGACACGAGGAGTCACTTGGCTGTGGCTCGAAAGGTCACGGGTTTAGCGCTCTGTGCTAATGCTAACAGAAACTCATTTCAGAGACCAGGCCGTTTGGCTCCAGGGCTGTGAACTGCGCTGTGGATTGCTGTCCTAGTTTTTGTCTGCAATTAGAAGTGTAGACTTTGTAAGTCTTTGGCAATATGTCAAACTCGTGTCACAGGGTGGACTGATATGTCAGATGATGTGTACAGGGTTAAAACTGTCAAGCTACAGATATTTCCTCTGATAATGATCAAACGCTGACCCACGTGCAAACCCTTGGCCTGTGTTATTGTATGATATGTTATAGGGTATGCGGTAGGCATACATCCAGTACATTCAAGTCTCTATAATACATATATGAAAATGCCATTTATTCGGTTTGAACATAGGGGTACATTTGAAATGTTTTTGCGGATGTTGCAATTCTAGCATGAAAAACTGGTAATTTATTAAGAAACATTCCCAATGTTTTTTTTTCTCTCCTTTTTCTAATCGAAATGTTTCAAACAACACATCCTTTTTTGAGAATGTTGTTTTTATCATTTTATTGGTCATCAGTATCACTTTCCATCCTGTTAATCGTCCCTTACCTAATTCCTTAATGACATCATCATCCAGGAAGTGACATCACTATGAAGGGAAAACAGAACACCAATGTCAGTAAGTATCAGCAATGGATTTGATGAATTCTTTCATGTTTTTCTGTGGTATTAGTAGGTTTTTCTCGCTCTACAACATTATCCGGTTTGATAAAATTACAGAAATTTTTGAAACAGTATCAAAGATGGTTAAAAAATATCAAAATTACTAACTTTATCAAAATGGGATGGAAATGAATAGCTAATTTGTTGTAATTGTAAGTATCTAAGCTAGATCACAGTACAATTCTGCCTTTGATTGATCCGTGCTTCCTTTAAAATAAAAATAAATATTTAAGTTCTTCTTTATTTTTGAAAGGTTCTGCATAACAGGAATGACCAATACACATTAGGGGTGTAACGCTACATGTATTCGTCCAAATGATCACGTAATGGTTCGTTTCATGCAGTTAGTCGAATATAGTCGTGTTAGTTGTGTGTAGTTTCATACTTTTGCAGTTAGTCGAATATAGTCACACAGGCAATCCCTACTCCAATCCAGAAGGGGGCGCGCGCGGGATTACACGGCAACCTAACCACTTTTAATCAGCATTAACCCCCAATGATTTCTATAAGCTCTGTATTTTGTTACTTTCGATCAGAAACAAAGTGTTAGAAACATAGGCACCTCACTTAAAGCTGCAGTGAACACGTCAACACTGTTACAAAATGAACACGAATGAACATCTGAAAGTATGTTGAAAGACATATTACAACATAACCTTACGGTAATCGTTCAGTGTGTCAACCGCGGAAACATGTCAATAAAACAGCATGTAAACAATGTCACGTAGCATTACATTTAACTTAATGTTATGCATGCAGTAGCTCGCTTTTTGGCTAAATATATGCGCTAAATTAGCCTATATATTAGTCTGTCTTAATTTTTTAATGTATGTTTAAATAAATCCATCATGAGTACAAGTTGACAGCGACTGTACAGGATTATATTTCAACAACGAACTGGAGAAATATAATCTTATAATTGGATAGAAGTTCAACTGCATAATGTGCAATTTACGTTTGCACTTAACTGTTGTATTATTATTATTATTATTTGAGCGCTGATGATTATATATATAAAAAAAAAATAGTAACTGAATTAAATAGTTTGAGTTCTGTTGTTAATTGTAACCTTTAATATTAATGTGCAAAAAAGTGGGAAAGTGCTCCCTATATTTACAGCATTAGCAAAGATAGATTTTTTTTATCTTTCTTTTTTTTTTTTAGTTATAATTGAGTGAATTTAAAGACAGAGTTTGTTTAGTAGACCCCTTTAATAATAATAATAATAATAAAAAAATGTTTTCTCAATGTTTTTGCTGTACCAAACCCGTATCGAACCGTGACTTTAAAACTGAGGTACGTACCGAAATGTCATTTTGTTGTGTACCATTACACCCCTAATACGGATAGTTGTGTGTAGTTTCATACTTTTGCGCCTCTTTCTAATAAGCAGATGTGTTGCATCAGTGAATGTGAGAGAGAGAAAGAGAGAGAGAGAGAGAGAGAGAGAGAGACAGGGTCGTAAGAATCTAGGCCATTCGTTAATGGTAGAGTCACCAGTAGGCCGCGGCTTCACTCTGCCGCCTATCCAGACATTAAAAAGAATTTCAGATATACTCCATTTCTTTGAGGATGCACTTCCTTTGAGATAGGGCTCCTTTTGAGCATATCCAAAGTGTTTTTCTGGTACACGGACCACTCCACAATAATTTAAGGCACAGTACACAGATACGCTTGCTGACCAGAATCAGCCATTTGAAAGTGAACTTGAGACCTTTTTAAAACCAGATTGCGTTGATATTAGTTTATGGTAAGCCGACACGATTTGAACTGTAAAGATTGCTATTTGGCAAATATTGCTGTTTTAAGCAATGCAGTGTTAGCTATATCAAATAAATAAGAACAGTTCATGCATGTGTTTTCATGCATTTTTTTTTTTTTAACTGTTTTCAGTTTTTCAGTTGTCAACAAATGTGACAGGGCTGTGTTTGCTATATAAAGTCTCTCATATTTCTAGTGTTTCAGTTGCATTTTGTGTAATTTGTTTTTATTGCAGATGTGTTGCACTGCTAGTTTAATAAGAAACATGCCCAATATTTGTTTCTTTTTTCTCCTTTTTCCTAATTGAAATGTTTCAAACAAACTTGCTTTTTTCGAGAAAGATGTTTTTATCAGTTCTCAATATGAACAAACATCCTATTAATCTTCCGTTTTATACCCTTAACTAGATCATCATCCAGGAAGTGACATCACTATGGAGGGAAAACAACCACACCAATGTCAGTAAGTAACAGAAAGGATTTGATGAATTTTTCCATGTTTTCTGTGGTAGTCCAGTTTGATGAAATGACAGAAATCAGTTTGAGAATATCAACGTTTAAAAAGATGGTTAAAAATCGACCAACTTTAGCTATTTATTTTCCTCTCACTGTGATGGTTCAGTAACTCATTGACATACTGTTTCCACTTATAAATGTATCAGTTGTTGTCACTGTAATTGAGATAAATATTGCTCTCAGTGTACTTCATCTGATGGTTATGCCTCTTCGACGGCATCAGTGTTAGCTTGCGACATTTTCCCTCATTTTTGGAGTAGCTTCAAAACAGCTTCCCTATGCCGCTTCGTATAGCAACTGAGCATATGATGTTAATTCATCAACATATTCTTTAGTGACGCTATCATGCGTGTGTCAGGCGAATGTGACTCGCTCCTGCCTCTTCCTCCGCAGCATGTGCCGCTAACCGCACCATATTGCGGAGAGGCAGGCAGCCCATCATGGACGTAACTTTGATTGACAGTAAGTGTGCATATGTGTCCAATCTGCTCATCGGGATACGTGCTATCGTCATGATCTTTATTTATGTGTTCTGCTGTCGGCACAGTGCGAGCTAACTGCCCATTCCACACTAAATTAATTAGTTTGGCAGCCAGCCTGTGATGGAAAATTGGATCCAATATGGTATTTCCAGGGTGTTTCAATGTGGCATTCACTGGAGGGTGAGACAGACTTCAGATATTTGGGTCACACAGATTACATGCCGGCACTTTTCGTATCAGACTCCACAAAATGGAAATAAACATGCTTGTGTGTTTTTAAACTAAAAAGCATTTTATTTCAATTAACAAATACAGACGCCCCGTTATAAAAATGACAATTGCGAGCACACGGCGGCTTTGTGCGAGCACCTATCCTGGCAGGGGTTCAAACTTGTGTTCCTCTTGAAAGGTTTTATCCAAATAAATAAATAAATAAACATCCTGGGAGAAAGGAGAGAGAGAGAAAAAAGGGACTACGGAAGTGCTTCCATCCCGTGTTGTTGTGCGTTAAATAAATCCTTTGTAGTGCATGCTCTTCTAATAACACGTCGGCTAATTAATAACTTCTACACAATTATAAATTAACTTCGGATCAGGACTCCGGCTTTGCATATGATTTCCTATAATCGCTAAAGCTACTGCGAAAACATGTCTCATATCAAGCGTAACTTTCTTATTTAACACAGACAGACTGGGTTCTCATCGGGTTTAAACGTACAGCAAATTATCTCTGCTGGGACCTTGTGCGAAAGCCAAAAATCACAGCAGTAATTTTTTTAATTTGAAATAGCATCCTTAATCGTCATTTTTGGATTCGTTCTTTTTTTTTTTCTGCGAGTGAGCTTTGATGGAATTAATCTTAATATTTTAATATTATTACAGCTGTAAGAAACGAGTACGAGGGAGCTGTCACTAATTCGCTTTCCACGAGTGTCGACTCTGAAATCAGGCCTTCACGTGTACGAAATGATCATAGGTGGCTCTGCATGCAGCTCGTTCCTGGCACCTTGGCGGTGAGACGCTGGATCCATAATCAAACTCCCCCCGTAATTAAAGGTGCAGAGAAAGCAGACGAGAGCGGCATGACATATCGCCTGACTCCTCAAATTCCTCTGTGGCTTTTCAAAGGATACTCCTTTAATATGGAGATTATGCTTATGTACTTGTCTTCACTTGAAAGGCATTTTCCTAATTTACTTATTAATGACATGTAAATCTATTTATACTGAGGGCCTCAACTTTGAGGAAACGCGCCCGTCCCGCTCGCCGTAAAATCCGCCGGTTTGAAAACACAGAGGGAGGGAGGGCGTGGGTAGATGAGCCCGGCCTCCCATTCTTGTTCTGTTAAAAATTTATACAGTCCATGTTAAATTTATTAATATTGCTTGCTGTCATTCACTTTGCTGCACTCTAACTGAAATGCGACTTGACAGCAAGCACATTAAAGATGTATGTCATTGTATTCAACAAAGATTAATGAAGCTCTGTAAAAGTAGCTGTATAGGAGAGAGGGAGAGAGTGATCAGAATTTGAATTCGCTGAATTAAACAAGGCCTAGCGCTGCACAGTTTAACATGCTTGTGGGGTTTTTTGCTCGGTGAAGAGGTTTTGGGATTGAGAGTACTAGTGCTGTGTTCAACCGTAAAAACATTGAATGGTTCTGCTCTAAAACCCAGCGAGCTGGCTTTTCACGTAGGCAGCAGGAACATACTTCAAGCTAGTATGTGTAAACAAATGGCCGGTGCGTTGCATGCATACACCATTAAATTGGATGTTTTTATTCAGATGTCTGACTATGTTCATTTTAACTTCCTCAGCAAGATTCTCTTCACACCATTGCAGATACATAAACTGGCCATAGAAGACGGGCTATACGTTATAGCACCTCCTCTGGCGATGTTTAGAATACAATGCATGCTTGAAACGCTGTCTGACCCTTCCTGTAACACCAGCTCCCGGCCGTCGATATAGTTAGGACAGATTCTGGGTCTTAGCGACAGTTTATGATTATATTGAAACACTTTTTCTTTTTCTTTGCTGAGGTTGCTTTATTCAGCCTGAGAGTGGCGCTCTAATATTGATTGACAGGCTTTAATTGTAAACAACACATGCATAGAATGCTATTTTAGAATTACCTTAATGTAGTAATTTAATATTTTTTAGTTGTCGAGGAATTCTATTCTATTCTCAAACATGAAATAAACATGACAGAATTATATATTCACATGTTTAAACTAATTAACATTAGGGGGCGCTCACGAGCACCCTTCTGAAGCCTAAAATTGACAAAAGGGCCACCTCATGGACTTAACGGACACGTGCAGCCATTTTATGTCCGGTAGACCGAAAGTGCGCAGAAGTGTGCCATTTGGGACGGGGCCTTGTAGTGTGAAGCTCGGCAAAAGTGTGCTTTGAGGGTGCATATTGACCACAAAGAAGGCGCTCGCGAGCACCCTTCTGAAACCTAAAATGACAAATGGGACAGACTACAGTTTTGTGAACTTCACAATCACGTGCATGCGGCGGCCTTTGCAATTTCACAAGATCATAAGTGCATATGAAATGTGTCATTTGGGACAAGCCCATAGATATAGTGCTCTTCATGTCAACTCATCATTTTTTCCAGTAAATGTTTTCGTTAACATGTTGCTAAGTACAATACTAACAATAAAGAATAGCACACAAAAAGATAAAGTCAGTTTGTAATTAGGTTTAAGGTTTTTAGTTTAGTATTATTTAAATAATGTTATAATTATTCGTCTTTTGAATTAGCTTTTAGATTTTTTTTATATGTTCAGTTTTCATTTTAATATTAGTTTGTTTTAGTCAGGTTTGTCTTTTTTAAAAATATTTATTCATTCAGTTTTATTTTTAGTAATTTCAGTACTTTCAGTACTTTAACTTATTTTATTTCAGTTATGCCAAGGCAGCATTTCTAATTTTCAGTGTAAGATTTTCATCTAGCTAATTTCATCAGATTTTAATTTCTGCACATTTCTCCTGAATCCAACACATAGATTACGAGAACTGATCGTTTGTTTACCATATAATCTACCCAGACCTTAATATTCGCTTCAGCTGTGACTGGTCATAATGTTTTGGCTCATGCGTGTACTAAAATGGTATATATGTAAATATGTAAATTATGCTATTCTGGACACAGCCCCTGTCTTATTATTATTATTATTATTTTTTTTTTTTCTAGACATGAATTATACCTAGAACTGTATACTTTTCTTTATCAGTAAAAATCAAACATCTCAAGAAGAATGTCTAAAGTATTTCCTGCAGGAATAAGCTGTACAGCCACTAGAGATACGACATCTCCATCCATGTTTTCTCCAGAAGTCGCGGTGTTTCCAGAGCAGCAGTGCTGTAGTGTTGTAGTTGAGTGGCTCTCACACACATTTCCCCTCTCAAACATCCTCACGTTGAGCTCTACCGCACCTCTTTCCCCAGGCGCTCTGTGTGCTGATGTCATATCCCCTGCAGCTGGGATGAGAAATTCACATCAGTCCTCAGGAGAAGTCCTTATGAAACCATGTTCATCTCTCTCTCTCTTTCTCTCTCTCGCTCTTATTTATATATATATCATTTTTTTTATCCTCGTATAAAAATATGCTGATGTGCATAAATATATATTTTTTGAAAGCACTTTAAAAGCATGAAAAAGCTTGTATTGTTTCTCTTGTCTGCCTTTTATTGAGTAAAATAGTCCATTTTTAATTAATATTGAATATTGAACTGCTTTTATCAATATTTCAATAGATCTTATATATATATATATATATATATATATATATATATATATATATATATATATATATAAAAAATACACATGCATGTAATTTTTTTGACCATTTTGTATGATTGCAAAACATTTTGCTATTGAGATGCAACAACCTATCCTGTGTTAACAGTCTACCTTGGAAATGAGGTGGAGAGGAAGCAGAAAAAAGAGAGAGAAAAAGAAAAGCCCTTTGGGAAGCAATAAAATGATTCTTCTGGCGTGCACTCCCTCAAATCATTAAATTCAAAGATTAAACGCCCTCCCTACAAACAGCTGATTGTGTTTTTGCAATTAAGATTGCACTAGAAAATCAAAACAAAGCAACATTTGCTGTTTACTCAGCACAGCGAGTAACACACACCAGCAGATTTTCATACGAGAGAATAAAAAAGTATTTACAAAGCTAATTTGGTCTAACAGGAAGCGGAGTGAAGCAAGATGACCAGAGAGAGATGGTGAGAACGAGGTAGAGATCTTCGGGGCAAGAGGGCCACTCTTTGCCCAGTGCAGATGTATAATGCAAAGTTAGTGTTTCTTAGACTTTTCCTCTAGATAGATGGATCTGATAGATCTGAAGCAAAGCCAGTTAAACAGCTGGGCACTGTGGGCCCCGGTGTACAGTGAGAATATCGCAATGGATGGAGGGTTGAACATGAGAAGGAAAGTAAATTTGACCCAGGTGAGCGTCTGGTTGATGTCTTTAGACTTTAGACATTGCTCTTCACTCAAATCACAGCAAAATCTATGCTTTTATTAAGCTTTCAGTTAATATTAAACAGCTTGAAACATAAAAAGCGGGCATTATACACAGGCGGTTAAGTGTTTAGAAAAGATACATGATGTCAACTGAAAAGGAAAGTCGTAAAATATTACATTTTGATGAATGATTTTTCTCTGGAATATTGTTCAGTAATGAATTGTCCTCCATTAGACCAGGAATGTGCATCCATTTTCATTTCATGTTGACTTTAAGGCTTGATGGGGTTTTTTAACCAATTATGGGGACTTATTATGCAAAATTCACATTTGGTGTTTTGAACATAAATGTGTTTTGGCAGTGTGTTTACACAACCACCCTATAATGGTAAAAATCCACCCACTTTTTTTTTTGTTTAAATCGCCATATATCATAAGCAGTGTCTCAAAACAAGCCGTTTGCAGATGATATCAATGTGACGTCACATCGCTTAGGCCCCGCCCACCACTGCTGACGAACTCTCTCTATTAGCTTAGCTCCTCCCCTGAGTGAGCTGTACACAGTCCGCCATGTTTATCTCCTCCACAGAGCAGCGACTAAGAAATGTATTCTTATTAAAGCTTCTAAAGTTATTTATCTGTTTTTATTTTGTTGTTCAATTCATATTTGCACCATATACAGCATTAGGTCCTGTATATTATGCTGCTTTCACACAGATCTAAAATACACATGTGATTTTTCCCCTGCTGTTTAGTCTTTGGAAGAGTATTTGAGTCATGAGCTGTACAGGCTCCGCCCTCTTCTGGAAAGCGGGGTGGGGAGCAGCACCTTATTTGCATTTAAAGATACATGCATGGAAAAAAACAGCATGTTTTTCCTTCCACTCAAAAATGGGCATTTACAGCATGATTTGTGGGGGATTTTGAGCTGAAACGTCACAGACACAGGGGCTCAGGGGATAGCTGAGATTTATGTAATGTTACATATTGTAAAAAGGGCCATAATATGTCCCCTTTAAAATGGAAGACAATTCTATTTCAAATGCTATTGCACATCATGCAACTGTGTCAAAGGAAAATTTGAACGAAACGTGGCATAGTTTCTCTGGGAAGTGTAGTTGAATTTGGCTTTAGAGCTTTCAAAATACTTTGTGGTCAGTCTGAGGGAACATTAATCACTGTATTTTTCTGTTTCTGATCTAAAAATGCGGCTGCTAAATGCTTGGTTCCCTTGCGAAGCCAATAAATTAAATATTAGTAAACTACATATTTAAATTCCTTCCCCAGGCAGTTTTTTTTTTTTTTTTTTTTAGCATGTTTTGCTATTCTTGTGTACTATAATATTCACCATCCCATTTTCAAACTAATGGCTTGTTACAGCTTGGTTTAGCATTCCATTTGCTTTTCCTCCAGATTTCTTTATAAAACAAATTGCAGTGGAACTCTAAAGGGAGACGAGAAAGGAAATTGAAACTTTCTGAAGAACACGTCATTTCACGAACGTTCACCCTTAAGCGATCAGGAATGCTGGAATAATTTTACTGTTTATTGAGGCACGTAGCCGTCTGCGTATAAGAGGAGAAAACGAGTGATTTCCACCTCAAACCCTCACCATCTCTCATTTTATTATTTGATTCGAATGTGGCCATGCATTTTTTATGCCGAACGTGAATAATTATTTGTCTAAAAAATATTTATATTTGGTTTAAGCATTCATTCATATCATATCCTTAAAGCTACACACCATTTTTTAGGATGTACAGTAGCTAAAACACATGTATAATTCATGAATGTAAACAAACTTCATCTTTAATTATATGTAATGGAATCATTGAGAAATTATTAATAGCTTTCTAAGCTCATAAGATGGTTCATGCAAATAGAGGCAAATCACATCACTGAGTAAGTCTGTGTAAGTTTTTGGCTAAAACGTCTCTTTTCAGAGTCACCCTTCATTTGAAAGCGAATGGTTGTTTAGTTCCAAACGGAAAATCATTTGTGGCTCGATTGTTACAACTATTTAAATGGAATATATGTCTATATTTGTCACTGACATATAAGCCACTGTCATGTATTTTAATTAACAATGATTTTAGCTTCAATTTGTCAATTATTTAGGCACCAATTATGAGCTGAATGTGAACTCGCATTTCATCCTAACATAGGAAAAGATATGATATTTTGTATTAAGAAAAGTCATATTGTAACACTATCAGATTTAAGGCAGTACAATATACCACCATTATATACTTTATTTCCAAATTCTTCATTTTGGGGGTGAAATATGGCCTGGATATGTTCTTGACAGGTTTCAAGGAGTCCAAAACAAGCTTTTTATTGGTTTGATTTTAGTTCCTTAACTCTATATACCTTTCTTTCCTTAAAATCTTTTAAATGGATCGTGGGTGGACAGCACATTCTTTGCGAATGTCTTGGAAGGAGGTGAAACTCTCCGAATGAGCGGCAGTGTGGAAGCATGTAAGCTGAGAATTGGCACAGGGGAATTTGCAGATCTGTAGTGAACTTTCAAATCAATTCTATGCATTAGTTATTATCACGGGCTTTGATAGACACCAGACTTCACCAGACATCTGCTCATTACAGGGGCACGCTACTGTCTGACCAAATCTACAGAGAGACCGAGAATGAGAGCGATTGTCTCGCAGGTGAGCAGGTGAGGCATCAGTCATTACGATTCTTGTCAAATCAGCTCAAATAAGAAGAAAAACTTCACTGTAAAAATCTTTCTTTTTGACGTCAGCTTATAATATTTATTGTTACGGTGCATTTCCCATCGCACGAAATATGTGACCGTAAAAGCATACCAAGAATGATCGTGGTTATGTCATGATAAAAATTAGCTTTATGCCCCATTTACATTATATCAAAGTTGTTTCTAATTTTTGGGAGATGATATTATTTATTTATTAATTCATTTATTACCTAATTCAGTTTTACACATTGATATTTATTAAAGCTTTAAAGGACATTTTTTAAAAGTTGCATTGGATATCTTTATCTATATTTTTAATTTTTGGAGGATTGATTGATCGATGGATTGTTTGATTGATTGATTGATTGATTGACAGAAATCAACCAGTGGAATCCAAACTGACAACTTTGCTTCAAGTAACTTTTTTAGCCAATCCCCTGAGCCTTAATGTGACTGATAATGCTGTATTAGAACACCATGAAGGTGCATTTCATGCTTTAAGAGACATGCTTTCAAAAATAATTTATTTATTATCTGGTGAAGCGTCACTGTCTACTAATATCTAATGACATTTTCGCCAAGGAATTGTTTTGTCAGAATACATGCCTTCTTTTGAATGGTGGTGGATATAGAAAAATGCTTTTTGCCACCAAAAAGGTGTAGTTATGGCATTAACATACCAGCAGGGGTTAACTAGACCATGCTAACCCATTAAACCTTTACTCCTCGGGCCAGTTGCATAAACATACCCATTATGTCTTAAGTACTAACTAGTGATGAGTAAAGGGGCCATCCGTCTTTTTGTTGTCGAATTACATCATTTTTATGTAACTTTCTTAAAACAGTTATGAATGGTCTTTAAAAAAAAGAAAAAAAAAAGATTGACTAACTTGCAAGACTAGTCTTAGCAGTTTATGTAACCGTCTTCTATCGTTGCATTGGCCTAAACGAACATATAAATGAGTCTATGCAACTGATAAATCACTACAGTAAGTTTCAATGCAGGATAATGCTTAATCCTCATACAAATTCACTCTGAATTGCATTCACACAGAGTTCAAAAAAATTAAGCGATTTGACTCCGCTGTGAGGGGAAACGGCACACATCGGCGCAATTAGTTATGCAAATGCCTAGCTGTGATTTCCAAAAGTTTCCTTTCATAACGTGTCAGGAGATGGAAGAGCATTAACGAGGAGTGAGATATCCTCCAAGACGCCGGCATTATCTTCCAGGACAGAGGGCGCAAATTCCCTCTCTCAGGTGGATGATTAAAATCAATTAAATCACTCCAGCTATGTCAGCCTAGGGATTCTTCTGACGAATGAAATTATGCTAAGAAAAAGGAGGGAGAGCGAGAGCTAGAGAAAGGCAGAGAAACGTTCGCGCTCTCCCCAGGCCTGTCTCAGCATCACTCTCCCCCACAAATGAGATTAAAATGTGCAGCACAGGGATTTCAAAGGGATATTTTCCATAAGAACATGAAAAGTCCTCAGAAGCTAGTGTAAAGAGACCTGAAAGCCTCTAGCGAGAAACCCTGTCAGCCAACCCCCATCTCACACCACCGCTGCCAAAAAAAAGTTACGCGTACATGTTCACTCTCACAGCTTGTTAAGATATAAACAAACACAAACCTCCCCGACTCAACAAACATTACCATAACCACCTCTGTCTGAGTGGAACAGCCGTGACTTGTAACCGAGAAGGGCCGTGTCGAGGCCACTTCCTCCCGGTGTGTTGTTGACAGTCCTCTGATTTCCCTCCGTCATTCCGCGCTGTTGTTCTTTTTGTTCGGGATGCCTCCGTCACTGTCAGTTAAGGAACACGGGCACAGATGAATGAGCTGAGACGCTGTGTCAGCGCCACGGTTGTTGCAAGTCAACAGCATTTACATTAAAACTATTTACTTCCCTGGTCATATTGTGCATGATTCAGCATTGCAGATTATTTAAAAAGAAATGCTTTGTAAGCTTTTATCTTTCCCTTTCTGCTGATGTCACGAATCCCTGCTTTATTTTTCTACCACTCCACTTCAATTACCTGCCCCCATTCTGGTATGTTCACTTTTAAGATCCAATCATTTACCATTTTATAAAATCAGGTTAAGCGCCCTACTTTTTTCTCATCGAGTTTTATTTGGAAATATGTCTGTTAGAAAAATGGGTTTTTGGGCCTCAAGTTCAACATGAAATTGTGACTTTAAAAGCGCAGTGTACCTGAGATAGTGGCAGATCCTTTTTTTCCGTATTGTGACATATCAGATAGAAATAGTTTTGTTTATTTATTTATTGTTGAACGAGGACTATATCAGTTGTTGACTGAATGGAAACAAATGAACGCAAGCTTGCAGGGACCGTGTTAAAGCAGATTATATGATTGGAGAAGTCTGTTTTTCCACCAAATCGTTCATGGGAAGATTATTAAGATGCATTTAGAAAATAGTGTGAATTTCCATTTCATGCCGACATTCACACTTCAAGCCTTAATGCTCAATTCCGATTTATCGTTCGGGTTTTGTGTGTGTGTGGCTGTTCACAACGTTTTCAATGTGGCCAATATCAGATTCCAGTGTGAACAGATCAATGTCCTGAACTGATCCGTATGCTCCATGCAGCACGCTGTCTTATGGAAGTAAACACGGAGGACATTAAAGTAAGCCGTTACACGTTACATTTATTGTGTGATCTGCAATGGAATTTTCGGGTATGTAAAAACTTTGAAGTGACTCCCATGAGTGCAAAATTGTGAAGTGATGTCGATCTAGACTGACGTAAAAGTCCTGATATGACTGTGCAGACTGAGGTCACATTGCAGAACATCAGACCTTATGGAAGTGGCCCAAATCAGAATCAAAAAGATCAAATTCAATGTGGTTTTTGCTGTTCTCACTGTCATGACAAAAAACAGATCACATATGAGCAAAAAAAAAAAATGGATTTGGGCCACATTTGTCTACAGTCTGAACATAGTCTTTAATTCTCTAAACAAACACTGTAATACTCTTTGCATTCTTTCTCCATCTATCAGAAATTTCCAATGTTTTAAATTTAACCAAATTTAAGAATTAAAATCTGTTAAAGGCTCATGACGGATCACACTTTTGACCGATTTGTTATTCAACTACTTGTACTTCTTTTTCCCTATTCTTGTGTGATCATGATTCCCAGCACACTTTTCGAGTATGTTTGTAATGAATCTGGTTTGAACTCATTCGTAGTGTCTGCAAAGGCAAAACATCATCACAATTATTATATCTCATAATTAGGATCAAACATTTTAGCAATAGCTTGTGCTTGTTATAACAGAGAGGCATCTGATTTTTGCCTGGCAAATGGAAAAATTCTATAACTTGTGCTGTAGGGACCGAAGATGTTTCCGGAGGATGGGGTCTTTTGACTTGAAAACCCAGAACATCTTAGCAACACCCTGGCAACCACCCGCAAGAGTTTTGCATAGGCAAGCAGTCCTCGCATGATTCTTAGAAAATATAAAAATCTAGTTGTTATTTGAGTTAAAGCTTTTGTAATGCACCATGTGTAGCATAGCCGCTGAGATTTATACTGTTAGTTTAAATTGGCAGAAGGCAGTAAGACAGAGCCGTCATTTACGGCGAAAGAGAGAGAGAGCGCGTGCTGAGGTCTATTTCTCAGCAGGCACGAGAATCTTTGCCCTCCTGGAATAATGTAATATATGATGTTCTGTAGAGTGCACTGAGTGATCACATTTGGACGTAGAAAGATGATAAATGTATGTTGAAACAATGTAAAACTGTCTGAACAGGGTATTGTCAGGGATTTCTGCCTGCCGTGCTTCCGCAATAACCGCCCAGATCCCTCTTTGAGCTGTTCAGATCTATTTAATGCCTTATTATCTGAAAAATATACAGCACGTATTGCCTCAAACTCTGGCAGCCCTTTGTCTCCTGACAAATTTACCTATTCTCCAATTCTGGTGATGCGTTTCAGGAGCGAGCCTCTGTCAATCCCAGTTAAAGACAGCATCCCCATCTTTCGGCTGCGCAAAGCTTTTGATATAGGGCCCGGCCGTAAAGCTTGAAAGAGAAGAAATATATTCAGTTACTCACGGTCGCCTAGAAAAGCCTGTCTGAGGAATGGTGTATTGAAATGCCTAATTAACTGACAGTGTCCAGTCAATTCGCTTTGCTAAACCTGCAGATCACCTCAGCTGAGGGGCCGTCCCTGGGGCTCGTTTGACATGCACACTTTTTACGGCCCCTAAGAATGATTCTAGCAGGCGAGGCTTTGTGCTGGATGGAATCTCCCCACCTCCGATAAGTCCATGTATCTTCTTTTATTGGAGTATGAAGGGGAATGCCAATGAAATTTTTATTCCGGCAGAATTTCAGACGGACAATGCGAGCTCCCGCGGGGTGGGCGGAATGCGGCCCAGACGCGGGCAAGCCGATCCGGAAAAACGGCGAGGGACGAATCAAAGGAGAAGGGAGATGTTCGGTTTCTCTGTTTCTTCTGCCATTGGGAGCTGTTACACTTGTATGTGAGGAGTTTTACTTCGCCCACTGCTCTTGACAAACAAAAACCGACAACTTTTCTACCTTTCTGTTTGTTAATTATTAATTGTTCTCGTTTTTTTCCTTTTCTTTTTGTGTTGCTATTTAGATCTGTTATTTCTAAGTTTAATTACTTTAACTTCTCGAGGAAAAGAAGGCGTGGATAGAATTATGAACAGATTTATTTATTCTAAAATTTCTTGTTTTCTATTAATTCTATCCTTTTTATCTCTTTAATCCATTGCTATTCCATCATCTATCCATCCATCCATCCGTCTCTCTGTCCGTTTCAATCCTTATAATCTCTTCCATCCATCCAATGTTTTCTATTGCTTTAAATATAAAAATAGCTAAATAATTTTTATAAAAACCAGTTCAGTTGATCAAAGACGCCTTAATTGAGGAACGGAACAGAGAAATATAGGAAAAAATCAAGTGCTAAGTGTTTCAGGTTAATAGGGACATTTTTCCAGGTTTATTTGCGGTGTTCTTTCCTTAACTGACAGCTTTCATTTTATACATGAGTGTAAATTTGATTATTACTTAAACCTGTCACCTTAAATTATCATTTTAATAGTAACATCAGTATGGCAGGAACATGTCATTAGTCCTAAGAGCAAAGTATGAATCAGGTTTTTATTTCTTTCATCTTAAGCAAGGCGACATCACTCCGTTTGCATTCAGCCAGTGATTACATGTCTAATGAAAACTATCTCAGTTGAATTTCCAAAGTAAATGCAATTTAAATATCTATTTATCTGTCTTTGAGAGTGGCTTTGAGCTATTAGTTCATGTGAACAGGTCTGGCCTGTTAATTTTCTGCCTCTCCTTGAGCTCAGACAGAGTCGGGGAGGGACACCGTTCCCCCAACGCCACCCTGAAACTCAGCAGTGGAAATGAATAATGCAGTCCAACCAACCCCCATCCCACACACACACACACACACACACACACACACTGCAGGGCCTGGAGCGCCGTGGGTTCAAGTGTTCGCACTTGAGGGGCACCGTCAGTATCAGCACACAATTATCTGGTGAATTTGTACACTTTATTACAGGAGTTCCATTGGGCAAATAGTGTCACAACACAGAGACCAGCCCTTCAAAAGCATATTTAGCTAATAAGAGCAAATTAATTAGACTAGAATGAGCTTAGCAGGGGGACACTGGCGGGCAGTGAGCGTGTGTGTTTGATACAACACGGCCATGACATCTTAAATACAACATTAGACTGATCGAGAAAGAGCACGGGACGCTTTCAGCCCTTTCAGTTAAAGTATATTCTCATATCTAAGCTTAATATGCGGAGACAGCTATAAGTAAATCATTTAGGTTGATTCCACTTAGTGGCACCAGCAAAACATTTAAGAAACTACATGCAGCACAAGGATTTTCTTCTCCTCTTATCGGTGTATCTACAGCAGGTTGTGACTACAGAGACAATGCCAATTTCACTGTAGGAATAACCAATGGTTTTCTATCTGTGACCAGTGATAGGTTTGAAAAAGCTATTTGAAAACGTTTTTATTTTTTAAGTTCCATTCGGGGAAGCCAATGGTGTAGATGTTCCACATTTCACCTTTAAACGTAATAAAAACATAAATGCATTATTCTGCTTGGTATTTGCTGCTTTAACATCCTGCTAGAACTGTGCTAATAACATTTTTTTTTCCTGGTGCATATGGTATAAATTTATATACATATATAAATTAAGAGTTTGTTATAACAGTTCATTATCTATTATTGTATACAGCGTGGCATATTAATGTGTAATAAAGCTAATGTGGTATTTCACAGTGGCTCTTGCAGTCAGAAAAAGGCAATTTATAATTTGCAATGGGTTTCTGTTTATTGTTGCATTGCACTTTAGAACCAAACCTTGTGTTTTCACATTATGTTGAAAACTCTTTGTCTAATGCCAGGCTTTGACATTTGGTATTTGCATTAAAGATGCTATGTGGTTTTTCTGCATCCACGGGGTCTCAGGGTCTCTTCCTGATAGGACTGGAGTTTATGGCCAGTGGGACCTTTGCTTAAAACTCTTAACAAACAGAGGTAAAGACGTGATGGGGGGATGCTGTGGGCTTTCAGGCTGCCTCCTGTCTCACCTTCATGCTTTATCATGTTAAAGTCTGTTAACTCCATCACACAAACACACACACACACCCATTCGATCTCGCTTGAAGCTACAGTCTTAAATCAAAGTGCAGACACGTGGCTGATGGGTGTTTGACACCGCTGAGCTCTTGTGACTGCTGAGTCAAAGTTGCCGGGCCGGTGTCCTTGTCTTATTCCCTCATGTACAATCACTTGTTAATCTGTCCACAGGGCACGGCTGCCCCCTCATCACCGGGATGTGCATACTGAACACGGCCTCAACAACTACATGCTTAATGGCAAGATTGCCTGAGCGCAAATACACTTTCGAAACCCGGTTTGTTTGCTGCTTTAACATTCTGCTATAACCTCATGTTTTGATGCATACAGTTTTCTATATTTTGTTGCAGTTGTGGCCTAATGGTTAGAGTGTCGTTGAGGGTTCGAGTCTCAGTACCAGCAGGATATGTAGGTGGGTGGGCTGCCCACTGCTCTGTGTGTGTGTGTGTGTGTGTGTGTGTGTGTGTGTGTGTGTGTGTGTGTGTGTGTGAAATGTAGAACACAAATTCCGAGTTTGGGACACATATTTGCGGCATAAATTCCAAGTTTTGAACACCCTACGTGGCTGCTCGTCCCTTCACTTTTTCACTTTCCTGAGGTGTTATGAAGCTATTGTTACTAACTTTTTATTTTCTTACAGGGTTTGTATAATTGATCAACTTTTTACATGACTCCTTGATCCCAACCAGTTTTAAAACTACAGATTCACCTGCCACATTGCGGAGTAAAACATATATATTTTACATTTTGGAAGTCAGACAATCATCCATGTGTACCTCTAACCATCAGTGTGAGTACTGTTTTTTAATGCTAACTTCAAGAATTTGTCGATTTTTACCATCAAAACTTGCCATCAGTTCTTGTGCACACAGTACTTGTATTTGTCTGCTTTATATGTACTGTATTGCAAGAGATGTGAAGAGTACAGGCTGCATTCACATTAGTTCAAGTGACCCAGTCATGTGGCTCAGATCCGATATGACCCACAGATGTGTAACCAGGAAAAAAGCACATGGATCCAATATTCTCAGATTGAGTTCAAGCCTCGTTCATATGTGGAAATAAATCTTAAATGAATTGGATATGTGCATTTGCATCCACCATGTAAGCGGACAGATCCGATATTCCCATCAATGCGGGTTGTACGTCATTGAAAACGCGACGGTGTCGAAAGAAGTCAACTCAGGTGGACACCAACCCTGAACATGTGACTCTGTTCAACAATGTAATGAAGGACGAAGGCTTAACCCAAAGTTTTGCTGACCTTTAAAGATAATGCAAGCTTTTGCTCTCCGCATTATCATTTTGTCTGCATCCATTGCAAATCACGTCGTTTCATAGATAGATATCATAAAAGCAGATATCAGATATGGGTCAGTTTTAAAAGATGTAAGCTGGCCATCAAAAAAAACCAAAAAACGATATAGTAAACAAATCAGAATCGGGCATCAGGACCTGCAGTGTAAACGTGGCCTTTATGTGGAGAAAACCATATCTGATTTTGCATGAACTTCACACCCAAGTTCGGAAAACCGTTTTCATACCAACCAAACTGGGATCTGCACCAAAAGCTAGTGAAAGTGCTGGTTCCATGTAGGGATAAAGCAAGATCCACTTTCTTACCATTTTTCAATCCATCTTGAATGAATTACGATTAATGGTCTAGCTCCGGAATGTCATTTAATCAATCCTTCTGACTTTGTGACCTTGACTCATGTTGTAGTGGCTTTGTGAGGGAGCGGGCCTTAGTCTTCTGCATGATTCTGTCTCCAATGAAAGATGTATTGAGCTAAGGCTGTTTCACATGCATACAGTTTTGCTCCTTTAAAAGAAATGTGGGACAAAATAATGTCATTGTCTTGTCAAGCATAAATAATTCAGCTCCTCTCCGACACAAAGCTTTCATATTGTAACGTTCAGTCTCAAAAAAACGGAATCACTTTGCCGTTTCTTCTCCTTTATTCATGACAAACTTGCATCGAAACTTTAAATTAATTATGAAAACAAAAAATATATTTAGTTCCTTTCTGAGAATCCCCCGTACCCTAAGAATGCCCTCGGTGCGCCATTCTGTCATGAAATCAAAATGAAAGACAAATGGAAAGACTGAAGGCAGAGCGTGGAGAGTTCCTCTCCAAAACTTAACCTCATCATCTCAAGAACAAAGGTGACGGAACATCAAAAAAAGGACGGGATACATCGTGATGTATTTTTCCACTTGATGAGCAAGTAAGAAAAGTCTTCTTGTGACTATCAAACATATATATATATTTTTTTATTATTATTATTTTTTGTTCGGTGGGCATGTGCAATCGAAAGTCAGCCGGGAGGAGGGGTGCGAATACATTTTTAATTTGCTCAGCAAGGACGAGGGTTTGCTGCTCAGATGTTTCCTGCGTCTCAAAGCCAACTTCAGCTGCAGTGTCTCTGAAATCCCACGTGGTCCGAGCAAAACAATCAAAGTGATGAGCAAAATCCGAGCATGCAGTGTGACGGCGTGAACCTCAGGCACTTTGATGGAGGCAAATGACAGATATTCCCCAACCATTGTTAGATTTCTGTAGCACCTGTGATTCAGATGAGGCCTATTATAGTCTATTGTGGACACAATGACGATAAACTTATTTCTTTGCACCGTGAATGAACTTTCACTGTCGTGAGTTTGACTGGACCCTCTCTTGTCCATGTTACTCGGTGAATGTGTGTGTAGTCGAGTGAACTTAATATTAGAGTTCATTCAATCAAATAAAATGTCTACTCTGCTTTACTTGACAAGCGTGTGTTCAGTAAATGTAAGATTGCTGAGTGAAACCCAAATTGATAATTACAATGCAGTTTATTATTGCATTGTTATTAAATTTAATATTATTTTTGGAGACTGTGAAACTATAGACCAGGGATGTACGAGTTACATTCGACTTTTTTGTTCCATAGGCTTCCATTCAAGAAAATGGCATATAAGTTATTTCTCACAGTGTTTGTTTATTTCACTCTTTCTCTTGGTTTTCCATCATTTAAGATCAAAAGTCTGGGTCTGGGACAAGGATAAAACAATTAACATTATTAAAAAGTAGCCAAATAGTGAAAAGTTTCCAGGGCAGTTTTAATGTGTAATAGTCAGGAGGATCTATTGACAGAAATGCAATATAATATGCATAGCTTCAGTGGCGTATATATAAACCTTACATAATGAACCGTTGTTTTTATTACCTTAGAGTGAGCCATTTCTATCTACATAGCCCATTACATGGAAGTCGTGATTTTGCGCCGCAATGTTTCTACAGTAGCCCTAAATGGACAAACTGTTCATTGCTTGATTGGCTACTCTCTGCAGTCTCAGACGATGACATCTTTGTCCTGTGTCGGCCACCGTAGCTTCTCTATGTGCTGCAATTTGGGTTGCACTGGGTTGCAAATTCGCAACCTCACGGCTAGATGGCGCTAAAATTTACTCAACTAGGGGACTAAAAAAACTAAAAGTTGGGACCAAAAAGTTCCAGAAGTTGAAGAAACACAGTGAAAAGACTACATCATAAGCTTATTTGCACAAAAATCTCAGTTGCGGGAAAGAATATCTAATGTGGCTGAGTTATGTTTTTGATGGATGTATTGATAGTTTATTTACTCTTCTGATCTGATTGTCACAACTGCTGGAAAGGGTGAGGCTGCGTCTGAAAACATAGGCTGCTCACTTGTCGCCTCGCTGCCTTATCAGTCAGTGACTTTTGCGGAAGAAGGCACCTCACGAAACCGATTTCCTACCTTGGAACGCATCCTCCGAAGGCAGCATTTTTAAGCTTTGGTGAGTACAAACGGATCCCACTGAAAAAAATTGATTTATTGTTCTTTAGTGCAGGTATTTTGCCATTTTTAAACTCCTTTTATACCCTTATTTGTCCCAGAACTGGGAAGGGAGGGGATTTCGATTGCAATTAAAAGAAAAAGCAATGCGTGTTACTTATCAGAGAAAGTCAAACGGATATAACGCATATAACAGGTTTATTGTGGCCCAACGCAGATATGATGTTTGCCAATATTCCTTGCCTTTGCTGGTCTCTTCCTGTGTTCTTATTTAGTATTCCCTCCACTTTCACATGTTTTCCATCCCAGAAAACCTGTCTCTCCTGCCCAAGTCAGCTTCAAATAATTAGCCTACAGTAATGTGAAGTCCTGTTCTTGAGCAAGGAGCAACTTGAAAGCAGCAAACATGAATCATGTATAGCTTCATTTTAAACTGCTTTGTAGACAAACACACTTGCAAAGTCAGCTTCTGAAGAGAATGCAAATCCCCGTTCTGCTGCCCTAAGCTCGGTTTTAATGTGCTAAAATGAATGAGGACAGGCCTTCTTAAACAGGTCTTTAAATGTGTCGTTACCTGTCACGCGGAACTGATTGTTAAAGGTGAGGTATTTTGTTTGCGTGCCTTTTTTTAGCCATTCCTTTGTCATCCTGAAAAATAAATGACGCAGAGAATGATGGAGAATGTTTAAAGATTGAGGGCACTCAAGCAGCAATTAAATTTGACTCTAGGGGAAATTATCTACAAAAATGGGACATGGGCATGGCGTGTGGTCAAATGGCTTTTCCTTGTTCTCTTTCCGTGTACTGCTTGTGTACCACTTTGCCACACAAAAACTTTCTATTTAAAAGAAAGAAAAAAAGCGTCCCACCTGACCACTTTATCAAGCCTCTCACCGTGAAGTCCACTTGCCATTGAACGGATTTCATCCTTCCAATGTAGTGCCCGTGTTACACAGAATTGTGTACTAACATAGTAAACGGCATTTTATGTTTTCTTAAGAAATTTGATTGGTGTTTGTCATGCTAAAAATACTAATAAGGTGTTGCTATATGCAGTTTCTAGGTGGATGCTAGGATGCCACTATGTTGTGAGTGGTTGCTAGGGTGTAGCTATGCAATTGCTTGGTGGATGGTAGGGTGTTGTGGATGGTTGTTAGGATGCCACTATGAAGTTGCAAGGTGGAAGCTATGATGTTGTGAGTGGTTGCTAGATGAGTGCTATGCTGTTGTGGGTGGTTGCTATTCAGTTCCAAGGTGGATGCTAGGACGTGTTGGGTGGTTGGCTGCTACGGTGTTACCATGCAATTGTTAAGTGGATTCTAGGATGTTGTCAATGATTGCCTGGGTTTTGGTAGGTGGATGCTAGGGTGTTGCTATGCAGTTCCAACATGGATGCTAGGATGTTGTGGGTGGTTGGCTGCTACGGTGTTGCCATGCAGTTGTTAAGTAGATTCTAGGATGTTGTCAATGATTGCCTGGGTGTTGCTAGGTGGATGCTAGGGTGTTGCTATGCAGTTCCAAGGTGGATACTAGGATGTTGTGGGTGGTTGGCTGCTACAGATGTTGCCATGCAATTGTTAAGTGGATTCCAGGATGTTGTCAATGATTGCCTGGGTTTTGCTGGGTGGATGCTAGGGTGTTGCTAGGGTGTTGCTGTGCAGTTCCAAGGTGGATGCTAGGATGTTGTGGGTGGTTGGCTGCTACGGTGTTGCCATGCATTTGTTAAGTGGATTCTAGGATGTTATCAATGATCGCCTGGGTGTTGCTAGGTGGATGCTTGGGTGTTGCTAGGGTGTTGCTATGCAGTTCCAAGGTGGATGCTATGATGTTGTGGGTGGTCGGCTGCTATGGTGTTGCCATGCAATTGTTAAGTGGATTCGAGGATGTTGTCACTGATTGCCTGGGTGTTGCTAGGTGGATGCTAGGGTGTTGCTATGCAGTTCCAAGGTGGATGCTAGGATGTTGTGGGTGATTGCTACGGTGCTGCTATGCAATTGTTAGGTGGATCCTAGGATGTTGTCAATGCTTGCCAAGTGTTGCTACAATTGGTGGATGCTAGGGTGGTAGCTAGGGTGTTGCCATGCAATTGTATAGAATACAACAAATAATAGAATTAACAACTATGGCAGGATTTGACTCTGTTGTGTGTTCTACTGTGTTCTACTAACATGTAGGCTTACCACATGTTAGAAAAAAAAAGTATTGAACAATTTATTTTAAATCATAAACCTGTTCCAGCCTTTTAACCATTTTTAAGTAACAGGATGAGTCAAAATGGTTACATTTACATTTTACATTTACATTTAATCATTTTTAGCAGATGCTTTTATCCAAAGCGACTTACCAGTGAAGAAAACAAATATTTTCTTGAAATGAATGAAGAGTGAACGTGTGTTCGTAGCGCTGTTGATCTTGATGTGGAAATATGAGGTCTTAGCTGCATGGTTATAGGTTTTTATCAGCTCAATGAATAATTCTAGATGCCTAATTATTCTAATTGTTTTGATTTTTAGAAGGCATATTAGCTTTTTTGGCCAAATGAAAATGTAAATCCACTCCGTCAGTAGATGGCGCTTATGTAACAGCAGAAATCCTTTCACTTTTTCCGCCATTTTTTCAAACAAAATTAAAATATTAAACTCTAATTTAAAATATTAAACCATCAGAAATTAAATGGTAAAGTAAATGGCATCCCTAACCCTCAAACTAGAGTGAGCTTGGCGACGCCTCGTAAATCTTTAGCGATCTCCAGGTTATAGAAAGCACCAGTCTTTACCTGTTTCAATCATGTGGTTTGAGGAATCGCTCATATCTGTAGCTTGAATGAGTTAAACCAAAGGGTAATACTTAGTGTTTAGGGTTTGTTCAGATCACCAACCGTGACTTTAATAGTGATGCTCTCCTTAGCAAACACCACTAATTAAAATTGCAGTAAAGATATAGTTTAATTAAATGCTGTTGCACAAAACAGTATTACTCAGGACGTGCAATATAATTACACTAACATAACTACAAATGTTGCTGATTTTTCGTATATTTTTATGGTGTCCAATAGTTGCTTTGGGAGTTTAGAAAGTGGGCTATGACTATTTAACATGTGAAGGACATTTTTAATTACTATTTTTGTTTTTGGCTCGCACAGAAGTGTTTTAACATTTCATGAAGCAAAGTGATTTGGGCTAGATATCTCCAACCTTTACAGTATATCACCCTAATAGCCGTCGTTAAATACACGGGAGTATTATGTTGTCAAGGCTGTATTCGGTACTGTAACACAAAACAAAACTGTTTTAGCAATTAAAAGTCAGGAGCTAAATTAACTTCCTTTTTTCCCAGAATATCAATAACTGTGCATGTGCAAGAGTTTGTGCCGATTAGAGTGAGGGCTGTTTTTATAATTGCTTTTCTCCCCGTGGCAGCGAGGGCCCAGAGGGTCAGATCTGAAGAACCGGAGCAGGTTCTCCAGGGGAACCGCACGGGACCTGCAGACGCAGATTAATTGTGTGAGGTTCTGGGGCTTTAATTTGCAGGGGAGGAAATGACTGTGTAACCTAATTAAACACTGACTTGTTTCAAATATCTGTCCAGCTGCAACCCGAACGCAGCGTCGTTCAATGTCGCCGCTCGTAATTGCCTTGTATGCAGTAGGAAAGCGAAGGGGTGGGATTCAGGGGGGCAATGGGGTGCGGATGACACAGAGAAGAGGGGGGAGAGTCTGATTTCCTCAAGTGATCAATTTGAGGGAAAACTCTGTTGCTCTTAAAAGCAACATCTTTAACGCAGACGGCAACCCATCACTAATTAGGATCTGCATTTATGAATGTACGATCATTGTGCACAGCTGGAAATCTTTTATAGGAACATTCTGGTCTGGGATTATGGGACACCAAGGGTAAAAATGTCTACAGTAGTCATCGTGGGATACCTGTAATCATGATCAGGTCAAATAATGGCCAGCCTAAAATATTAATTTACATGTTCAAGCTTACATCCACAGTTTTAGAGGAACAGTCAAAAAATTAATTTATTTTCTTACTTTTTCTCAAATGGTTTTCTCTGTTAAATCCCTGAAATCTTGTTTATGATAACTTGTTTATTTATTTTAGTTTTATAAGGGATTTATTCAATAAGGTTCCATTTAATTAACTACATTAGTTAACATGAACTAACAATGAAAAATACTTTTAGAGCATTTAATGATATTAGCTAATGTTCATTTTAATGTTTAATAATATATTATCAATACAGTCACGTTAATATTATTTAATGTGCCTGAGCTAACATGAATTTTGAATATAATACTATACTTTATAAATATTTCTATAATTACTGTAACAAATGTATTGTTCATCGTAAGTTAACCTTAACTAATGGAACCTTATATATATATATATATATATATATATATATATATATATATATATATATATATATATATTTTATTTTTTATTTATTTTTTTTTTTATTACTTAAATGTATTGCTTGAGTAGAACACACGTAATAAACTATTTCTCCAGATGATCATTATGTACTGTATAGAAAAGAATATGAAACAGCATGCAGATTGGGAACATCATGAGGAATGGCGTTTGCAGTGGTAAATGATTTTCATTTGTAAGTGAGTTATTGCTTTAATAGTGATGGTCATGATATATGGCTGATCATACTGAGTGTCTGATTGTGTCTGATTATCCTCTCTGTATCTGTCAGGATGGGAGGTGTGATTCCAGCGTAAGCCCTTTCCTACCGCCTGGCTCAGGGCTCGCCCCCAGCTGGACGCTGGAGACTGGTCCTCTGGGACACGGAACGGCTCTCTGTTCGAATCCGTATCGATCCGTGATGCTGATGAAAGAACCCACTGGTCACCTTGAGCCCTGCGTATCCCGCGGCAGCACTGCAGCCCCCCGTGTCACTTTAGTCAGACCAAGAGGCTCCAGGGCACAAGAGGTGTGTGTGTGTGTGTGTGTGTGTGTGTGTGTGAGTGAGTGAGTGAGAGAGAGAGAGAGAGAGAGAGAGATGAGTAATGATACAACTGTGGTTGCTGTTTTAATATTGCATTTTACAAGAAGAAAAAAAATCTCTTCATGAAGTTACACTTGCATCTAAATGTTATGTGTTCAAAACCTATAAAACTTTTCCATTTCTCTCCCTCCTGGGATCTGCTACCGGATCATTGAGTCATTTCATTGGATGAATCTTTCAGAGCAGTTTTGTGAACTAGTTATTCACTGAATGAATCAGATTCAAAAGGATAATTGTCATAATGACGATATACTTTTGTGATCTTTTCATCCTTTTTGAGACTTGAAAACTTCTGTCTCCTTTTATTCTACATGCATGGAATAATCAGTACAATTATTCTACATTTCTCATTCTGTCTTCAGATGAAAAAAAAGAAAATCATGTGTTTGACAGAATATCATTATTAATATTTAAGTACAGAATTTTAAGGAGAAAAAAAATCACTGTTTTATTTTATTTTCTAAGCAGTGTTTACCCTACTTCAGAATTATAAATTCAATCTCTTAATTGCACATTTACATGACAATGCATCGATGATTAGCATGAAATAACATTTGAGGAATAATAATAAAACTGTGGTGTTTCAGGAAAAAATCTTGCTTTGTTAAAAATTTATATACATTTTTCACTTCTGAAACTGATCGTATAATACTTTTCATACTTATGGAATAATCTGTAAATTCTTCAAAATGTCTTATTTTGTCTCCTATGGAAGAAAGTAAATCAAACGTGAATTTAGGACAGAATTGATTAATTTTTGTAAACTAATCCTTATAAAATAGCAAGAAAAAATACAGTAAGTACTAATTTATTTGATGCAATTATAAACAATGCAGATGAAAAATCTCTTGAAAAGTTGAGAACACAATGCCTAAGCACGAACCTCAAGGAAAAATGATACGGGATATTGGATTTTGCAAAACAACAACAACAAAAAAGTTTGCAAAGTTATAATAAAGTACCAGCAATATAAGTTACACTTTGCATCTATTTGTGCTGCTGAGAAAAACAAAAGGGGGAAAAACCTCAGAGAACCAGAGTAGATCAGAACACCATCAGATCAGTTTTCCCAACGCCACATCTCGAGACAGATCCCTGATCATACGCACCGAGCCGCTCTACTGGGAATATAATTACTTTTTTTCACCAGTGACGAGTGATTTCCCAGGTTTAAGCAGAGGTGCTGGGAGAAACTTGGACGATTGATCAGCGGTGATGCCTCCCATTTGAAGATCACAGACAAGACAAAGAAAAGCTAAGTAGGACGGCGTTGGACGCTCCCAAAACGCAAGGCGGGTTAAGGGGGGAAAAAAAGAGTATAAATGAAAAGGAACAGAGGGAGAAGGCTTGGGAATTAAGTAAAATATAATTAATGACAGCCGTCTGAAACTTAACTGTATCGGAAATGTGTTTTAATCGTGCAAAAGTACATCAGGAGGTAGTCATATGGCTCTGGGCGAGTGAGGAATTAACTACCAGCGCTTGAGTACAGCTGGAATATCTGCCTCCTCCCTGTCATCCCAACTCTGGGAGTTTGTTGTTTGTGGCCTTATGGGAGTGAGACGGAGAGGAAAATACTTAATGTGCTTCCGACTGTTGGCTATAGTCGTGCCTTAAAAGAGGAAGAGATACCGAGATTGATCTTAGGAGCGCAACATGGGACTCCGGTAAAGGAGTCAACGGCGAGCTATTGGACAGCTGGGAGATCTCCTCTGAGATCACAGACCATATTGAGGTGGAATAAACTCCCGTCTTTGTGCTTTGTCACTATCAGGACCTTGTCCCACAACCTTGAACACATATTCCCTTGGTAAAGTCACCTGGGAAAAATTACAGAGGGAAAGGTTTGTTCTCTATTCCTCTTTTTGTTGGAGCCGAGGTTTAATCTACTACCCAATACTAGAGACTCATTTTTTAATATCTCCCCGGAGCACTGGCGGGTTAAAAGGCTTCCCAAAAATACACCACATGATCAGCGGAAAAAGATTTCTAGATAACTTTTATGCGTTTTAGATTTGATTTATTGGCCTGAAACGGCCCTTTAAATTGCCATGATAAATTCGGAAAGTGTCATTCACATCCTGTGTATTAATATTACATTTCCAATAAATGTAGAAATGGTCATTTTTTTAGTGCAAATACTTTGCATTAATTTAGTAGAATATTAAGAAAGTGAAATAAATGTAAAGTGATTAATCAAAACTAGATTAGCGTTTTGCGAAGGAAATGAGGTAAGCTGAAGATTTAAGGCTTTGTTTCTTTGTAAATGAACCGCTGAATGCGTCTTTAAGCTGATTGGAGAAGAAAAATAAACTATTTTTATTTATTCATTTCATACATTTTTTTTTTTTATTCTCTTTTTTTTTAACACTTTCTGAAGAAGATCTGAGTGGTGTTTTCCCATTCAACATCACAATCAATCACTCAATTGTGAGTGGTTGCCAGGGGGTTGCTATGCTGTTGTTAGGTTGTTTTAAATGGTTGCTAGGTGTTCTGGGCTGCTTTTCTCAAAAGCATCGTGAGACTAAGTAGATCAACTTGGACCACAGTCCAGGTTGGTTGTCTACTAGTCCAAGTCAATAGAGTCCCAAGTCTCTAATGATATTCTGGTCTCTAACTCGAGTCGTTTTTTTCATTTGCCTGGCAAAAATTGTAAGTCTAATCTCCTAAAAATTAACAGCACACTTCAACTCAACAAAGACTCATGGATTGCTTGTTTCCCAGAATGCTTTGTATGTTTGATCTAGGATTGTAAGCACACGTTAAACGGATCAGAGGGTTGTTGATTGTAGTTAACATTTCTCTGGCCAATGCGTGTTGTTGTTGTTGAGTTTTGTAGTGCCAGAAATGTAGTGCCATTATTGTTTAATGTATTTTCCAAAATGTTTTATACCTGTTCATTTTTATGTTACTTACACACTGTAAAAAATTGATTTATCACAACATTTTTTCTTTTGTCAGATCAACTTAATGTTTTGAGTTTCTGTTGATCAAACCAATCGCCTTCATTGTATTAACTCAACATTTTAATTTCGATGAACTCAAAATTTTAAGGCAACCAGCTAACCTACTTTCTTTTTCAATTCTGTTTTACAATCTGCAATCATTATGTGACTTTGTAGTTTGACAGCGATATGGACAATCTAAATGTACTATAGTCTATTTTATTACAGCATTATTATAATATTAGTATTTGTATTTATTTAAATGAAAGACATGTTAATAATGATCTTTGCTTTAGCAGCAAATACAATGATAAAAATGTTTGGCAAATGTGTTTTAGGTTATATGTGTTTTAGGACAAAGCAGATCCAAGCGTCTATAAGATGCATTGTGAAAAGAGGCGCAAAGTGCTACAAATCCCCCCTCACTGCTAACCGTGATCTTCCTGGCACTCTGAGACAGCGGGCCCAGCTGGGACTCTACCCAGGATCGCATCTCTTTCATGGGCAAACGCTGCTTCACCTGCCCCCCCCCCTCCCTCCCTATCCCCTGCCATCACAAATCCCACAATCCTCCCTCCGGCTCCCCAACCCCTCCAACCGTCCCAGCTGAGCTTTGCTAATCAGTATGGCGACGAGAGACAAGACTTGGTTAATTCGGCCAATTAGACCCGAGCATTGTTTGTGGCCAGCGACATTTTGTATTCGTGAAAATGTGTGGAGTGCAAAACGTGCCCTGGAGCGACGGAATGATAGTGCCACGGCTCTAGCCACATGTCAACAAAACACATGCAGGGGCGAAGGGGCCTATCGTGGTTTGAGTGTGTGTGTGTGTGTGTGTGAGAGAGAGAGAGAGAGAGAGAGAGAGAGGGTAAGTACACATGAATATGTGCATGTGCTTTCAGAGAGGATTGTGATTTTCACAATATACACTACTGGTCAAAAGTCTGGAATAATTAAAACATTTTGATGTTTTTGAAAGAAGTATCTTATGGATGCATTTATTTGATGAAAAAACAGTAACAATATCAATAAAATAGTTTTCTATTTTAACGTCAAAGCTGAATTTTCAGCATCACTACTGTGTCACATGATCCTTCAGAAATCATTCTAATTATGATCAAATATTATTGGTACTTAAATATTAAAGATGGTTCTTTTATTTAATTGAAACACTTAACAATAACGATTACTATATATTTGAAATCTTTTGTAACATTATAAATGTCTTTCCTGTCACTTTTGATCAATGTGTCCTTGCTAAAAAAAATTATTAAATTTAAAAGTTGACCTCAAACGTTAGTGTATCACAGTTTCCACGACGAATATTAAGCAGGAAAAACCTTTAATATGTATTAGAAATAATAAAGACAATTTTATTAATGCTACAAATAACGATGCGCTATGGGAGCGGCACAGTGATGGTTGAACAGGTGTTTTGCATCATAACTGTTACTATATCGTGCAATTTAGCATGCTGGAACGCCGTGTTGACCAATCAGCATCCAGGACCATTTTATAATCATGTGTACGGTGCACTGCCTCTCTTTCCTCTCTCTCCCTCTGTCTTTTGTAGGAGCGAGTTAGCGGAGGGGTCTTGGTGGCAGATGGGCAGGAGTATCAGGGATTGACTAATCCCAAATCTGCCGTCTCCTCACCACACCGAAACCAGGGGAGAGGCACGAGCCAGCTGCCACATAGACGCCTTTCATGCTCGTCTGCACACAACAGCTGCAGCAGGCCTGCCTGCTTGCTTCTAAATTATTAAACATCTTTTTAGTTTGTTCCAGATGCAGAGCCCGATGTGCTTATGGAGGCCTTTGTGCATTTTACATACCGTTCCTTTTCCCCTCCTCTCATCAGAATGCTGTTTGTAAAAGTCATTATCCCATCTGTGCCGCCAGTTTGGACAAAACAGCCCAAGACGAATCCAGCTCGTTCCTCCATTCCGGGACAATTTGGGAGTTGAGGATGACGGCGATGATGGAGGGCTGCAGGGGTTTGGTTCTGTCGCCTCCGAACGCAGAGGCCACCTGTAAGCCGTCTCGGTCGCTGCTCCGGGGCGGCAACAGGAGTTTTGCAAGTAAGATTTCATCCGGGCGGCTTAAGAAAGAATGAGCCTCTTTCACACACAGGTTGAAATAATCTGCTACTCGTGGAGTCTTCTCCCCCAAAGGCAGGCCGGCGATGGCTGGCCTATTATTGCTGTGAAAAGGCGCTAGAGTCCTGAATATTCATCAGGGAGATGGAGGGGGCACCAAAATCCCACCGCACTGATGGTCAGCTAATGTACCAGGACACAGAATGGTAATGTAGATCCAAGAATGTCTCATGTGCAAAGAGAACTTAAATGCACACTCTTGATCTTTTTGTGGATGATTCACTGCATGTTATTCCAAAGCAACAACATGTAAAACTGCTTCTGAAACAACTTTTATATATTGATCCCCTCTGTCTTTTAGTCGCATAATCAAATCAATTCCCAGTGGATAAAAGCGTGGAAGCTGGTTTCAATCACTAAATAAAAAAAAAAAAAAGACTTTTTATCTCACAATTCTGACTTTTTTTTTCTTGCAATTGTGAGTTTTTATCACGCAATTCTGACTTTGACAAATTCGCAAATCTGATTTTTTTCCGCAGAATTGAATTCTGATTTTATAACATGCAATTGCAAGTCAGACTTGTGAGATATAAACTCGCAATTGACCCTTTTTATTACTTTTCCTTTGTCCAACAAGCCATGCGCTCTCACGCCACACATCATGTTTTTACGCAGTGAAAAATGCATCCCGGAGCAAAGACGACACTGACAACACGTCGACAGACAAGACATTTTCATATTTAAAATATTGTAATTTTTTAAAGAAGTTTAAACAATAAATAGCGTCTAGTGTCTCTTTAAAGTGTCGTGACAGATCGCTGTAGCTCCTCGTGAAACGATCATCTCTTCATACTAGTTCATTTATAGAATCAAATAAACATGAATGAACATCAGAAGGAATGTTGTTTCAAGCGCTGAAAGACGTGAGTACACACAATTATTCAAGTTCAAGTTCACCAACGTTAAACTACTAACTCCCCTGACTGCTTTGACAGACAAAATGGCAGATTCGGGTTTATGATTGGTCAGATCGCCTGTCAATCAAACTGCTGCTTCCCCCCCCCCCCACAATTGGACATTATAACATGCAATTTTGAGTTTATACCTCATAATTCTGACTTTATGTCACACAATTCTGATTACTTGCAATTCTGAGAAAAAAAAGGTAATTGCGACTTTTTGTATTTCATGGCGGAAACAAGCTTCTATATAAAAGTCATATATATATATATATATATATATATATATATATATATATATATATATATATATATATATATATATATATATCCATAAGTAAAATGGATTGCAAATGCTAATTCATGTGGAACTTGCCCTGCAATTAAATTGATTGTTTAAATTTTTCCCTTATATTTTTTTGACATACATTTTTTTCATTTTTTTTTTTCATTTAGAAAACCAAACTAAATGGACAAGGGAAAAATGGCGAGGAAGACAAAGGCAATGTTTTGAGCGATTTGGCATGAGTTTGCTGCACCCAGGCTGCTGGATTGAAGTTAATAAGCGTGCGAGAGGCCCGACGAGAGAACTGCAGCTCTTACCGTCTCCCCCCGTCCAGGCTGGATCTCCAGATGAGTCCTCACCGGCCCACACACACCAGAGACGAATCTGGATCCTCCACTGGAGCCACTGCACCTGTTGTTTTCAGGAGTCGGAGAAAGACAGACACTCATGATCAGAGACCGTATGGAAGGATGAGAACAGGTAATGTGTTTTGTTGCCAAAGCCAAAAAAATGCATTTTAAAATATTTAGTCATCAAGAATACTTCATTAAAAGTCCCATTTAGAACAACAACAAAAAAAGTGAACAATAAATCAGAACTGAGTTTTTAATATGCACTCATGTTATTCAAAATGTTGGGGTTTGTAAGATGTTTTGGAAAGAAGTCTCACCAAGGCTGCATTTACAGTAAAAACAGTAATATTGTGAAATATCATTACAATTTTAAATAACTGTTTTATTATATTTTAAAATGTAATTTATTCCTGTGATCAAAGCTGGATTTTCAGCATCATTACTCCAGTCTTCAGTGTCACATGATCCTTCAGAAATCATTCTGATATGCTGATTTGATGCTTATTATCAATGAATTGTGATTCTTAATTTTTTTTGTGGAAAATGCAGAACTTTTTTCCAGGATTCTTTGATGGAAAGATCAAAAGAACATTTATTTTAAATATAAATTTTTATAGAAATAAATAGAATATTTTGTAACATTACAGATCTTTAATGTCACTTTTGACCAATTTAATGCATTCTTCCTGAATAAAAGTATTAATTTCTTTTTATTTTCATAAATAAATACATATCTGTCTGACCCCAATCTTTTGAACGCTAGAGTATCTTTCATCATTTTTTTTTTTTTTGGGCTGGTGTCACGAATGTCTCATACTTTCTGTTCAGTTCAAGGTGAATAAAATTAAAGACATTTTTTTTTCCTGCAAGTAAAATCTTAATAATGTAACATTATTATAATCATCATTTATTGCTGAACCTACAGCACGATGCTGCAAAGAACCATATATAAGATTGATTTAGTGGGAATATTTGTCTTCTAGGTCATAAAAAGCATCTAAAGAGAAATGCCTGCAGTAAGAAACACCAAACTATTTAGACGTTCTCGAGCCGGAACAGTTCAGCAGCATTTAGTAATGTAATGAAGAGCAGACTCCCGTCACGTTTTCGCCAGGTTTCGCCTCATCACTTCCTGCCCACAGATGGTGCCACACTCATTCTTCTAACGTCTTTCTCGCTTTGCCTGGCATGAGCAGCTTGCACTTCACAATTAGGCTGTGCTACTTTGCAGAAAAAAAGGTCATGTAATAGTAAAATGTATGCTAAAACTGCCCCGATTCTGACACGCATCCCCTTACTTTTGGACTTTAAATAGCATTTCCTGAGGATGCATGATAAATTGTCAATAATTGACCTTAGAAGCAAAACTTGGACTATAATTTAAGAGACGGTGATGGTTGCGTCCACAGACACTGACCTTTATATCCGCTGCTGATAAATGCAAAAAGAAAAAAGTCACGCCCTGAGTTCTCTGGCATCTATTGGCTGCAGCTTTAGCCTGGAACTTTGAATATTCATCAGGCTCCTGAGAGGAGCTGAACGATCCAATGAGATCCGCACAGAGCTCTTAGAAGGGAAACCCTCGGCTCGAACTGCCTTAACGCTCCGTGCTGAACCGGAGCTGACGGGTTAATCAATGCCGTGATCAATTTGGAATGTACAAATTGTTTTATTTGAATGGAAAATGCAAACTGTTGTTTCTCAAGTCCTGATTAATTGACCCACATATCGAATGCTGCTCGGGAATGCCCAAAGCTCTGAGCAAGACTGTATTGGTACAAATTTTATAATAAGGTTATGTTATATTGTAAATTAACCAAGACGCAATGCTCAGAAGGGCTGTTATTGGAAATGAATAACTGAGAAAGTGAAAAGGGTTACATTAACTTAAAATTCTAATGTTTAATCAGAGTCATGCTTTAGTTTTTTTTTTCTTTTTTTTGTTTGGTACATTTATTGCGAAGTTACAGGAAATCACTGTTGACCTAGAATTACTTCAGCTTCTGTGTTTTATTATTATTCCCTCAACATTGTTATTGCAGTCAGTGTTGTGTACAGCAGGTTCAATCGTGATAATGCAATAGGATTCAGCCACACGTTAATTAGCTGAGAACGACCCAAGAGAGCCAAACTGGATATGCTATTACTGAGAGAAATACAGGAACACTCAAAGACAAATTATACAGTGCTTGATAAATTAACTAATGCCTCTCTGATTAAAAGCCTGAAATGCAATCTAATTTTTTTTCTCTTCAAATTACCAATTTGTCAGAACAAATGAATCCAATATGCCTTCCGTTTCCGTTTGCTGAATACAACGTATGACAAAAATTCTCACCTTCCGATCCGGCATTCATGTGCTTTGGCTATATTGCGTGCAATTTATCAAACTAATACACCTCTGTAAGCGAGCTGGGCTCGATGTGTGTTAAGTGTGAGCGTGAAACTAATTTCAAAATGCTATTATAATTTATATTTATATGTATGAGTTATTCATCCATTTATCTGTTTATATGAATGCATTTTTATTTATTGCTGTTATAAATATACACGGTGGAACGCAGTCAGATATGTTTTATTTTGTTCTAATTTAATACAGAAATGTTCATTGCAAATTGTGTTAGCAGCGTAACAGCTTGAATGACAGCAGAACAGTTTAAGTCGAATTAAAAACATGCAATTTTATTTTTATATGAATGCATAATAAACATTCCCTTTGCTTGCTTTAGGCTGAAATGCGCAAAATATAAGCATGTTCCTCAGAATGATGTTTTGAAAACGGTGGATTTTTGAAATCATCATAATCTTGCTGTTGGTTTTCTGTAATATTCCACATCGTTAGAAGTTAAAATGAAGGGGAAAAAACATGGACCCCATAATACACTGCATTTTGTCTCGTTATACTATGTGACAGATGCACATTTTGTCAAACATCTGTGATGATCCAATTATCCTCTTGAGATGTTTACTAACCCTAAACTGAAGTGTTAATTCAGATCTTCAGGTCATGCATTACTAAGAGCAAACTCTTCTTTTCTCACACATGCACTTGCTAATTTGCCATGTATAAGTACATTTTCATACAGCATATTGTCTGAATTTCAATCTGCACCTCCGGCTTGGGTTAATTAAACAAGCCAGGTTCAAACCACAGCTGTCCTTCTGTTAGATCAGTGAGGTGGGACATATAGCCTCTCAGTTTCTGTCTTGTCTTTATTACTAAAACAGTTTTTTTCTTTTTTGATAGTTTTTCACCATAACTTTCCAGCACAAAGAGGTCATAAGTGATGTCAACATACATGTGTGTGTCTCCATGTGTGCAGATATGAGGATTCACACCATGCAAGACGTGAAAATTTCCAGCAAATGAGACAACGGCAGTAAATTAATTTTTATTCAAAAAAACTGTCATTGAACATCAGCACTCCTCCCTTAAACCTTTCACCACAGACAGCGTGACGACCGACCGGCATCATCTGTCAGATTACACTGTTAATTCATTAACATGTCACCTCCTGTTTGAGACAATGCAGTAGTTCACCTCTGAATAATTACAGAAGGTGATGACAAAGCTACATCACACAACACTGATAAAAGCACACTTTCGGCAAGAACTCTGACACTTAATCAGTCTGAATGCTTCTACACACACACACACACACACATGTTGTGTTTTCATGTTTTATGGGGACATTCCATAGGCGTAATGGTTTTTATACTGTACAAACTGTATATTCTGTCCCCCTACACTACCCCTACCCCTAAACCTACCCATCATAGAAAATGTTCTGCTATTTTAGATTTTCAAAAAAGATAATTCTGTATGATTTATAAGTTTGTTTCCTCATGGGGACCAAAAAAATGTCCCCACAAGATCAAAATTTACTAGTATTACTGTACCTGTGGGGACATTTGGTCCCCATAATGTAGGAAATACCCACACACACACACAAAAAAACTTAATTTTTTGCTTCAGTGCATTG
Source organism: Zacco platypus (assembly GCA_038088235.1). Lineage (NCBI taxonomy): Eukaryota > Metazoa > Chordata > Actinopteri > Cypriniformes > Xenocyprididae > Zacco > Zacco platypus. Next base: position 25,760,500 of record CM076068.1, on the reverse strand, counting down.
TTAAATCAGTAAAACATAATCAGTGTTGGGGGTAACACATTACAAGTAACTTGAGATACGTAATCAGGTTACTTTTTCAAGTACCTAGTAAAGTAATGCATTATTTTTTTCAATGTACGTCAAAACATCTGAGTTACTTTTTCAAATAAGTAAAGCAAGTTATTTTTTCACATTTATTGTGTCGCCATGCTGAGAAAAATGAAGGTCAGAGGTGTTGCGTGCGCTGTGTGAACATGTTGGGTATTGTAGATCTAGAATAAATGTGAACATGCATTTATTCATCTCACTTACACAAAAGCATTCAGTATTCCTCAAAATAAATAAAATAATTAAAATGTAATCTCGGAATTTTACGCAAACATGCAATAATCTCAATGTATTAACCAAAGTCTTGCTGCTGACCTTCAATGATCTAATTCAACCATATTAATAAGCAGAAATGACTTTAGAGTAGATTTAGAAGAGTGCTGAAACTCGTTCTCCTGTATCCTATTCTTCTGGAATCCAATGGAAGCACATCTGAAAGGTTTGTTTGAGCTGCGCCCTCTACTGTACAGATGTAAATATGCATTTCCTTCAGCCTGAGGCTTATTCGTTTCACTTTTGATGTAAAGTTTTTGTTTGCCAAAAATATAGCTTTTTTGTTGTTGTTATTAAAAACAAAAAAGAGATAAAAGTAACGCAAAAGTAATGTGACGTATAAGCATTCAAAACTTAGTCTCTCACTTCCACTAAAATAGATTTTTATGACATCACATCGCACTTCAGCTTCTCATCAAATCTTCTGTCCAATCTAATGCTCTCTAGAATTGGATGTCCCGCCCCCTACACTATATAGGGGATAGGGAATTATTCAAACACTGTAAATATGCTTTTTAAAATGCTGATGGGTATCAGACCCATTCTGCGAGACGGCTCAGACCACGAAAGGTATCAGACCCATTCTGTACAGAATGCTGTGAAACAGGTTTTACTGAGTTTAACGCCTCTGGCTGAGCTGTGGTATAAACAAAACGCTACTGGTTATTTTTTTTAAAGGGGGCGGAGCTGTTCGACGTGTCCCGCCCTGTTTTCCTGTTTCAGTTGAAATTATGTCAAGACATTGAAAATCGCTGCGAGTTCCGTGGCAATTTACTGGGCTTTTAAGTTTATGAGGATCTCATTTGTTTGTTTATATGATTTACGAGGACACAAATTTATGTAATGACATGGGTATTACACTGGTATTACAATGTAAACATGGTTTATGAGGACATTTCCTGAGTCCTCGTATTTTTAAAAAATGTAAAAATACAGAAAGTTTTCTTTGATTGGTAGGTTTAGGGGTAGGGTTAGTGATAAAATATAGGGGGATAAAATATAGTTTGTACAGTTTAAAACTAATTTTCGCCAACGGAATGTAATTATAATGATGAACCAACGTGTGTGTAATTTTACATAAACTTTCACAATGTTATATTCATGTTTTTATATAACATGTTTTATTCAACCAAAACAAGTATTTAATATAATTGGATGATTCGGACTACGTTAGGTTACCCAAGACCTTTTTTTTAAGGGTCCATACCATTCCTGGTTTTCTTTTATCTACTTTAGTTTTGTGTATTTTTCTCAATTTATTTATTGTTCTCTGTTTGTTTCTTTTTTCTGCTCCCATGGTGATGATTTGGACAGCGGGGGAATGGCACACCGCATACAGCCCTCTTGATTCAGTCGGATTCCCCACAATCCTTTGGAAATGTGTTTGGCATTCCAGCTCTGGGTATAAGTGGCTGAAGGCCGCCATCTCACCGCATCCAATACCTGAACACAACCCAGTTCAGCCCAATGTCCCCGCTCTCTGTAAGGGCCTTGATTAAGTAGGTAAGTGGCCGAGCACTAAGACACATTTGTCTCTCTTTCCAGCACCCTGCCTTTGATGCTGGGTTTAATTCTAATGGCGCAACACATCCAATCCGGTTATGGATTTCAGGCCGCTGGAGCACGGAGAGGCGGCATGTCCATCTTTAATCCCGATCAGACGTGCTTGACTCGGGATGTGAAGCCGGCCCACTGGTACTGCATGGGATTGCTGATAAAGGATAATTCCAGTACTGTTTGTATAGGACACATGGAGCGACTCTCCGTCAATCAGACTGGGACCCTCGACTGAAGCTTTCTGGAGCTCAAATTGTGCCAGAAACATTCAATGTACTTCAGTCACACAAGCACACACACACACACTCATCATTCCTTTCATACCAGCGTGCATGTCTGTGGCTCTTCCAGCCTTAACGGAATAAATGGAGGACTATTGTTTCTGTAGATTACTGGCTAATCCCATTTAGGATGGTGGAAGCAGTACAATAGTGCTTTTTTAAAAATGTCAAAATAACAAAAAAGCAGCTAAAAGTGTATTTTTGAATCAACATTTAGACTATTGTCTTTGTGCACATTGAAGATGATCATATTCATATATATATATATATATATAAAATAAAAAAATATGTATATTAAAACTTTTAAAGATAGAAATCATATTATTTTGCTTGGTTCCATTTGTTAACTACATTAGCAAATCTGTAAATATTAATGGACCTGAGCTAACATAAATTAACAATAAACTGTTGTGTTTTTATTAACTAACATTAACAAAGATTAATACTGTAATACAGTAGCAAACGTATAACTAACATGAACCAATGGGACCTTATTGTAAAGTGTTGTTTTCTTTAATCACAATTATAGAAATTATTTTACAGTAAGGTTCAGTTCATTAAGATTCATTAAATGACTAACAATGAACAATATTTTTTTTTACAGATTATTAATCTAGGCTAATGTTCATTTTAACAAATATTCTATATTCCACGTAGTTTGAGTTATCATTAGTTGGTGTATTGTGAAAATACATTTAAAACTGAACAATACTATATTTAATTGAATACACTTAACTAACATTTGCCTAAGTTAATGAATCCTGAAAAAAAAATGTTGTTGGTCATTATATAAAAATAAATGGTAACAATTAGATTTTTCTAAACTAACATTAACAAATCTATTGTTTCTATGTTAACAAATGAGACCTTATTGTAAAGTCTTCCCATTTAGATTATAACAATATTCCAGTATTTTTCGTTCTCAATCAAAACATTTTCTTGTCCTTATTGTTTTAACTGCGAACAAAAAAAAAACATATATATATATATATATATATTTCCCATGTCCTCAGTATCACTCCCATCCTGTCTTTTGCAAAACTGACAAAAGACGCTTCCTAATAATATCATACTCCAGGAAGTGACATCATTTTGGTGGCAAATCGACAGCACAAACATTGACAGCATTAGAAATGGATTTGATGAACTCTGATTTAAGACTTTAAGAAACACCAACAGCTCAGTGCATGTGAGAGTCGGTCACACACAGCTTGTCATGTCCTCCCCGGGCCGCCCGTACCTGTCAAGGTAAGTTTGATGTCATGAAATCAAAAAGTTTCCATCCTCTTCCCCTCAGCTCCCCTTCGTCCTGTTGTAAAGAGAGAGTCACAGAAGACTGACAACTCAAAGTGACAGTTTGTGAATGTTTGGGGCAGGTCAGTGAATCATGCGGAGAGTGCTGCTGGACTCCATGATGTGAGAGGATGAAGGTGTCGTCTACCTCCCTGCCATGTAATCGCTCCCCGCTCGCTAATGTTCACAGGCGCCGCATGACTCCTGCATGCTGCGGAGAGACGCTTCGCTCGCCGGACCAACCGACTCTCATCTGCTCTGTGCTAATTAAGTGAATGTGGTCGCTGTGTTCGCGCCCAAACTCACAGCAAGACGAGATCTCCTGACTTACCAAAGTAACTCTTTCAAAAGAAAGAACATGTGAGGAATAGAAGAGAAACCTGAAAGAAAAAACACAAATGAGATCTTTACGTTGACTCTTTTAAGACATTAACAAACGTGTGAAGATGTCAAAAATGATCCAGATGATTTTCAGTGAGTATTATTGCAGTTTTTATCATAAATGATTTATTCATGTATCCTCGTAATCTTTAATCAAATTAACTTTCCCTTCCTCACGCAGTGACATCTCTCCTCTGATGACGTGTTTGCTGGAAATCAATCACATGCGATCGACCAATAGCAAACCGCAACATTCAACTATCCAGCAATTCCCCATAGACAAAAGAAGCAATTTCACTTGGATATACGTCACAATAGAGTAGAAAAAACTATCGCAACTTCCCAGACAGCAACATAGTGTGGCCAAGATCCGGCCCACATCCGGTACATGTGGATTACACGCGGACCAGATGTGGCCCGGATCTGGGCCAACACTACGTTGCTGTCAGGGTCCATTTCATGCCGACTTTAAGTGATAATTTACCCTTCGCAAAACCTGCCCCCTGTTGCTATGCCCAACAAGCCATGCACTTTCACACCACACATCATGTTCTTACGCAGTGCAAAATACATCACAGAGCAAAGAGGACAGTGAAAACTTATGAAACACTTTCATATTTAATATATTGTCATTTTAAAAAAAAGTTTAAACAATAAATAGCGTCTAGTGTCTCTTTAATGTGTCGTGACAGATCGCTGTAGCTCCTCGTGAACCGATCATCTCTTCATACTAGTTCATTTATAGCATCAAATAAACATCAGATTGGCGAAGGGTCAATTGAGAACTCCATCAAGGATCCGGAGCTGTGAAACAGGAATCAACGAGCAATATAATTTTCCTAAGGAAATTTTAGGGACAATGCTGATTCTTAAGAGACAGATAGTAATTGAGAATGTCATTAAGTATCCTAAACTACTAAAGAGCAACCAATGAGCAATAAAAAGAAGAAAAATCACAAGGGAAATCCTTTATTTGTCAGTTGTTTCTCCTAGACAGCAATGAGAGCATGATTCCCCCCTAGTTATCTCACGTGTCTAGGAGAAACATCTGCAAAAAAAGTTGATTCTTGATAAAACATCACTGAGAAATTCAAGTCATCTGAAAGAGCAACTTCTGAGCAATAAAATTTTCTCTCATTTTGATGCTCCCCAACAGACATTCTACTGACTATGAGTAACTTTGCAACATGTCAACGTATTCTTCTAACCAGAACCCTAACAGTCTACTAATGAGAGTTATTTGACATGTAGTTGCAAAGTTAATTATACTGTAGTTAGTAGAATGTCTAAAGTGGACCATCGAAATACTGTGTAAGCAAATTTTCTTTTTTTTTTTTTTTTTTGTAACTTTCAGATATCTCTCCTTAAACAGTTAGTTCACCCAAAAATGAAAACTCACTCACCCTCATGTCGCTCTAAACCCTAACTCTAAGACTTTTGTTCACATTCGGAACATAATTGAAGATATTTTAAATGAACAATGATTTTTGTCCCTACGCAACTGACACTTCAAAAAGTTCATGAAGAGAAAGTAAAACTAATCCACATGAATTGAGTGGTTTAGTCAAAATTTTCGGAAGAGACACAATCGCCTTATATGATGAACAGATTTAATTTAGGCTTTTATTCACATAAATATAAACATTGATCAGCGGACATAAACAGAAGCTCCACTGAACCTTCTTAACGCTCAAGAACAAACCTCATTGGTTCTTGAGGAAGCTCAAACGTGATGCGTAACACGAGAACGAACCTCATTGGTTCTCACACGTCAAGCAAACATGTTTGAGCTTCCGTTTATCACAACTGATGTGTGACTTGATGAATTTTCAGGGCTGGGTAGGTTACTTTTAAAATGTATTTCACTACAGATTACAAAATACACGCTTTAAAAAGTAATTTGTAATGTATTTCGTTACATTACTCAAGTTTAGTAACTTAATCTAAATACTTTAGAATACTTTGGAATGCTAATAAGTGTGGAACAAACACAAAAAAGGTCATTGCAAGTTTTTATCTCACAATTCTGACTTTTTCCCTCAGAATTGCGTGATATAAAGTTGCAATTGCGAGTTATAAAGTCAGAATTATGAGATATAAACTCGCAATATTGAGAAAAGTCCGAATTATGACATTTAACTCACATACTAAATTCACAATTGCAAGAAATAAAGCCATTATTTCAAGTTTATATCTCCCAATTCTGACTTTACAACAATTGTGAGTTTAAATCTCGCAATTCTGAGAAAAAGAAGTCAGAATTGTGAAATGCAAACTCACAATTGTGAGGGGAAAAAACTAATTGTGAGAAAAAGTTGCAGTGACGAGTGAATTATAAAATGACTCACAAACAACTATCACAAAACATGAAAACAGTCGAAAACATGAAACTTAACTCCACTTTTTCAGACTGTCAGAGTCAGAGAATCACCAATTGCTTTTTAAATGACATTAAAATTCACAGTAATCACTTTGGTAATCTAAAATACTTTTCAGATGTAACTGTAATCTGATTACCACCCATTTAAAATGTAACTGTAATGAAATACAGTTACTCAAATTTTGTATTTTAAATACGTTACAAAGTTACATGTGTTTCGTTACTCCCCAACCCTGTGAATGTTTATATGTGAATAAAAGCCTAAATCAAGTTCATCAGTTAAAGTGAGTGAGTCTCTTAAGACTGGAGGGACAGAAATCTTCAGAAGTCTTATGGGTTTTTTCTTTTTGGGTGAACTAACCCTTTAAATTGCTTAGGACAAATCCAAATGAATAATTTGTTGAGATACAGCAAAAGCTATATACACTATAAGTTTGGGGTGGGTAAGATTTCTTTATGTCTCTTATGCTCACTAAGACTGTTTATACTTGATCAAAATACAGTAACACTGTAAAATTAAGAAATATTATTACAATTTAAAATAACCATTTTCTGTTGTCATATCATGTAAAATATAATTTATTTCTGTGATGCAAAGCTGAATTTTCAGCATCATTACTTCGGTCTTCAGTGTCACTTCAGAAATCATTCTAATATGATGATTTGCTGCTCAAGAAACATTACTCATTATGAAAACTACTTTTAAACAGTAGTGTGCATAGCATTTAGCTCTCATCATAAGATTTGACGTGTAAACATATGCAGTTTGCGACGCTTAAATCTGTTCGGAAACTCCATGTAATCTCATTGCTTTCCAGCTAGTTAAAGAAATCTCCTTCATTTTTGTTCTCATACAAAATGTTTAGACAGAATCGAAGATTTGTGGAAAGATTCTGAGCTGAACTTGACAGCGGATGCGCTGTGGCGACCATCCATCTGACAGGCTGTAGCTCTGCCCGCCGGCCACACCAGCGCACATGACACATGAATAGGTAATTTTACCTTTGCGTAACCAGGGTCGTGACCTATGACCTCGGAGGTCTCTGCTGTCAGTGTCGGGATCAGTTTCACCCCTTCTCTTGCTCGCCCTGTCAGACGCTTCAAAAGTCAGCGACAACATCCTCCTCACCACCCCTGCGGCTCTAAACACACACTCGCACACACAAACAGAAGCTGCCAGAGACTGAAGCAGAAAGAGTGAAAGAGAAAAAGCAAAGATGGTGACCTTCCTGCTTCATGGCAGTAGCTCAGTCCCAAGAGCAGTCGAGGGATCTTTTGATATTTCAAAAAGTGTCATGTCTTTCCTCCCTCTTTTTTTTCCCCCCTCAGACTTTCTCTTTTTTTTCTTATTGTTACACACTGATATGTCACATTGTTGTTGAAATGAAATGCAACACTTCCCGAGGTTGTGATTTCCTTGTTTGTGGGAAACCCAGTAGTGTCACCTGTACAGCTGACAAGTTTAGTTTTTGGCTCCGAGTCTCTCTGCCGCTCACCGGAGCCGGAAACTTTGATGGCGAGAGGTGCGGGAGTCCAGAGAGGCCGACAGTCGCTGTTCTGTTTTCGGTTTTATGTGCATTTACAAGCTCTGGACTCGTACAGGTGAAGAGCTGCTTACCAGAGCGTTCAGCTGTTTCTTTGTTTCCCACCAATTTAAGCAATAACTCACGGAGGCTCATCTCAGCCTCAAAGAATGCTCTGTTTACAGTATAAGATAAAGTACAGTAGCTCATACATTATTTGTCACATGCTCATTAAATAAGTAAATGTTTTCTTTGACTTAAGATGGTAAAAGTAATATTTCCACCTCACATGTAACGCCATATCCAAAACAAAATCACTTAAAACAATGAAGATCCCTGTTTATATTATAATGTGTATCAAAACCTGTTTTGTTATTTTACTTTATTTTTGATGTATTTACATAAAAAATACGTCTTTGTCTTGAGCATATTATTTTATTTCATATTATTAAATAATATTTATTCATTAATAAAATGTTAATTTTATTAGAATATTTTTTTAATTACAATATAATTAATAATTATTATATTTAATTTTTTATTATTAATTTTCAAAGCACTTGCATATATACTCACAGTGTTATTATTATTATTTGCATTTTTATTTTCAGATTTTATCTTTCCATTGCTCGCTCTTTATGCAATTGATAATAAGAATTTAAAAAGTTTACATTACTATCCGATTCAAAAATGCAGCTTGATGAAATTTTAAGATCGGATATGTGCTTTTATAACTTGAAGCGATCAATAATAATTCAATTTCAAGATGTCAAAAGAAAACTGCTGTTTTACATGCATCTAGAGTTTCACTGCTTTAAAGAGAAAGAACTGTAGAGGAGAACATTAATGATCATCAAGTCCATCTGTAGTGATGGATATATAAATATAAGAAGTTCACATGATCGCTTCACAACAGAGCTTTTTAAACTATAGCACAATTTAAACAGCTCTCTGTTGGTAGACCATGTTAAATAAAAAGAATTTACATTTGAAGCATGTGCGGCTCTTTTAAATGGCTGAATCTAACATGCTTTGAAATGTGTAACCAAGATGACATCCAGCGCTGTCTTTCTTTGTCATTTTCACTTTCATTTCTTTGCCTTTTTTCTTTCTCTCTTTGGATAATGAATGACCAGCGGTGTCCCATCTCATGCAGAAATCATGTTCCATCATCCCAAGCTTTTCCCAGCTCAAGAAGGAAAGCTTGATTTTAGAAGAGTCTCACAATATAGCTAATATTCATTCTCTTGGAAAAGCTTTGACACGTTTTTAGTGCGATTCTTTAAGAATGTAGGAATTTTTACAAGAGACTGTTTGCATGGTTAAAATGTAAAGTAAAAACATTACATCATTTTCTTTTAAAAATCAAAATCATTAAAACTCTAAGAGTAGAAATTGATTAAAAACCGTCAGCATGTATTTAAGTATTAATTTTCTTGCTTGATTGATTTAATGTTGGTGATAATACTTTTTGGCAAATGGAGTTTATATGATCAATATAGAGTGACAAAATAAAGCAAAAACGAGAAAGCTGCAAAAAAAAAAAATGGCACATGCAAATCAAAAATAAACTGCATAGATCTTCATAATTCAGCTCTTTCTTTGAGTAAGAAACCTAATTAAAACAGGTCCTGTGATTAGATTTCTCTTAACCAGATAATGTGCTATCAGTGATTAACCTCAGCTCTTAACGAACTAATTCGAGAGTGTTTACTTTGAGTTAAACTGCCGTCACAGAGCCGATATGTGTTTGAGGAAAATCATTGCTGATACTGTAAAAAGTATGAATTTATGTGTAGTTTCTCCATTTGAACATTTCTCTTCTTCACAGTCTTTGTCTTGAGCTCTTAACTCAGTAGAGCTGATGATATCTGTGGCATTAGAGCGCCACCATCTGGCCATATGTGGCACTGCAGCCACCGCCGGCCTTTTCTTCCAGCTTGTGCACAGATTATTGAGTCTATTTACTTAGCAAAACAGCCAATATGTTAAAATCACCGAATACCGTTCTGCACGGATGTTTGAGGGTGGGGGGCTGTTAGGGATGGAGCGAAAAACAATAGCCCGTGTTTGGTTTCTTGTCACCTCTCGTTTAAAACACTCAGGGCTTGGATGCCTTGATATCCATCATAATGCAACTTTAATGGAGGAGGCCTGGCCTGCTGCTGCCAGAGTCACAGTGGTTGCTGGGGGCTAAAGAGCCAAAATGAGGGGCCTGTCGTGGGGCTTTACCTCCAGAGCGGGGCATTGGCTATGCGCAGAAATAAGCACGCCAATCGATCGCGGCAGTAGGTTGATGGGCGCGTGTCGTTTTGATGGATATGACTGTACTGAGAGGGGAGGTGTGGTGATATATATATATAAAAAGAAGCCCAGATTGCTCGACGATGGACCTGAAAAGATTTTCAGCGAAACGCAGAGAGTCAGAGAGAGAGTGGCAGCTGTGGTCGGCCCTCTACAGGGCGGCAACGGCTGCCTTGATTTATAGTTCCATCTGCTCACCGCGGTAAAGACAAGCTTCCCCCCCATTTGGTTAAAATGAAATGGACCTCAGAGAGCAGCCCTGCACATTTCAGAAAATGTGAAACTTTTTTGTTTTTTTTTTCACAGGCGTCTTTAAACAATGGGGAGGTCCGTGCCGGAAACAACGGACAGTAAAAGGAGAGGTTAACTTGAGATGAAAAGAATACAGTAGGATAAACTGTTCTAGGCTTATTGTTGTTCTTTTTTTTTTTTTTTATCTTTTATCGTCTTTTTTTTTTTTTTCAAATCAAAGACGGCGAAAGATGACAGTTTATGACAAAACCTTGAAAGATGAAAACGCCGACTTTATGGCTAATTTCCCCGGGAAATAGACGAAGGCTGGGAACGGGTTCGGTTCTCTCTCGGCGTAAATCTCTGCCGTGCCACCCGTGACCCCTGGCCTTGACCTCTGCTTCTGGAGTCGTGCAGGCACTTCCTGTGGTGCAGTTTGGGCCGGCGAACGCCGCAGCCGTCCTTTCAATCCGCTCTCAGGAAATTCCCGCTGCCAGAAGTGTTTCCTGAATGTGAGAAAATCATTTTTCAACCTTTTTAAAAGCTTGGCCTTGAACATTAATGTTAATTATAAATAAAGCAGCACATACTTACTACTAATAGTCCAGTAATTTTTTTTAATGATGAAATAAATATAAATAACATAAAAAAATATAATTTCAAATGATATAATATTGAATTCTAATTATAATATATATATATATATATATATATATATATATATATATATATCTGTGTGTGTGTGTGTGTGTGTGTGTGTGTCTGTAAATTATAAGAAATACAAAATATAAATAGATAAAAATTCTAATTATTTAATGTTAAATTCTAATTAGCTATATATATATATATATATATATATATAACTATATATTACATAAGATAGAAATAAAAGTTAAAAATATACAAGTATAAATATATATATATATATATATATATATATAAATTTATACTTGTATATTTTTAACTTTTATATATATATATATATTCATTATGTAAAAATTTTTTATTAAATATTTATTATAATATAAAAAAAAAAAACACTCCTATAATAATGACAAAACTGATCATTACCTGCTTCTCTGTTTTTGAGCAGGTTTTTCTTCCATCTTTCTTTGCTCCAAAAAGAAAGGAAAAACAGTAAAGTGATTGAACTTGTTCAGATATAATCCCTTCCTCACTGCGCCTGTCAGTCTGCATAATTTACAACAATTCAGCCAAAAAAAAACAAAAACAGAAAGAAATAAAGAAATACTGTCTGTGGACGAAACACTACCTTTCCGCAAAAAGAAAGAAAGAAAGCAAACCCCACTTTTCTGACGACATCAATCACAATTTATGCAAGTGGAAATCCATATGTATGTGATCCCTGCCCGGCTCATTTAAAGATAATGCCGAGCCTCGTGTTGTGGACATGGCCGGAGTGTTTTATTTCCTGCGCTTGACTGTATTAACCCTAGGGGCACAATATCTCTGTACAGCTGCCCTAACAGAGTCACAAAACACATTGATTAACGTTTGGCAGCGAACGGCGCTTCCAATGATCCGCTAATGAGAAGTGATAAGCGCACAGACACACACACGGCCCCGCCATTGAAGTTGGCAGAATCTATTCTAATAAGCCTGGGTCCAAAGAGCAGCACGGGGACCCCCTGCAAGAACGAGCGTGTGTGTGTGTGTGTGTGTGTGTGTGTGCCTATACTGCAGAGTTGCACGTCGCTGCTCTGCACACAAGGAAAATCCAGAAGTGCAAACTCCTTTGAGGGCCATTTAATAAATAGACGGCCGTTTGCATCTCAGGGCTGATTTGTGCAAAGCGATGGACTGCTGGAAAACGTTTATTGCCCTCGGACCATTCTGATAGATTTCTCTGCCTCAGCTTGAGCGGGGAGCTACAACATAATGGACTGTTTGACAAGCAGAATATTGATACATGAAATTCCTTTGCATCCATCAAATATTTCCATCATGTGACAGCTGCAGCGTGGAGGAAAATAAAAGACGCAGACAGGCTGAAAAAATAGCTTTCACCGACACTAATAGCGGCAAACATCTCCAGCAATCAGCAATGATAATTACAGCGACAACACGTGTAATTTGCCAGCAAATATCTTCGGGAAAGACTTCGCCGATCTGTGTCGGGCGGACAGGAAGGGCTGTTGACAAATTAACAGCGTATGAAAATAAACGGCAGGGATGTTTCGCATGCAGCCTCTGCTGCGGAGCTGCATTTGTCTTGGAGGGACTCCAGTCGCCGCTCGCACAAGCGCTGCAGTTTAGAGCCCGAGCTCTCGGCTAATATTTACACGAGACGGAGGCCTTACTGACAAACACCCCACGCTGGGTGTGCTCAGAGGTCAAAGGTCACGTAAAAAATACAGCCTTGGAGAAACAGGCTCCGGGATTTAGAAGCAAAACAAAACACACATGTGGAAAATCCAGCGGCGTGAACCCGAGTCTCCTAAGCTGAAACACATTTCATTTACCTCCCACAGAAAAAGCATGAAAACATTTGTATTTATTTATTATATATATATATATAAATTTATGTAGCAATATTATATTTTTTTATATAATTTATCTTTTTTTATCATAAACAATATATTATTATTATATATAAAAAGGCTTCAATTTACAGCATTTCATCATTTTTTCTTAAAAAAAATAAATAAATCTTCAAATCCATGTTTCGATCCAAATTTGGGATCAACATAAAAAGCTGTTCAGAAAAAGGGAATTTTTATTAACAATAAAAAAGCAACAACAAAGAATATAAACATATTAGTACTGTCAAATGATTAATCGCAATTGTTCGTATCCAAAATAAAAGATTGTTTATACATAATGTATGTGTATGTATATTTATTATGTATATATAAATACACTCACATGCATTTATATATTATTATTATATATAAATATACTTGTATACATGTAAATATTTATTCAATTTATGCAAACATAATAAGTATACACTCTAAAACATGCTGGGTTAAAAATTGACAAACTCAGCGATTGGGTTGTTTTGACCCAACCTGCTGGGTAGTTTTATTTAACTCAACTATTGTTTAAAAATTACTGTTGCTCACTTAAAATGAATCCAAAATTGACATGCATTCATATGTTTTACTAATGTTTCATAAAAAATATATATATAATAAAAACGTATTAAATTGCTTAGTATTAAATGTTCACCTTTTGGTTATTACTGTCGCCTCTAGTAATTGTGTCTGATTTTTGTCTTCATTTTAATTCAGATATATAGTAATTTTTAATAGCAAACATTTAACCCAACCACTGGGTTTGTCCATATATGACCCAACTTGGGTTGTTTTTTTTACACACACACACATTATGTAAACACACTTTTATTATTTAGGAATGCGATTAATTGTTTGACAGCACTAAAACACATACAAAACTTAAATAAGGACTGGTGCGCAAACCGATTTAAACTGCAGCTGCTAAAAAGCTAAACCCTTCCTAACTCCCAAGAAAATAACAAACATAAATATACAGGTCTATATTTTTTTTAATAACAAAATGCCACCATAATACTTAAAAAAAAACAGTGCATATGCTCTTATTGTTGTCAGTTTGTTCTCCCACTTCTAGCTTTGCTATTTTGGAATTCTGAATCAATCTCTATCTCTCCTGAACAAAGGCTTTTGGTGGTGAAGATGGAAAATGTGTGTTTGGAGATGCAGTGTTTTGGCAAAACGATCTCCACACACTTGATTACATTTATTCTACAGAGAGGCTGTCGGTCTCTCTCTCTCTCTCTCTCTCTCTCTCTCTCTCTCTCTCTCTCTCTCTCTCTCTCTCGCTCACTCTCTCTCTCTCTCTCTCTCTCTCTCCCTCTCTCTCTCGCTCACTCGCTCATCTATCTCAGCAGGCAGATGAAAACCACGGGGCTTGATCAAACATCTCCTATTAGAGATGCCCAATTGAACCGCTCGAGTCTGGGCAGCTACAAATTCATTTTGACTAATACCGAATCGACGGCTAAAATGTCAGCGTGCTTGTTGCGTGTAAACGCAGCTTTTGTAAAAGTCACAGAGTGATACCAAGGACTCGGAGGTCAAATGATTTCACCATTTAATTCTGATGAAAGCGTCTGAACTGTTTGCTTGCCTTTGTTTCGTTTCTTTCCTGCCAGCTGGACTCTAGAGAAGAGAGCAATGTTTTCGAACAACGCTCCCCCCGTTTTCAAACCTGCGTATCAGTATTCCCATGGCCGCGTGGTCCTGAGTGTGTACATATAAAAATAGGAGGCCTGTCATTTCACATTCATTAAGTGTGAAACTCAGAAATTAATAATGTAAAAATACACTTTTTAATTAGTCTTACATTGGGCCCAATGTACTAAAACGGGATCAGGCGCTCCCAGCAGACTCTCTTAATAAAGCATTAGTCTGTGATGTGCAAGCACTGACAGGTAGAAGGACTAAGGAGTTACTTTTATACTCACATGAACAAATCAAAATCAGTCTTGTTCTATTTAAATGTAATTAACATCAGAGATCTGATTGCACTTGAAGGCTGGCAGCAATATAGACTTCGGCCGTATGTATATTTTATTACGTGCTGTAAGCTCTCTTTCATTACGGTGAATGAGTATGTTTACATAAGCTGACTGAATGAAACAGACAATCCATCATCAACATATTACTTTATTTACATTAATAAAGCCGTGAAGAGATTATATATAGCATATTTGTTGCTTGGATTTGTTATATTGGGGAATGGGATAAATTCTGAGCAATAATCTCATGGGAATCAATCTTTGAGGATGCATCAAAACCGTCCAATTGTATGTTTGGTTATACGTCATATAGAAGAAGCTGAATCGGTCATTGTTACAAATGAGGTCACAAGTTTATGTATTGATGATGTATATTTATGAATAAATATTATCTACTACTTTAGGAATTACAAAAGCAAGACATGTATAAAATAAGAAAAAATGATCTTTTCATTACCTCTTTGTAATTTAAAATTAAATTTGTATTAATTATTTTATTATTAATTTAATATTAATTAGATACAATATTTTTAAACTAATAAATTCAAATATGTACTTTAATTATTAAAAAAGGTAAAAAAAAATAAATACTATATGATAATACAATATGAAAAATAATATATTAATGAAAATAATAATTATGAAAATAATAATAATAAATAAAATATTTTATATATATATATATATATACATACACTCAGATACACACACAATTAAAAATAAGTCAAGCATTTTCAAAAATACTATAATAATGAAAATAATAATAATACAATATTTTAAACTTATTCATAAATATATAAACATTTTTTTTATTTAAATACAAATATATTATTCTATTTATAAATATAGTATTTACTGCATATGATATGAGTGTATATCATATGTGCTTATTTCTCTCTCTCTGTGTGTGTGTAGGTGTGTGTGTGTGTGTGTGTGTGTGTGTGTACATTTTTGTGCTTTATGAGGACACAAATCAGTATAATGACATGGGTATTACACTGGTATTACAATGTAAACATGAATATTTTGTTTATATTATTAATATGTATTTATTAAAAATGTAAAAATGCAGAATGTTTTCTGTGATGGATAGGTTTAGGAGTACAGTTAGAGTAGTGGGAGAGAATGTACAGTTTGTACAGTATAAAAACCATTACGCCTATGGAATGTCCTCACTAAGATAGAAAAACAAACCTGTGTGTGTGTGTGTGTGTGTGTGTGTGTGTGTGTGTGTGCGTTCTGTTGGCCATTTGACAGTGGAAATAGGACAGAGGGAAGTATATGATGTCCTGCTGTACTGAGACTCCTCTGGAACCCTCAAAACCCCGCAGCCGTGCTAAAATAACGCAACGGGCCAGAAACAAAGAGGGTTTCATATTTGTACCTGCCATGTGTGTGATTTAATGAATCCTGCCTGATCTAAGTGAATCCAACACCGGCGTGAAGCTGTTTTTGCTCAGGCTTGCACTGCCCTTGTTCCCTGATGAATCCCCAAAGTGAGGTGGGCACCTTTGCGATTGAACACACAGCTATTAGGCCGAAATCACCCGGTACTCCCTAATTTGAAATAATTAAATCTTTCCTCCTGTCCTCCAAATCCCCTTGAAATATTCATGCTCAGGTTAGAGTTGGCGGGGTGAACGGAGGGCTATCACACTCGCTGACACCTCGCTGTCTCTCCACACAACAGCCCACAGATGCCGCGCCGTTTAAGAGCAGATTAAAACTGACACTAATTATAATCTGACTTGTGTTATATAACTTATATGCTCAGGTGAATCCCTGGACCGTTCGCCCGCGTTGACAGATCCTGTCACTTTTGCTTAGGGGCCGAATTACGGGTGGAACGAGGCTCTCGTCTGTGCTGCGCTGCGCTCAGGCCGGCTGCCAAATTGGCAGAGGATTCAGACACAACTACATCCCTTTTTTATTTAATTGAAGTGCTAATGAACGGGGAGATGGAGACTGCCAGTCTCGCGCAGGAAAAAAAAAGGAAAAAACTGAACGCAAAGAGCTTTGAGAGACACGAGGCCTGAGCTGGACGAGATAGTGGCTTTTACACTTTAAACAGACAACCCATAAAAACACTCGAGCAGTAACAGATCTGCATCTATATTTTGTGTGTGTGTGTGTGTGTCTCTTTCATTGATCTGATGAGACCAGTCATACAAACTGTACTAATGCCCAAATCTGCTGTCCATTAAAGCCTGAAAGTACATGATATTAACCTGGTCAATCTGCCTGCTTTAGAACTCACTCACACATGGGATTTCAGAGAGAGAGAGAGAGAGAGGAGAGAAACACTCTTCTGTACCTCTAATGAAAAAACTCGTGATTCCAAAACCATGTTTCCCTCAATCCCGCAAAGCCAAACAGTATAACTAACTTATAATGGACAGTACCTCTTACTCAAAATGTGCCAAAAGGTTTGACTAACTATCATTTTTGAGTTCATTCAACATCTATCAGAGATTTAAGTTAACACTAATTTTGTTTTTCTGTTTTTTTTAAGTTTTTACAACTCTGCTAAAGTTTAGAGTTCATGGAACTTGAAAAATTAGATTCAACCATATTAAAATATTTTAAATTCAAACATACTTTTTTTTTTTTTTACCAAAATGTGACATCATCGCTGAATGAATATTTTAAGTAAATTGAACGGTTTGAATGTTTTGAGAACTTATGTCTTTTAATTTAGATGAATTTAAGATTAACTGAAACTGTGATTTCTATTTCCCAGCATGCTTTGCTCATGGCACAAAAGAGAGTAAATGCTCAAATTAACTGTTTTTTGTGCAAGATTAATGTTAAATGGGAGATTTAGTAGTTTCGTTATGCTGATTCAGAAGAGTCTTTGTTAATGTGGGTTTTTAGAGAGTTACTATCATGGTGACGAGTGGTTCATGTGGCTTGGTTTGAGAGCAATTATGTTAAATGCTTAATATTGCTGTTCTTATTCGACAATAACTATACCATGCTATTGTAAACAAATTAGCAAGACAGCATTTTTAGATCTAGATTGTTACAGTTAGTGTGTTTTACACTAATAAAAGTGTTTACATTGATGTTGCATGATCATTTTAAGTTAAATCTACGTGTACTCAAATATTTTAAGTTAAGTACAAATGAAATGTATGTGTAGTACAAAATAAAATCAGTTCTGCTTACTTAAACTTTGAATTTCTTAACTTAAAATTTTTGAGGCAACTGATTTGTCGCATGAATTCTGGAATCTCTTGAGACGCAGAAATGCAAGAAGCTGACAATTAACTAAACATATACTAGTTTAATTAGCCTACATTTTAAAACCTTTATTTGAATATGGCAACATTTGTATTTCAAAACCTTTATTTTAGCATGGATACCTCATTCTACAATATTTCTATGATTAAATCGCTGACAGAGACTCGTCCCACATCAGCCAATCACTGTGTGCATAGTTAATAAGCATGTTGACATCATCCATAGCATCGAGGTCAACCCTTCAGTCTATTCCTTAGTAAAAGTTTTACTGCTATTTAGGAGAACTCTTAGTGGTAAGATAAAATGTTTTGTGAATACGGACCCAGACTTTATCAATAATTATGAAACACAAAATTAATTAATAAAATATAAAGTATGATATTTCATCAGGAATTGCAATACGAGCCATGCAATTTACCCATTTTTTTTATAAAGATGTGGATTTTATAGTGCAATATATTATTTAAATATTTCTGAAATCTTTGAAATTAAAGCTCCATTAATACTGATTCATGGTGGTGAAATAATTTCCTGTAAGATTAGAGCAATACAGTTTTTTTTATAAACTGTATTGAAATATGAAATAAACATTTTTTTTTTTTTTTTAAATATCAGATTTTAAAAAAATCTGATGTTATTTCAGTTCAACTCACATATCACTGAAGTGCAAAATAAAATAAATCAGGCAAACTGCAACCTCACTAATTAAATGTTCAATTATATAAATGTCAAATCTGTTAGTCAAGTATTCACTGATTCACTGTTATTTTTTTCTTTTCAATAAACTACACTTGGGATGTCGCAAGTGGATTACTGTTACAATAAAATCAAAACATATCACATCTCAAATATGTTAAAACTTGCCCTGACCTGATATTCATGGCCAATTAATAAATGAAAAATACCATTTTCGAGCTCCCAGTTAAAATATTTAGTATATAGTTGAACCTTGCCTTAATGGAGTTTTATATTAGTATACACTCTAAAAATGCTGGATTAAAAACAACCCAATCTGGGTTGAAAATGGACAAACCCAGCAATTGGGTTGTTTTAACCCAGTGGTTGGGTTAAATAAACATTTAACTCAACCGGTGGGTTAAAACAGCCCAATTGCCCAAGTGCCGGACAGTATATTCATTAAACATATTAATACATGTTCATTTCCAACCTACTCTGGGTTCATTTTAAACAAGCTATACAGTCATTTTTAAACAATAGTTGAGTTAAATAAAACTACCCAGCACTCGGGCAAACACTTAACCCAACCGCTGGGTTAAAACAACCCATTCGCTGGGTTTGTCCATTTTCACCCCAACTTGGGTTGTATATTGTAAATTGAGTTTGAAGGAGAGAATTTGCAAAAACGATTCTAATTTATGAACTAGTTGTTTGAAACCACTACAATAAATAACCCAGCAATTGGGTTATTTCAACCCAGTGGTTGGGTTAAATAAACATTTAACTCAACCGGTGGGTTAAAACAGCCCAATCGCCCAAGTGCCGGACAGTATATTCATTAAACATATTAATAAATGTTCATTTCCAACCTACTCTGGGTTCATTTTAAACAAGCCATACAGTCATTTTTAAACAATAGTTGAGTTAAATAAAACTACCCAGAACTCGGGCAAACACTTAACCCAACCGCTGGGTTAAAACAACCCATTCGCTGGGTTTGTCCATTTTCACCCCAACTTGGGTTGTATATTGTAAATTTAGTTTGAAGGAGAGAATTTGCAAAAACAATTCTAATATATAAACTAGTTGTTTGAAACCACTACAGTAAAAACTTTTGTCTCAAAATCTATATGAAAACGTCCTCATGTGCCTTCCCTACCTAAAATATGCCTACAATATTTCACCACGATCTGTCATGATCCAATCGATTCCTCATGCGTCACATTCTGGGTCAGCGTTCCAGGATTTAACCTATATTAACCCGGGTCAGATCCCATATGTGACACTTCGTCTCGCTCTGTGCCGGGGCAGCCGTATGTATGACCGTTAATGGGAAAGTAATTAATTCCTCATTTATAAAGAAAAAAACAGGAGACCAAAGGAGATGAATGGAGCAATTTAAAGACTATTAGTCAAAGTGAATAGATGAGAGCCAAGTACAAATGTCTAACACAAATCTACAGGTTAAAATCACACACTCAGATGGAGAACATAAACAACTTTTCATCACCATTTTTCACGGTAAGAGTATTATAAACATTTTCCTTGCAATGAAAACACAATTACTAAATGTTAAACACACCAGTCCTGTTACATAATCATATAAATCACAGATATAATACGTCTGCTGAAATCTTTCATTGGTTCTAATGCATCTCAAACGTTTTCTGGGTTCGTACGGCATTTGCGGTCTGTTTCAAGCTCACTTTCTCGCATTAAAGATTCCTGATCTTCAGCAGATTCTGTTGTCAGAACAGATAGCGGCTGTATGCGTAGACGGGACATCATATGAGCACATATAATGCATTTGAAACGCAGAGCTCACCCACGGTATTAACCACATAACATTTTAATGTACGCTGGGTAAGTCCGCAGTGATTGATTCCCCCTCAGGCGCTAACAGCCCTCCTAAGGTTTTGTGGAAATGCTGGCACAACGCTTTGGGAGCGTCTGACTGTGCTTGAGCTCTTGAGATCCTGCCTGTTCCTTGTTCCTCACGCTAGCGCTGTAACTTATTCATAACTTATTAACTCAGGGCCTGGCAGACTGAATCACTCTGACTGACTCTGAGGAACTGGATCATGTGACTGAAACTCTAGCAAAGGACTGTTGCTCTTTTGAGTTTATACAATTGGTGGACAGTAACAAAAGTGTATATTGTATATGTAGTCTACAGTGATTGTTTTTTATGTTTTGTTCCAAATGGATCCTGGTGACACAAAATGGAAGAGCAAAAATAATGAAAATGTTCCCAAACTCTCCTAATAACAAACATTCCTCCAGCAATTGTGGCAAATGTTAGTGAGTTCATCACTCAAGGACACAGTGTTGGCACGCTTCAGGGCTTCAACCTGAAACTGGTCTGAGAAAAAGTCAAAATCAGCTTTAAAATAAACAGCTTTAGGTTTGTGTAATGACTTACGGCATGTTCTATTGAATGCATGCGGTTCGGTTGCAAAATTTTCTTTTTGCCACACTTAGGTAAAAAAATAAATAAATAAAATGTTGTACACGCAATATTATCTTATTTAAATAAATATATATATAATTTTTTTTAGAAAAATCATATTTTCAAGACTATAAAATAAATGAGTTTATTGTTATTAAATTATTAAAAGTATTTATTTTAAATAGTCTAATATTTCAAATGAAAATAAGTAATTAAATGCATAACTATTTACCAAAACTGCAATTTTAGGGCAATTTTTTTAACCCTCATTTTAATATTTTTTTAAATGAAGTAATAATTTTTTTTATTTATTTAAAAAAAAAAAAAATATATATATATATATATATATATATATATATATATATATATATATATTTAAGTCTGCAAAATAAATTATTTATTTTAAAATATAATATTATTTCAAATAAAATAAGTAAAATTGATTAAACTCAATTTTACTCTCATTTATATGCTAAACATAATGTTGTGAATATTTTTCTATAAAAAAATGTTCTTTTTAAAAATAATAATAATTTCATACCAGAAATTATCTGATTGTTAAATTATTAACATTATTTATTCTTTATAAAATATTACATTGCTTTAATATTATTTATTTTAAAATATTAAATGTCAAATGAAGTAAGTAAAATTAATTAAACTCAATTTATAGAATATTTTTCTATAAAATATTTTTTTTTTTAAATAATAACAATTTCATGACTAAAAAAAATATCTTATTATTCAATTAAGTATTAAGAATTAAGTTCTAAGGCAATTTTCACTCTCTTTTTGGACCCTGGTTGTTGTGATGTCTAAATGTTAAAATAATTCTTGTTCAACCAGTGACACTACGTCATCACGGATCCACAATGAGCCACATAATTGTACTTCCTCTTAAATGTAATTGAGGGAAAAACACATTCAGATATATCAGAATATTAAAAGTGTTTGTGGTTTGTTTGTTTGTTTGCTCCACCTTTAACCGACGTCTGATGAGTGAACCTCAAATATAAAGCCACCACACAACAGCTGGGAGTGAAATGAAATCGGTGACCACGCCAGCACTTGATCACGGAACAACCGCGGCATCTGTGTGTGTATAAGAGAGTGTGTGTGTGTGTGTGTGTGTGTGTGTGTATAAGAAGGAGGATTCTTGTCAGTTTGTGTTGCGCTCTCTCCTATCGCTCGTGGGACCTTGTGGAGACCGCCTGCAATCGGCCCACTTGAGACCATCACAGCTGTCAGATAAAAATCAATTGAATTTTAAAGGGCTTTAAAGTAAATATTTAATTCTTGCCTTGGGAACCAATTAAGTGTGGAGAGTGAACTCAGAGGCACTGGTTGAACTGGAGATGTACTGGAACCAGCTGGTGAGCAATGGGGATCAAATGAGGTGCGGGGAGAGGGGCGCGCGCGGAAAAAGATGCAAATCTTCGGCGCGTACATTCGCTCTCAATTACGTATTGATGTTTTAAAGATGCGGTGAACTTGGAGTGGCATAAAGGGGCTGGGAGATCTCCAGAAAAGGTGTGTTGCACAGCGAGCTGCCTGCTAGCTTGTTTACCGCGCGTGTTTGTTGCTATTTGCTTTGTGGCTGATGTAACTCCCGCCGGATTGAGTCGGGCATGTTGGAGCATGCTCAGAACAAGCCAAGGCCCAAACAAGTGTGCGCTGATGGGTATGTGTGTGGAAGAGAAAAGCATATATTGAATGAGATGTTTGAACACTATAGATGCACAAACACATGCTGCACCATTTTTGGTTTTGCACAATTTTCTTAAAGGAAAAGCTCACTAGGAGCTGAAACATTTTTAATGGACACAAATAACATCAAAGCTTCACGCAGAGGAAGATTATCAGTGATTATGACTGGATAGTGTCTTGATCTACACTCTTAGAAGAAAAGGTTTTATAGAACCTTAAAGGATTTCGTCATATGCTTCATATGTAGAACGTTTTAGGGGTTCCATCATGTGATCATTTTATGGATTTTGTTTCAATGGACCGTATTCGCGGAACTTCCGCAGCTGGAAAACTTCCTGTGAAATGTCACGTGTTGGTGTGTCGAGCATCAATACTTAGTTTATAATCAGAGCATAGTCACTTAAATAGTCAGGCCTAGCATTAATTTAGTCATTCATAACTTTATAAAGTTTATTATTAATTCAAAAGCGAAAAAACTTTTACAGGAAATGGCTAATATATGCACAAATAAATACTCCTCTGCTGCCATCTGACGGTTATAGTGATAATTAATGTCTTGTTTTATTTTTAAATAAAAGTGTTTTCTATCGAATGTTGGATACGTTCGGTTTTACAAAAGGGGACAATCTCGGAAGGATGAACAAATAATGTTTGTGGTCATTGCATTAAAACATAACATTTGAAGTCCTGGAAAAATGTTGCGTGTGAGCTTCTAATTACAGAGGCCGCGGTTCTTATTCAAATGCTCCCATTAGCTTCGTCAATAAAACTCGTTTGTTTGCAAATTACTCCAGTTTTCAAATATCAACCCACACCAGGAGCATTTCAGAAGTGAAGTGGCTGGATATATCTGGAGACGACGAGATTTGCCTCAGTGTTGTCAAGTGAATTGGGCTACTTTTACACTGTTACCGCGGGGGTTTTTGTGTGTGTGTGTGTGTGTCTGAGGGTTGAAGCGACCCCAAATAATGTAATATTTAGCCCCTGAAATGCACATTTTACCAGGGAAACCATGCCAAAATGTGGATTTTACTCTTCCAGAAAGCGATTTTTATGGGACCCCCCTGAAATGCGACTGGGCTACTTTTAGCTAGTCTTGAGTAGCAACTGGGTGGGATTTGTTGTGAAAATCTGGCAACCCTAATTTTAATGTACAGCGTTGTTTTCCTTGATTTTTTGTGTTTTTAACATCTAAGTGGTTATATTTTGTCTGGTTTAATTGTGGTTATTTCTATTTGTTTTGCTTCACCCGATGGACGAAGTTGATACACTTATAAATCCAGTTATGGACAACAAGAATAAAAGATTTTAAGGTTTTTTTATTGTTTTTCTCTGGAGCTTGTGTCAGTCACTATGAACTACACTACAGTTTCTTAAATTCACTAAATGATTTTTCATGCTTGGTTAAACAATTCCGTTATGCTTTCCAGTAGTTGCTAATGTAATCAAATTTCAGAAATTAAATGTCAATGGTGGATTGTTTGTAGGAGG
Organism: Zacco platypus; assembly: GCA_038088235.1. Taxonomy (NCBI): domain Eukaryota; kingdom Metazoa; phylum Chordata; class Actinopteri; order Cypriniformes; family Xenocyprididae; genus Zacco; species Zacco platypus. The sequence continues at coordinate 25,736,100 of CM076068.1, read as the reverse complement.
TGAGAAACAATGACTCAGTGAGTGTTTTTACTGTGTCTGTTTACCATGTATTTCTCTATCTCTGTCCCTCTTGAGTTGTGATGCCCTGGAGGTGGAGGGACACAGCAGGAATCTGCTCTCCACTCAAGACTGAATCAGACGAACAAACCTCCTCTTTAACCTAACAGAACGGTGTCTAATCCAACAGTTCCTCAAGACGGACCCCAGATACCTGATTATATGTGTGGAGTGAAAGAGAGAGAGTCGACAAGACCGGAAGGGAGTATGTGTGATTGTTAAGCACTATTTACTGCTCAAAACAAGCATCTAGCACTCGACTTGAACTAAATAAATAGTAAAAAAAAATCACAGACCAACCGCATGGAAAAAGATGACAAGACACTTGGCTCACGAGACGAGACACGAGATTAGGTTCACGAGATTTTTTTCACAGCAATTTTAATAAATCCTCTGCAGTTGCATTTTGTTTTAACTAGTCATCTTGTAAAGAATGCCATTTCAATTCTACTTTCTGAGTATGAATTATCATATGAAAGACAACAATATAAAAGCACTGGGAAAGGTTTTGCAACAAACTTGACTATCTTCTCTCCTGTATGATTTCACGAGTCTCTTCAGACCTTACTGTACTTCTGATTGAGGCAGTGCGTGACCTCCTAATTTACCTCCTTTCCACAAATTGAACATAGAAATAAAAACAGTATAAATAACAGTTTTTTCTTAGTCTTATGAAGTGCAAACAATAAGTGCAACCATAATCGAAGTACTCTCTCAATATTCAAAGTGCAAACAGAGACCAGAGCTAAGAGGTGGTTACAACTACAAAGCCCAACTTAAGATTGGTTTGACATCGGGATACAGGCTATTGTACATAATTCGCATGCTTCAAGGAACTCGCGTTTTACTTTCTCTTTCGAATTTGCAATCGCACGTATACTCTGTGTATAGGGAGCGGCGGTGCTGAGCACGGATTCTACAAGATAAGACATTTATCAGACACTTAGGCTCTGTTGCGCAATGAATCCTCCGCCATGGTCTTGTCAGCCGTCTCGCCTTACTCACGTCACTTGATAAGTGAACTCCGATTCCTGCTGCACGATGTGCGACTCTGCAGCTCATGCTGGATGAACGGAGCAGATGTTTACAATAGTTTACAATTAAAGCAGCCGTTATCCAACTAAATTAAATGGTTTTTATTTTTATAAAAAAAGTGAAGGAGGTGCCGCAGTGGCCACCGTTATGTAATGTAAACGTAGCAGTGACATATTCATAGTCTTACATACCACAAGCTTTTGAATGGTAGTGTATAAATACCCAATATTTGGAAAACATGATTTTTAAAGGTTTTTATCAAAATGTGCAAAGCAGAATTTTCCTTTTATACATTTATGCGACAAAAGCAAAGAAATTTTATATGGATCTCACAATCTGCCCGTTGCACGTCAATGGTGACTCATAGGCCCCAGGTTTCAGACTCCTGCTGTTCTTAGAAAACTTGCTTTAAAGAACCAACCGACTGATCTGAAGAACCTATAAATGAAACATCAAGAACTTTCTTCAACCTCCAAAGAACCATGCAGCAACTCAAGAGCGAAACAATGTTTCTTGTTCTTCGCTCAGCCAAAGGTTCTTCAAGAAACCATTGAAGAATCGTATAGTGTGTATGTTGAGAATATCACTAACAAACTTTGATATGAGGATAAGAGATGTTGAGTTTGAAGACAGGTTGGGAAAAGCTTTTGTTGTGCACCAGCAGGACTGGCATTAGAATTCCATGAACTCTAGAAGAGTTGTAAAACCAGATCCGAATTGTTGTAGCCGACATCAACGTGCAATTGTTGAAGTAAGCCAAAGTCATATATTCTCTTTAATGTTACACCGATGCATGGGAGAGAATCAAATAAAACCGTCGGATCGACACGAATCCTGATATCTGTGACTACAGACGGGCTTTCTGGTGATTTCTCTCTGAAGTGCGAGTTAAAAGAAATTCAGAGATACACCTCAGCAGCAGCAGTTTCCATTCCTGTCACTTAACAATACTATCCACAAGCCTCAGAACTCTAAAAAGCTTAAACTGCTATCTGATGAGCGCTCAAATCCGCTGCCGAGGCTAGTCGTACCTCGAAGGGAAACGCGTTGGAATTTAAAACCACCCGCTAAAACGCCTACCCTTATTTCAGCAGTCCTGTCTTCATCTTCCGTCCTCATTGGCTTGACAGACGCCTCTTTGCATCAGTCGTTTTTTCCGGCATCTGGAAGAAAAAAGAGGATGAGAGAAAGACAGAATAGGAGAGAGGGAAATGGAGCTGTGAAGACGAGAAGTTTAATGTCTTGGAGAAGAAATGGATGAACTGAGGAAAAGACAAGGCCTTCAAGATACAAAAGCACCTCCAGCACTGGCTGTAAGACATGTGAGTGACTGACACTGGTTAGATACATGCCTGTGTGTGTGTGTGTGTGTGTGTGTGTGTGAGGCGTGAGTGTGTACGTTTGAGTCTCTCTCTGTGTGTATGCCGACAGCTACATGGTGACAAAGCAGTGATGAATTATACAGAAAGGGAGGCATTGCTTTGTGGAAACCAATGTAACTGTCAACCTCTGCAGAAACATGAATGTTTTTTGACCGAAGTGGCATTTCTTGTTATTGGAATAAAAATGTTTGGAGGGCAACTGGAGGCCCCGGCTTTCCGCCCCACTGAGGGGTGAAAACAGCAAGACTGGGAAAAAATGCAGACCAAGACCATGAAGAAACCGCAAAAGAGGAACAGTTTAGATTCTTACCGATTAAAAGTTCCAAACGGAATGTTGGAGCAACCTGAAAAGTAGGAGGAGACATCGTATGACTCATGAATATTAATTAAGCGATGTAACAGTAGTCATAGTTAAATTGCTAAAAAGCAAACAAATGGGCATTAGCATTATTAGGATTAGTGCTTACGGCCTCTTTTCTTCCAAAAAAAATATTAAATTAAATTAAACAATAAAATAAATTGATAAAATTGGTTTCAAGTGTCGACTGACAGGAGACAAAACTCTTGAGTGCCGGGTGGTTACGGATTCAATAAGAATGTAAAATTAATTGTGCACCTGTATCCTAAAGATTTATTGATGCAGTTTTACACTTTTATTTTAATTTTATTCCGTTGATAAGCGACATCTTGCGAACAATATGCTCATTTATTATTTATGGAGTCATGACAGTGGGGATGCTAAGGGAACGCATTTCCTTTGCTAATGACAGAAGGTGGAGCTGTAAAAATTGCCAGGATGAAAAATGAAAAATCATAATTCATAACAGGGGCATCATGCAGTTATGATGCAAACGTAAGCACAACTAACTATTCCTCATAGTTAGGCCAAAGCATTGCACTTCCCAGAACAACAACACCTTACCATCGCTTATTGCTGTTCACATAAAAGATAACTGCACATTTTCCAAGCTGAGCAATTTATTTTTAGATACATTCGAGTTGATTTTTCTATGGTTTGTTGTATGTGTGTGTGTGTGAGAGAGAATTATACAACTTGAATCCGGAGTCTTTTTTTTTTTTTAAATGGGGAACTGTAAAACAATCATCATTCATCTGGTATTTGCTGGCTGGCGCTTGTTATGTTTTTATTAGGCAGTCTGTGAGGGAATGAAATATGAACACCACGCCGTTCACTCGAAATGAAGCTCTTCGGCATGGCAGGCCTCGTTAGCTAATTTCCGACGGCTGGATACTGCCTCATGATAGATTCATTAAACTCTTCCACGGCTCCGAAATTGCAGACGAGACTCCTAATAAATATTCCAAAGCTGTGTTTTCTCGCATGCGTAATTATCAACACACACTAACTGTTTCACACTGAATCAATTAGCGCATTTCTGTGGAGCATTTTTTTTTTTTTTTTTTTTTTAAATCCGAAGCATTTATTGACATCATCTCCACAAACTGTGAAACAAACACAACATATTTCTCAGCTAACGTTCTGTCAGGCAGCTTGCTTGGACCTGTAGTCACACATTAGCGCGGTCCCACACACATCATTTGGTCCTGTTGTTGTGCGTTCTCGCTGTAACAGATGTTGGCTCCCATAAGCTCTAATGTCTTCCAGTGCTGCAGACAGACGTGATAGGGCTGCTTTTGTTTACGCTCCGTTCGCTTGGCTTTCACCATTCGTCAATATAATTTTGATGAGCATTTGTAGATTAAAAAGGCCTCAAAAGCCTTGCTTTATTTGGTGAAATGCATGCTAACCACAGTTCACAGGGTGTACTGGTCGACTAGTCGATTAGTTCTACTACTAGTCAGTGCTTTTGACTTGGTGTGTTCAGTAATCACGGATCACGTGGCTACGGTTGTGCTTGTTATACGTAACAACAGAACATTTATGGTGAAAATGTTGACATCAATAGAGATAAGTAGCAAACAATCATACCTAAATACTTCTGTGAAATTATAACTACTACTACTACTGTACCAAGTTCTCCACTTGAGAAGTTATGAATGGTTAAATAATGAAACAAAATGGAACAAGTATATTTACTTAATTTGTATGTATTCATCTCTTTTTTATCGCCAATTTGTGAACAGCTTGTAGGAAACGTAACTTCCTCGACTTCCTAGGTTGTCTATAAAAGCCGACTGATTTTTATGTGACGGACGCGGGACGTTTTTGCCGGGAAAATCAGGATGTGACTTTGAAAATTAGCTTTTTCCATTCTATTACACTTAAATCTAATGCGTATTATTCAAAGTTCGGGATGAGAGCCATTCTGTACGGTATTGTCAATGATAACACATTGACATTACCGTACAGAATGGCTCTCATCCCGAACTTTGAATTACAAAGAAAACGGATTAATTCAATCTAGCCTCACATAGCCATTTAGACTCAAATATAAGTACCCTGAGGGGGTACTCTGGGTTCGGGCCAATATTCATAACTTTTACTCTATTTAATAATATGCACATGTGAACTCTTGAAACGCTCTCAGCAGCATGGACGGTGTCGGGATGTTCGCTGCACAGGTATTTCCAGCTTACTTCTAGGCATAGAAAGAGAAAGAACTTCGCCGTTAGTATATCGGTGCATTGAATCAGTCACCATATGCACAATAAGTACGAGCAGGAGCAAGTTGCTGGATGCAGTTCACTTAACGGCCACCGCTGTCGCTAATAACAAGGGTTTCTGAATTCTACAGCCCCATTTAGAAAACAGTGTTTGTTTAAAGTCATCAGTGGTGTAAAGTATTTGAGTGAATGTAGTTAGTTACGGTACTTAAGGATATTATTTGACTACTTTGTAGTCGTTCTGAGTATCAAAGATATTAGCAACTTGACTACATTTTTGAACAAGAAAATGTACTTTTTACTCCAATACGTTTGTCATGCAAATATCCAGCAGTTAGAGGCGATATATCGATTGAAGGTAGTATATCTTGTGTGTTTTGCTTTTACTCACCCACATTTGTCAACAAGACTACTTTACGTGAATGTGAGCGGATTTGCAGCGAGATGCTGAATCGCGGGTGTTTGATCTCTGAGATGAGGTCATGACTGCAGTACACTGACTATTTAATTTACTTAACATCATTTTATTTATCCCTTTTTGAAGGATATTGGTTTACGTATGGCCTTTTTGTGCACTTGAGCTTTACTTAGACTTGAGAGTTTGAAGACGTTTAAGAGGCTGTCTCATTTATTGCGATGTTGAGGTGTTATTTTAATTTTAGAAAATAAACATGATTTCTCATCTTACAAATTAATTGTTTGTTATTTCCATTGGCATGTTTCTCAGATATCAAGGACTAGTGCATCTTTGAGCCATTCGCTATGAGTAAAATACTTTTAAAATCAGATACTCCCACACTTTAAGTCAAGTCGTATTGGTGACTTGTAACTTGTAATGGAGTCATTTTCGCTGTAAAGTATCTGTACTTTCACTCAAGTATGGTTTTCAGGTACTCTTTACACCTCTGAAATGATAGTGATATACTCTCACATTGGATGAAGGGGTAGTCGTGGCCTAGTGGTGAGAGAGTCGGGCTTGTAATCTGAGGGTTGCCGGTTCGATTCCCACGCCGGCAGGAATTGAAGGTGGGGATTGTGAATAAACAGCACTCTCTCCACCACATGACCAGCTTCTCGCTGTTATGGAACACTTTCTAGTGGAAAAAAAATACTATATCATAATGAATTAAATTTATTATAAATGTATTTCATTTACTGTATATTAATAAGTGATGCATTGCTACATCGGCTAGTGCAAAAGAAACAAAACAATGCATAATCTTTGTTGTATCAAAACAAATTACCTCGTTGGACTTTGGCCCTAGACTGGCGGTAAAAGTTCCATGCAGTTTCCTTTCTAAGCTGCACTAATCAAAGCAAGCATTTCTTTTGAGTTGCTCCACCAATATGAATTAAAAAAAATAGAAAATTTCAATGGTCATACACTTGAGAGCAGAAAAAGAGAGGCCATTAGCCCCGTTGTAACCCGAAGTTCTCACAAGCAATTCAATTGGCATCGGAGAAAAAGACAACAGAGCGAGTCCTCCACCCCAGCATCTCCGCCTGCAAAAGTTCAGGGCCTGAGGTGAAGAACGAGTCTTATTTGTTTATTTGTTTGTTTAATTATGGGATTCGGGGACACATTTTCCTGGGCAGCATACGATCAGCCTGACCTTCAAGCTCAATCAAACCTTTAAGCTGCGTCGCATTTTTCTCTTTGGCTCTCCTGCCTGGCGCGGCGGTGAGTTATCTGGCTGAACGGGAGCTGTCCGTGGTGCTGACAGACTGCTACCTGTGTGGGGGGTCTTCATCTCGGCTACATTAGCCCATATGGCCTGAGTTAGCTTCTATTGAAGCCGTGGCCTAATTACGAGGAAGCGGGAGAATGTTTGCGAATGACGATTGGGCCTCGGCGTTTGTGCCTCATCCAGCCCCCGCGGTGACTCGCACCTGTTCCCGTCTTTAAAACCTCTCTTTCAGTTTAGCTTTTGGCCAACGCCACCAAATGACCTATCCAGGGGGCAATAACGCTTTTTCTGTTTTGCCTGTCGTCAAGCCACGGTGTCAGCATCCAGTGGAACAGACGCAACTGTACCCCGGGCAGCAGACAGAGGGGTTTGTGCACACAGCTGCTCGGCTTTATAGCTTTTAAATGTACAAAACGCAAAGGAGTCGTTATATTTACTCGCTGGCACATCATAAGGCAGATGCATCTGAAAAAATAGAAGTAAATACCGGTATATTCAGCACAGTATTGTGCAGCAACTAACTAAAAGTGCATCTTTCAATAGCATGAAAGTTTAGCTGTTTTCAAAACAGTTTCTACTGTATCGAACATATAGTTTTCAAAAGCTCTCTTAGAATGCATCTCTCATATACAGTTTTTTTTTTTTTTTTTAAATCACTTTTTAATTTGAGTCCCTGTGTTTGGAAAAACTCCAATATTGCATTTGAACAGGACTCAAAACCATTGGTCAAATTCTGGCCACATTATCATGATATTTAGGTGGTAAAAAAAAGAAAAAACAGACAAAAGGATTCATTCTAGGATACTTGTGTCTTTTGTAGTTAAAAAAAAATCACTTGTGCATATGTCCTCGTGCTCTTTTTTTTAGTAGAATATTTAATTAGATGCTAAAATACTGTTCTGAAAAAAATAACTTTCACTGTTGTTAGTTTCACTCAAACCATCCTTGTTCACAGTACTTAAAAAACGCATGAAACTACATGAACTTAATTTAACTGAGTTGTCTCTACTGAAAATGAGTATCGTCAGCTTTATTTAATAAGTGCTTGTTCATTCAACTTAACATTGCTGAGTTAAACGCACAAATTAATGTTGACATAACTTACTGGACTGTGGATCCGTAGTTCCCAGCATGCTTTGCAAGGGACAGCATTAGGAGAGTGAGTTTAGGGATTAAAGTGTTATTTTGTGTGTTTTTCCGTAAAGATGTTGCTAGTTTATGTTAGTGTTTAATGCTCAGTTATGTTGGACATTTAGAGGAGTTTCTGTAATGTTTTTAAATTTTTTTGTGGTTACTGTATGCAGAAGAGTGGCACCTGTGTTTAGACTGTTAGGATGGAAATTCTGCTCTCAATTAAACTGAGTTTGTTCACTTTTTGTAGAGCAAATAGTTAATTTAATAAGGTAAATTAAGTCAATAAATATGTTCACCTTATTAAATACACTTTTATAAATTTAACATAACTTTATTAAATAAACTGCACATAAATATTATGTAACAGTAACAAATTCAAATGAGTTGAATTTACTCAAAGAAAGTTTGTCAGCTTTACTTGAATTTCTTTTGTTCATACAAATAAATTGTTATTTGTTCAAATTACTCAATATTGTCGCATGGAGCCACTTGACGCTGCTTTTTTAAGTAAATCCAGCAATTCTTTTTTCATTTGAGTGTATAAATTACATCATCTGATATATTATAAATTGTGCATCTCATATATTTTGAAAAGGGCTGTTATTTAATGTAATTATTATGTTATTATTTAAACATTCCACGTGTATATGCTACGAAATATGAAACATTTTCACAAAATATAATTTTCTTACCATAGGAAAGTTTTACAAATTTTCTTGTAGAATGAATTGCTGTGGACTGTAGGTCAGGGATAGATTAATGTTTAATTATATGGAAATAAAACAAACACTACTTTGACTTCTTAAGTCTATTTTGTCTATTTACTCTGGTGTCACAATGAATTATCTTCATTTGGAGGCATCTCTCTCCAAATATTAATATATATGTCATTAATTGCCATTAATCTGATTAATTAACTGGCATACACATTAATTAACTTAATAACAAATTTTAATTGTTTGACAGGCCTGTAAAAAATCCACTGCCTTAAATAGCTTGAATGTAGTTACTCTTCTAATAACTCTATATCCAAAAGAGTCGTTAAACAGCGATTCTGCATATCATGACCTGGATGTTACAGCAGCAGTCGGGTATGCAAAGTACGTGTTGTCATGTCAATGTTCCTGTCAGGCGTTGTGATTCCAGGACGACTTCCTGTAAACACACTGAGAGATTTGTGTGCTTTGAGGTTCAGCTTGATTCAACATCATTTCCCACTGCTTTTGGACTTTGTTGCTGTCGGGAACGGATCGGTAGGGGAGAGAGACCTAGAGAGAGAGACGGAGAGAGAGGCAGACAGAGGAAGAAGGGGTTCCCACTAACATGTTCATCAAAGGCCTTTTCTTTCTCCCTATCACTTTATTTTTATTTGGTGTCAGCACTTCACAGTGAGAGTCGTATGGAAATGTGTTTGGCTGCCTAGAAAGCTGTCAGGAAACACACACAACTCAGTTGCACGGAGGTAATTTGACTGGGCTGATGTCTTTTCTCCTTTCTGGTCCCCTCATTATACAGAGAGAGAGCAAAATGGCAGCGCTCTGTGTTTTATCTGTCAGTATCTCTCCGTATTGCGTTTTCATACCATGTGTATTAGTCGCTAACATCAAAGGCACCCGTGTAAGGGCCGCGGAGAGCGCGCGGGCGCCGCAGAACCAGACATCCTGAAAGGTGACAATTGAATCTCTTTGCTTGCGTGGCATGTCGACGTGCTGGGAGAATAGGCTTCATTTGACTCGCTTGCTCTTGGGTAAATAGCAGCATGAAAAGAAGGCCATAATATGACAGTTATGTGTGATAGTGAGAATGTGAGAGGAGCTTTTTCTTCATAAACAACGCTGCGCTCAAAACACGTCCGATCAGTGAAGAGCAAAGCAGGAGCGGAGGATAGAAGTTATTCAGTAAAACGTGTTTGTAAATGAAAGCTCAGCTGTGACGTGAATAGATCCCCCCCCCCCCCTTAATGACAAGGAAATTTATTCAAAAAATGAATGTAACAGAATTTTAACTGTTTTCATTCCACAAAAAGGCGTGATTTTATAGAAACATCTTAGTGTTTATTAATTAATAAATTGCATTATGGTTAAAAATTACAGTTTCCTTTTAATAATATGTTTTGTTATCATAAATCTAAATATATAATATATTTGTTTTCAAGCAATCGCTTAGTTTCTAAATGCCTAGAAATTTCAAATTTAATAGTACGTTTGAACATGACCAAAAGCATTTGTCGTAAAAAATGAGACCAAATGTTTCATTCTTTTTTCATTCTTATTTTTCTGTAAACAAAAATATATAGATTGTAAGCAAACAATTATGGTACGTCAACCTAAATTAATGTATCGATCAATTATTAAATATCAATTGTTTTTAATTAAAAAAAAAAAAAAAAAACAATATTGTATTTGAACATGACCAACTGGGAATTTGCCAAATTCTGGCTACATCATATTTTTTGATTAAAAAAAAATAAATAAATAGTCAAAAGACGTATTTTAGAAAAGTAAGTGTCTTTGAATTTTAAAAAGGTTATCATTTTAAGCAATTTTTAAAAAAAGATTTAGGCATTCCATATGTATATGAAAGCCTAAATCAATGTATCAGTCAATGAATTTCTAAAATATTATTTCTTTATTTGACATTTCAAATATAATATTACACTGTTTTAATGCAACCCAAATGCATTTGCCAAACTTAGGCTAGATCATCATATATGTATCAAAAAACACACTACTATTATCATATATACTACTGGGGTAGTCTGAGAATTTCCCATGCACTTCAGATCTGTTCGGTGAATTAAATGAAACTCTACTGCTGCAGCGTAGTTGCACGCACAGAATATACTGTATGCTTTCGCATAATTGGAGTGTGTGTGTCTGCATCCAAAACATTTCCTGCTGCTAAGCATCAGCACATGCGGGCCTTCCTGCTGCATGCTGGGATCACAACAAAAGCTATTGATTGTCTGAAAGGAAGACATCTCCACAAAAGGGCCTCCTGTTGAGGCCTTCCAGAGAAATACCGCAGAGAATATATAACCTTTCTCGCTATCTTAAATGCTCCCAAGTAACACGATCAGTTGTTTGATTACGCAGGAAAAATACCAGCATGGTCTGAAAAAATGTCTCTATGAATCAAGTTCAAATAACTGAACTGTCTTCATCTTAAAGTGCCCCATTATCCATTTTCGAATATTACCTTTTACCTTTTATGTCTGACTGCATAGTATTCGAAAAAAAAGTAGGTGAAAAGTCCCCGGATGACCTGCTACTTCCAGCTAGATTCTGGAGTGCGGATTCGGTGGACATTTTACTATCCCATGAGGCCATTGGAGAGGATTTATGAATGGCAGTAAAGCGATGCAACTAATGCTGGTACAGTATGTCACGTGATGGTGGCTTCCAAATGACTTTCATACTACGCACATTCATAGTATATAAAGCATTCTTTTTTTAACGGTCAAAGTTCAAATTTAAACGTAGTATCTACTCAGACAGTACGCGATTTCGGATGCACCGATTGTCTCCCAAAAGAAAGATTTCTAAACTGCCATAATGAGTCATTAGCAATTCCACTGCCACTTCCTGTTACATATCTACATAATAATATAACAAACTTTGGTAGCACTTTATTTTACAGTGTCATTGTTACATACGGTACATGTAGTTACTGTCGTAATAACTATAAGTGATGAATAATTACATGCAATTAACCCTAAACCAAACCAAACCCTAATCCTAAACCTATAGTAAGTACATGTAGTTACTTAATATTACTCAGTACTTAAATGTATAATTACAGTGTAACAAAGACACCTTAAAATAAAGTGTAGCCCAAATTTGCATAATTCCAGCCTATGGTCATCATTGGCTTCCAGTGACCAACGTCTACTTTCCCCCGCCCTGTAGTTGAATCTGAGGCCTGGAAGAGTTTGGTTTGCTCTCGACATGTCGAGAAGCTGCAAATACACTTCAAACAGATGAAGACTCACGATGAAACTGATGCGAAAAAAACGACGCCATCGTTACTGTTCGTGTCACTGTGTATACAAGCACTCAGGAAGCCTCCAGAGCTAAAATTCAGATTTGGTAATGGTCGTTTCTTTTCCGACACACTCTGTAAGGGGTAGACCAATCACAACAGACTGGGCTATCTGACCAATCAGAGCAGCGTATGCTCTCTGAAAGGAGGGGTTTAGAGAGACTGAATCATTGAATGAACCGTTTTCAGACTCTTTGAGAAATGAGGTGATGTGCAGTGTACATTATGACAAAATTAAAGTGTTTTTGACCATCGATGTATGTAGATCTGTTGTAGGAGACCTCCAAAACAAAATTAGGAACCTGTAAAAAAGTATAATAGGGGCACTTTAGTAGTTTGAAATATGAAAAATATGACCTTTCGCATTAACTCTCATTATATCCACGTATACATACATACTCTAAAAAATGCTGGGTTAAAAACAATCCAAGTTGGGTTGAAAATGGACAGACCCAGCTGTTGGGTTAAATGTTTGAGCAGTTTTATTTAACCCAACTATTGTTTAAAAATTACTATATGGCTGGCTTAAAATGAACTCAAAATAGGTTATAAATTAAAAATCAGACACATAATTACTAAAGGCAACAATGATAAGTAAAAAGTGGGCATTTATTAATAAGCAATTTAATAAATGTTTGTTTAAATATTCTTCATTGAACTTGTTGAAAAATGTTCATTTCTTAAAAGTATTAATACATGTTAATTGGCAACATATTTTGGATTCATTTTACAGTATTTTTTAAAGCAATATTTGAGTTATATATAACTACCCAACAGACTGGGCAAATATCTAACCCAACCGCTAGGTTCAAACAACCCAATCGCTGGGTTTGTCCATTTTCAACCCCACTTGAGTTGTTTAAGTTAGTTAGCTGTAAGTCATGGGAAGGTAACGACGCACTAATCCGAGGACGATTACACCCCTGACCTACAAAAGCTTTCATTTCCGCTTCATGATCATCTGCAGTAAACGATCACAGGAATGTAAACCCGACTGACACACATTACCGTTCAGAAGATGACGCATTTCCATGGGAATCAGCGATGCTGTCCCCTGTAGCACATGTATACGCAAACAATCGTTTACACACAATAACACACACAAACAGTGCCGTGGGCGAGGACCCATCTGGGTGAGGGTGTTGGGCCTCTGCATCTGTAGTCGCCCGATGAAGGTGAGAGAGAGGAAAGAGGGGGGCTGAGAAAGAGAGAGACGCAAATTAAAGCTCACCGTGGGAAGCTCGAGCCCCTGGCACTTTTCTTATGCAACAGCTGCACCTTCACCAGCCTTCATCTCACATCCTGACATATACGTCCAGCCGGGCTGGTCCGTGCGCCAGAGCCGGCCCGGGAAAGAGCGGGAGGCGGGGAGGAGGGCTGGAGTCCCCGCCTTAAGCAAAACAGGTGTATGACATCCTGTTGCTATAGTCTGCAGGGGGAACCGGGCTACGAGCCGCACATCCTACTGAGAGAGCAGCCGAAAATAACAAAAGAAGGTTACAGCCAAGGCTGACAGGCTCATTGATAATATTTTAGATAAAGCAGGTCTGAGAGTTGACTGCAAATTGCCTCTAATGTGTAATGGTGTGGGCTCTGGGCCACAGTCGCGAACAAAATGGAGCCATTATTTATTATTTCTCAGGGTGGGTGAGGGATTTGGCCCTTGCCAGAAATTTCTGGCCGGCATGCCAGCTTTGGCCAGGTCCCCTTCGTGTGTCGGATCTCTAAGGGTCCCGCCTGCATGTTTAAAGTCCTTACGTCTATTGTTTGGGGTCGACGGAGGTCGGTTATTTTAATGTACAGACGGGTCGGACTGACCTTGCGATCTCCCAGCGGTAACATGCATGTTAAATGTATTTGTAAATAAACTACTGTACAGTACTGATACTGTACTATCACCTCAAGAGGACAAAAAATACAATCCTCAATGTTTTATTACAGTAATATATATATATATATATATATATATATACCACATACTGACTGCTACTTTTGATATTGATCCCTGCTTTGTTCAGGGACTCATTATTCCATTTCTGTTTTTTCTTTTTTTTACTTTAATATAATTTTAATATAGTAAAATAGTCTATTTAACTATGCATTCATATATGTGTGTGTGTGTTTAGACATGATACTCTATAAAATATAAAAATGAATAAATAAATAGTATAAACAATATTGTCTGCCAAAAATAGGCTGCACATCTCTAGTCAAAAAACAATGTGAGGTGAAATATGACCCTGACCATAGTTGTGTGATTATACATGTATTTAGTGTGACATACTTTGCAAAGAAAGTTATTGCAATTAGAAAACAGAATCGTAGTTTACAGCGGGTTCCAGAAGGCAACTTTAAAAGCAGAAATGTTACAAGTTAAAGAATCCCTGGCTGTGTCATCGGAGGATGATGGGATATGTGTGTGTGTGTGTGTGTTGGGAGGTGGATGATCATTTAGATGGCACACTTCAGTTTTTCATCATTAGGCAGATGCCTCCTGCCGCTCAGGTTAGGTCACGTCCAAAGCGCATGCTGTCTGAGTCAAATGAGCCAGTTCAAGCCCACCTGATGCACACACACACACACACACATACTCAAGAGCAGTGTCCCCAAGGCCGGCCCACCACACACACATGCACCTGGCCCTCCATTAGCACCTAAACTTCTCTTATTAGATTAATACCAGAAGTGACGATAACCCCAGACCTTTGGGGACTCCCACAAACGGCTGCACAACTTCACCTGAATGCTGACAAAATCTCACTTTGGCACAACGGAACGCTTACATGCTGATTTAACCTTTGACATTCTTGCAATAACTTTAATGATAATTATATTTAAATCATAATTAGTAGATTAAGTCTGGGAAATACATTGTCGCTTTTCAATGCACATATTTTGTACAATCTACAGTGGCTTACTTTTAAAATTCCCAGTGCAATATTTGTATTTACATTCTAATGAATGTTGGTATAATTATTACATGAACTCACTTGTGTTTAAATATATATATATATATATATATATATAAAATTATAATATAAATATATATATATATATATATATATATATATATTAACTTGTCAGTAAACAGGTAAATATATTTATTTTAAATATATAAATATATATAATTCTCTGAATAAAATGTTTTAATTCCCTTATGGAAAAATCTCCATGTGAAGGTATTTTCACCTACATTTCAACATTCATAATTTACGAACCCTCTTGTTGTTCAGCATGTATGATTTTCATTCATCTAAAAAACACAAAAGAAGAGGTTAGACAGAATGCTCATATTTCTCTTTGAAGTTTGAATATGCAGAAATTCAAATGAGATTTGAGAGCTACAGCAGAAGGGAAAGATTTTTAATTTATTTTAAATTTATATGACTTCTGAAGAGTACTATTTATTGTGCATTAACAGTATTTTTTATTTTTTGTGATCAACGTCTTCCATTTGCAGTAACTTTCAACATGGAGAAGAGCGGTGTGAACACATCTTTTTATCTCCTTTTGTAGTCTTAATGTCTATTTATATCTTGGTTGACCTTTTCCTAATTTTATACCATTTTTATTACCCTTTTTACCCTTTCTGTCATTGTTTTTTATGTGTGTTTGTGATAATGTTTTGGCAACACCGCATTAAAAAAATTTAATAAAATCCAGTAAAATACTTTGAAATTGAAACTGATTTTTGAGAGGTGAACTAACCTTTTAAAAGTTTAATTCAAAAGGAGTACATTTCAGTTATACTCTGATACTATTATGTGCATTTCTGTCTCTCATAGAGTAAAAAAAAAGGTTAAAAAACCTATTATGGCCCTTTTACAAGATGTAATATTATGTAATATAAATCTCTGGTGTCCTCAGAATGTTTCTGTGAAGTTTCAGCTCAAAATCCCCCACAGATCATTTATTATAGCTTGTCAAATTTGCCCCTATTTGGGTGTGAGCAAAAACACGCCGTTTTGTGTGTGTCTCTTTAAATGCAAATGAGCTGCTGCTCCCGGCTGCTTTCCAGAAGAGGGCGGAGCTTTAACAGCTCACGCTTCGGTTGCTCAACAACAAAAAAGCTGGAGAATCTCACGCAGCCAAAGCGAGGAGTAACATGTTCAGCCTTACATTGTTCAAACCGGAGTCGACACTGATGGAGAGACTCAGGAAGAAGTTACAACTTTTAGATGTTTCTGAACGGTTAGTGGATAAATGTATGTAGTTGCTGTGGAGTTGATTCAACTCATCACTAGCATGTTAATCTTTTGTGCAAATCCATCATTGAATTGACCCTCATTTGTGAAGCAGTTCTGCGTAAAATAGTAACAACACTCACTACAACAACTCTTCCTCTTCTCTGAAGCAGCCCAACATGGTCTCGCCTCCTTTGTTGCGTGTTCGGGGGCGGGGTTTATGTAAATTCCGGGGTTAGTGATGTCACCAACCCGGGAAGAAGCTCATTGTAGTCCATACTAGCTGTTTGTTGTAGTCCTTGAAAATCGATTTCCCGAAAAGAAAGTATCTCTCTTTGCATTGAACTTTGAGCGTGTTTTGATGCTGTTAATGCTCAAACAGCAACATTACACACTAAATAAAGTTAAAAAAAGTGAAATCATAATCACCGACCACTTTAAAATGAACTCATGTTCTGGTGGAGCTAATGAAGGAACTGCTCTCTAAAAAGTGTACTTTAAAGGACTTTATCATACTAATGAAATAAGAGTAATTTGAATCAGTTGGTTGAACGCTTAAAACATCACCGTTGCAGTTTGCTCTAAATAACTCCCTCCTTGCAAATCTCCCAAAAAGAACAGCCACATAACGGCAGATAAAGGCCTTTATATGAAACCGAGGTGATCCAAACCACTCAGAACAAATGCTGACTTCAGGGGACTGTATTACTGTGCTTACGAACGGGTCGGCAGAAAATCCAGTCTCCCGTGGAGCAGTCGGAGCTTCAAAAACGCAAACAAGTAAAACAAAAAGTCATCCAGTTCGAAACCCAAATCACCTTTTTGGACTTGAAAAGCTCCGACGTGCTTAAAACCACGTTTCCTTTGGAGATCTGGCTGCTCACATTATTGGGTAACCTTTCCACGCGCCGTTTGTTTACTGCGGGGAGATGGAGAAGGCGTCCGCCGGTTACTGTCGAGTGCCAGAAATGAGCACCAGCACGAGCAGTTTGTATAAGTCAGCCATGAATGATTACAGATTAGCCGGCCTGGCAGAGGTTCGGCGGGGATCCCTGATGGAACTTTAAAGCCATTGGCATGATGGTCCGACACACTGGAGGAAGACAGAGCAATGCCACACATCATTTGGGCCTGAGCGCACCGCACTCCAAATAATCACTTTAATCAGCAAAAGTTAATCGCTGTAAATCATAAATTAATGTGCCGAACAGTTGGCCAGAGCCGCTGCGCTCTGAGTTCCTGACCACACAATGACTGATACAAGAGCCCCAACAACAAAGTGCTCTTAAAAATGTCATCGCATTAGCTAACAAAATATACAGTATTTTAAAGGGTGCAACTAATGTCACCAAATTAATTGCATTAATGAACGGTGACTTCCCAAACTCATGCACGCACTTGACACAATATCTTCTTCAAACAAACAGATTGAAATGTGAAATCACACGTTGTATGCAACATGCAAATACATAAAACAAAATAGATTCTTGATATTATCTGTCAGAATTTGATTGGGTGGTGAAAAAAAAAGGTGATTGGAGAGGAGAGCTTTAAAATTAAGAGCGTTTTGTGAAAAGAAAAAAGGAGGAACAAGTCTCCTGGATTAAGGATTACAAAGACAGACATTTAGTTTAGGGGGCTGTACAGTTTGTAGAATTTAGAAACGCGTGTTATTAGCGACACCAGTGACCGTTAAGTGAAGATTCATCTTCGCTTTGGGGTAAATAGAATATATTTGGAGAATTGCTTTTCGTTCAATAACAAAATAAACACGCAACTAAAATGACAGAAGTGGGAAAGCCGGAAAGAAAGCATGTGATCATAGCGATGTGGATATGTTTGCATAAGCTCTGCAGTTCACCAGTATCATGTAGACAGATGAGGTCATTAAAACTACACTGTTATGACCGTTTGATAATTGAGTAGCCTATATTTGAGACTATAGACTATATAGGCTATGTGAGGCTATAGTTTGAATTAATCCCTTTTCTTGGCATGACACTTTGACATTACAGTACGGAACGGCTCTCTCGGCATTATCCTGAACTTTGTATAGCATTCGTTTCATGTGTCATTGAACGGAAGAGAGGTCAGCGTCACATCCTTTTGATTTTCCCGGAAAAAACGACCCGAGTCCTTCACATAAAAATCAGTCTACAGGCTTTCATAAGCAACCCAGGAAGGTCTCGTTCTTTACATTTCATTACAAGCTTGTCACACATTGGCAATAAAAAAAATAAAAAATAACACATTAAAATTCTTACATATAACTTCGTTTAACATGCACAATAAAACACAGACTTGCATTAAAGGGACAGTTCACACTAAAATAAATAATAATAATTCATGGAATATTTTACTCACTGTTTACACTTCTCGAACCTTAAAGGGTTCTGTCATGTGCTTCATATGTAGAACATTTTAGCAGTTTATTTTAATTAAAAAAAATATATAATTATAAAAAAATTATATTATATAATTATAATATTTTTTTCTTTTAATTAATTTAGCTTTAAGTCAAATTTTATGAATTAAGTAAATATACTTCATCACTAATAGTCTGTTCAATATTAAAGTAGCAATAATTTAAAACACTTCTCCTTATATAGAACCTTATATAGAACCTGTTTGCAGGTATATATATATTATATATAAATATATATATATATATATTTTTTTTTTTTTTTTTGTGCACGTTGTTCCAAATCTAACTTTTTTTCTTTTGTGGAACAGAAAAGATATTTAGAAAACCATCAAAAACAGTTCAAACAAGCTCAGGAATGAAGATGAGTATATAATGACAGATTTTTTTTGTGTTTTTGGGTGAACTATCCCATTGTGAGAGAGTCAAATGTGATTTCACATTTACAAAGACAATAATTTCACAAATTACATATTGTTAAGTTTAACATCATAAACAAAATGAGTGAATTAGAGACACACAGAGGCTAATGCATTTCCCCCTCACTGTTTCTCAGTTCGCTCTCTCTTTTTCTCATTCTCTCTTTCACACACACACATCTGCTGTACGGCAGCTCAGAGCAGTAGGTGTACGGACAGGGAACACAGACCGGGCTCGGGTAAATTATCACATTGGTAACTTGTCAGTAAACAGGTAAATTGCAGCAGAACAGGTGTTGGGGAGAGGAATGAGCCCTTCGCTATAATCAGCTTCTTGGAAGACATCTCTCTGCATGCTTGAGCAATAAAGTACAGAGTGCAAAAATATTAAAGACGGAAGTCATCAAACAAAAGTTGTGAAAGATATCATACTTCAGCACGCTTAGTGGCAAACTACGCACGCCCTCTTTAGAGAAGCGCGCAAGATAATGATCAAACAAAATAACTATATGACACCATTAACAGACGTGGAAATGATTAGGCCCAAATGCAGATGAAGAGATAATGACAGAGACTCTTATTAACAATACGTTCATAATGAGCTCGTTATGATCATCCTCTCAAGTACCATTCAGAGACAATTTCCAGAGCGCTGAGAGGAAAAATGAGTAAAATAAGTCTTGTCATTTAGGTAAAATGTAAATGGTATGTGTAATTTGCATTTCATATCTCTGCTCTTGTGTAAATAAAATAAAATAAAAAATCTCATTCACCTGCCTGGTATGTCCAATAAAGATATAAAGTGCATAAAATAAAATAAAACAATAAAAAGTAAATAAAAAATTCCATTCCCCTGCCCAGTATGTCATAAAATGCCTAGAATAGCATAAAATAAAATAAAAATAAAATAAAAATTTTGAATAAAGACAAAAAAATATGTCCAATAAAGACATAAAAAGCCTATAATAAAATAAAATATATGGGATTTTTGTGCCACCATTTTATTATCTGTTCATCAAAAAAATAAATAAATAAATAATTTAAGATTTAAGATATCATTCATGTCAGTAAATGTTAGACAAGTTACCTATAAATGTTTTGAGCAGTTTTGAAAATTCATTAAATTCTACAGAATACATCATAAATTGTGCTAAACAGGGTCTAATCAGGGTCCAATTCTTACAATTAACTAACGACAACTTTTAACTCCTAATTAATGCTTATTAATAGTTAGTAAACTAGATTTCGGGATGTAGAATATGGTCATGCAGAATAAGGCATTAATGTGTTCTTTATAAGTATTAATAAACAGCCAACATACTAGTAATATGCATGATAATAAGCACCCAGTTAATAGTGAGAATTGGACCCTGAACTAAAGTGTTACCCTATATTTTTTATTGCTAAGTGCATAATTATATTAACTTTGTGAATGACAGAAGTTCCAATTCTGCTGAAATCTGCTGAGCTTTTGCTTTCAGAGCCGGGCCTGCAGATTCTGTGTGGGCCTGGAAATAACAATAGTTATTGCTAAAGCGAGCGCCGCTAATAATAGTAGCTGAATAAAGATGGGTTTTTAAAGAAAGACTTGGCACAGAACCGTTCTGCTGCAAGTAGGTCTAGGTCACTTCAAGAAAACTTGTCCTCACTCCTGCGAAAAGACTGAAATACTCCCCCAATGTCTGATAAATATGTTCCCGTGCAGTTTGTTGAAAACGCTAAAATCTCCCTCTCTCTCTCATTCTAATCTCCTCATGCTCAGGTACCTCCAGGGGTCTGTTTAAAGCACAGGTGCGCTCTCTCAATCTCTCTCTCCCTCTGCGCCTGTGCATGAGGTGTGTGTATGTGAGAGAGAGAGAGCGAGAGCGAGAGAGAGAGTGTCCAGGTGCATCGGTGTGTGTATGTGTGTGTCCTTTGACCCATCCATATGGTCACCGGGGGTGATGGAGCTGCCCAGGTGCACCTTGCACACAGGGCCACGGCAACCGGGGGAGGGACGGCACTCCAAGAGACGTCTGTTTGCACAGAACACTCCATGACCTTGTTGTTTTCACAATTACTCATCTGTAGTGTGTATGTTTGGTAAAAAGGAGACAATTTTGTTGCTAGTGAACATGCTGTGTCTTTATGCATGCTTGTATGTGTCGGTGAAGCTCACGAAACCACTTTCACTCCAAAATCAGAAGAAAATACGAAATAAGATTCTGGTTCATGAAGAGTTTCAAAATATGTTACACTAAAATGACAAGTTATGCAATAAAGGTTTTATGAACAATTTATACTGAAATCTGTTCTAGTGTATTTCCACCTAAATTCTCATTATTGCAATGGATTTAATCTCCATTATTCTCAATGGTGACTTGTTAGATTAGAAACAAGGTTTTTTTCCTTGATTAAATGTTTTCAACACACAACAAATACTACCATGATGTTTAAAAACATTACAATTTAGATAATACATTTTTAAAACTTTATCATACGAGATGTTTTCATAACAAGGACTGTCATAATGAAGCTAAATAAATAAAGTCCTTGATTTTATTGAAAAATATCATTTCTTAATCATTGCATTTGATTTTGGGAATATGATAAATCAATAAATATATTGTTTATTTTGACCCCTTAATCCCACAAGTGTTGCTGGTATTGTCCATAAATAGCTTTGTTTTTATTCCATGCACCTTGTTGATCATGTGAAGTTGCACCAGATTAACTATACAGTAAATGTCATCGCATGCTATAAATGGAGTATCTATTAACAATTAAGTGCAAATAGCTCGCCTTGCTGGCAGAGGCTATTTACATTAACTCCGCCCACCAATGTCTGACCTATCAGCAGCAGTGTAGGGCTGAGCTTCGCAAACTTAAGAGGGGTAAGGCCCCCCAAAAACATTGCAAAAGCTCCACGACCGCGCCGTTAAAAAATATATACTGACATTTACCTACAAATACATTTATTAACAAGTTTGTAAGAATTTCATGTGAATTATGAGAACTATGATGTAAACATTCTTTAAAAATATATTTAAATACATAACACTAACCTCACATACTTTCAAAAAATCAAATTTTAGAACAATTGGAATATTTTAGTTATTTTAATATATTGATTTGGACGAGCTACGGCCCCCATGCAATACCGCTACGGCCCACCCGGGGGCCCACCGGAAGCACTGGTGTAGGGAGTAAAGCATGTTAAACGTTTGACACGCGCGACCCGAATCCGCCTCTCGCCCAACTCGTTCTTCTCCCTTTTCCATCGTATGTGAGATCGGAAAGGCATTTATTTTCAATAAATATGAAGAAAATATGTGAAAAGTGAAAGTGCCTAACAGTTATATAATAATAAAGTGTTTATCGGGGAGGGGTAGGTGTAGGGAGAGCTTTATTGTCGGCATATATTTAATAAATATAATTATATACAAATTGCATACCGTTTTATAATGTACTGGAATACTGAGGTGCGAAGAAAATACTGCTATTTTCACATAGTGTAAATAGAATCTATTGCTATTTTCACTCCATGTAAATAGCAGTATTTTTTAATAGCATCACTAAGAATATACTGCTATTTTCACTTGTAAACAGCATATCACATTTTGAACTTAGTGTAAACAGCATATATCACTATTTATACTAGTGTAAATAGCATCTATCACTAAGAACATTGGTGTAAATAGCATATCACGATTTGAAGTGTAAATAGCATATATAACATTTTTAAATTAGTGTAAATAGCATCCCTGTTTTTACTTCGTGTAAACAGCATCTATTGCTAAGAGAGTATGCTATTCTTACTTAGTGTAAATAGCATTTTATCACTATTTGTACTTGGTGTAAATAGCATGTATCTCGATTTGAATTTAGTGTAAATAGCATATATCACTATTTGTACTAGTGTAAATAGCATATATCACTAAGAACATTGGTGTAAATAGCATATCATGATTTGAAGCGTAAATAGCATATATAACATTTTGAAATTAAATTGTAAATAGCATCCCTGTTTTTACTTCGTGTAAACAGCATCTATTGCTAAGAGAGTATGCTATTCTCACTTAGTGTAAATAGCATTTTATCACTATTTGTACTTGGTGTAAATAGCATGTATCTCGATTTGAATTTAGTGTAAATAGCATATAACGCACTTTGAATTGTGTAAATAGCATTTATCGCTAAGAAAATATGATATTTTCAGTTAGTGTTAATAGCATTTATCAATATTTGCACTTTATGCAAATAGCCACTGCCTTAAAATAGATCAGCATTTTAAAACTTTGGGGTTAGTAAGATTTTTAATACTTTTATTCAACAAGGATGCATTAAATTGATCAAAAGTGACAGTGAACACATTTATAGTGTTACAGAAGATTTCTATTTCAAATGAATGCTGCTCTTTTGAACTTTCTGTTCACATAATAATAAATAAGCAGCATTGATAATAATCAGAAATGTTTCTTAAGCATCAAATCAGCTTATCAGAATGATTTCTGAAGGATCATGTGACACTGAAGACTGGAGGAATGATGCTGAAAATTCAGCTTTGATCACTGGAATAAATTACATTTTAAAAGATATTCAAAATTGGGTAAACACATTTTAAATAGTAATATTTTGCTATATGTTTAATTAAATAAATGCAGCCTTTGGTGAGACTTCTTTCAACAACATTAAAAAAATCTTACAGACGGATCGAACATTTGAACGGTAGTGTATCAAAGCAAGCGGCATCTGCAAACAAATACGGCAGTAGCTTTTTGGGGTCACTGTAACTACAGAAAACATCAAATGCAACACATCAGTTTAGGTTTGCCCGGCCGATGGTCTTTCAAAGAAACATGAAGCGATTACAGTGCCGCGTTCAGTGATCAGACTCCCAAACAACAGATTTTGAAGCAAAGCTTTCCATATAAATAGAAAAATTAACCACCTATCTCCCTCACCCGGCTGTGTCTCAATTTCTCATGTATTTTTTCATGCAACAACATGGATTTTTGGCCTTACAGAATACCTACATATGGAGTCCCATCTCTCTCTCTCTTTCTCTGGATTTATCTCGACAGTCTTTCATGTCTATCACGGGCTTTTCCGCCGAGCCAGACAGAGAAATGCGATCCATTCGCAGGCCTTTCTCACCAGTGCCGTCTCTCCTCTGGGTTTCCACCGTGACACAGAACTGTCTGCTGGGAAGGAGGAGGTTCTGGGTCCTTTTCCCCCCTTAGATTTGGGGTTCAGAGGTCACCGGCACTCATTGCCCCGGGTCGGGAGCAGGAAGAGAAGGATCTAGAATCCCTGAGAGGTTAACGGCAGTCTAGAAAGGTCACTGCCAGGACCCAGACGGCTTTTCCTGGGGAAACCGCATGGAAGTTTTGATGTGAGGGTGCTGACAAGGCCGAGCGTCGACTTTTACACCTCAAACCGGGGTTCGGTGGATACTCAATATTCCATAGAGAGCACGTCTACGTTTTGCCCTCTCAAATGTGCCAAGTCATTTTCCGGTTTCGGGTTGCATATTTAAGGTCTGATGGATTCTGATGTGCGGCAAATATTGTGCTGATAGATGGCTGGGAGAGGGGAAAAAGAAAGAAAATAAATAATGAAAATACAGAGGTATTTCAACAGGAATGTTTTGATATGTCCGGGTTATAAATGTTTCATCCGAAGCGATTCGCTCGCTGAAAGGTCATATCATGTGCGAGTATGAAGGCGCGTGCGAGTGTTTTATGTGGATATGTGTAAGAGAGAGCGGGTTGTCCGCGCTGGGAGAAGATGATGCCCCAGATGTTGATATCGATGTTGTTTCTTTAGATTTATATGAAGCCTCTCCCACGGGTTTCCCTCAGGGTAAGAAATAGCTTCAACTCCACACTTCAATTTAGGCTATTCTGACTGATATAGTTTTGAAGGGAACAACTGCGACTCAATGACCATTTTGACTGCCTAACACGGCAGAAATAATATCACAAAGATTGATTTTTATATCCCGCGGACTTTTCATGCTAACGACGCTGCTGGCGGCCGAGCACATTCAAGCGCCAATTAAGGTGTGAAAGATGTTTAGTTGGAACGAAGTTTTGAAAACGTGTTTGCGTTTGAAGGCTGGCTGTATGAGAAGGAAATATCTATCAGATGTCGGCGGACGTTGAAGCGTGAACGGGAAGAATAGGCCGACGCTGGGAAAGAGGCCGTACTGTATATGGACCTGTCAGCCCTGTTCAGACTCAATGCCCTGATCGCTTCATGATGTGAACTAAAAAAGACGCCATACAACCATACCGCTAAAACCCAAGAGCCCCGGTCTGGAGAGAATTATGGGACTTCCTGGAGAAAGCACAAGCGTCCTTAAAAGCAGATTGAGGTGCTCATGTTGAAAAGGGTTAAAGGGGGGCTGATATTACAGGTAATAAGGAGAAAAGCGCTCTGACAGAACTCTGACAGGCGGAGGGCGAATCCCAGAGGCCTTTACTGTAGTAATCAGTGATGTGGAAGTACAGGAAGCAGATATGCATCTCTCTGAGTACTGAAACAAGCTGCAGACCTGAGGGGAAAAAAAGAAAAAAAGGTTCATGATTTTGCAATCATCTATTCAAGGGTTCATTTACATTGGACAGACAATCTTGTGTTGACAACTTACTGTTTTGGTAATATAACCATAATCTGAATATCATATGTAATAAATGCATTAGCTATTTTTCTGTTGCTTAAAATGAGGGAAATTATGTAAAAATACCAAGCATTTGAGTGACAGATTTGATACAAGATCTCTACAAAAAATAAACATTGGCAACACTTTGCAATAAGGTTCATTAGTTAACATGAACTAATAACGAATTGCACTTATACAGCATTTATTAATCTTTGTTCATTTTTAAAATCTTGTTTAGTGCGTTAGTTAATGCACTGTGGACTAACATGAGCAAACAACGTCTTTGTCTTTGTTAAATTCATAAAAAAGGACCATCAGGATGAAGGCTGATTTTCATATTGCCTACTTTTAATAAATAAAAGAAATATAAAAACAAGGTACAAAGCAGATATAAAAGATAAAATTGTATAAATATAAAATGCAATGTAAAATAAAATTTACAAGAGATAAACAGAAAATGATGATAATTAAAAATTAAAATGACAATAATAAAATATGAAAATAATTCTTAAATTATATATATATATATATATATATATACAGATAAAAAATTTAATTAAATATTAATATTAAATAAATATTAATGTTTTAATCTAAATAAAATTAAAACACACACAGACACACAATATTTTATTCTAAAAAATAAATAAATGACACATTTGTGTTAAGAGCATTCTAGTGGATTTCAAGTAAAATAAATAAAAATCACAATAATAGAATTTTAAAAGTGATCCATATATGAATTATGTGCTATACTCCTGTCTTCTGTCATATGACAGCTAAGAGACTGCAATGTCCTAATTCCTGGAGGAGTCATTCATCTGAGTCAGATCTTTTCAATGAATCGTTCAATGAATGATTCGTTCATAAGTTGGACGTTTTCAGTCTGAACGTTTCATTTTCACTATTCCATGCATCACTGCACTAACTGAGCCACTGTCTCCGAAGGTTTCCATTCCGAATTGTTCATTTTTTTTTGTTCTCGGCAGGACATTTCTGGATTCTCCTTCCTTTGAGTTCATGGAGTGAGGAGGGACACGAGCAGCAGGTGTGTATGTGGTACGAGACAAACATTTATAACCTCAGCATCTCTCAGAGGTACCCTTCCTCTCTTCTTGGGCTGCTCTTTCCTTCTGTCTGAATCATAAAGATCTGGCCGGATGATCAGACAGCCTCTTCATGAGGTTATAAGTCTTGTTATCCTGAGGCCGAACTGTCACCACTGTTGTTGTTGTGGTGGTGGCGGCAGCAGTGGCCGTTTTTCCTGCAGATCTTTTCGGCTGCTCATAGAGCCCCATAAAGACGAGTGTGTTCTTTGTTTCATCTCCATGGCTGGCTTACGGGCTGATAGACAGATGAAGAGAGAGAGAGAGAGAGAGAGAGAGAGAGAAAGTGAGAGAGAGAGAGATCCCCAGGCCACCTTCACTTTAATGTTGGTCTGAAGGGAGGGAGGCAGCCATCATATCTCTGATCAGAAAAGAAAATGATCAAGAAGACATTAGCTTAACCATTTGTCCATAGAGAATTAATGAAATGTTCTACTAAGCCATTTAAAAAAATCAATTATACATTGATTATGCAATATTTAATTCATAAAAACCCATTATATTCAGGGTAAGGCAAGCATCACTTATATTTAAGTTTAGAGGTTTGTTTAAATCACTTACCATGAATGTACATGAATATTATATCAAAATATAAAATAATATTATCTTGCGTTACATTTATTATATAGTATAATATAATATAGCATTACATTATTATATGATATTTTATTATACTATTTTATATGATGTTATATTGTTATGTCATATTATATTAATCTTGAATTAGATTTAAATGAATGATGAACATGTCCAAATATGAAGGCTGCAATGATAGCATAACGATAAAATTATTTTAAGCATATAAGTACATCATAAATACAATCTACTTAATATAATATAATAGAATATAATATAATTTATATATATATATATATATATATATATATATATATATATATATATATATATATATATATAAATATAAATAAAAATTAATATAATATATAATAAATATAATATATAATATTTATATTATATTATATTATTAGAGTGATGTGCTTGTATACTTAAAAAAAACTCTTTATGCTATCATTGCAACCTTCATATTTGGACATGTTCATCATTCATTTAAATCTAATTCAAGATTAATATAAAATAATATAATATAATATATAGATCTAATTGTACGCTTTTCTCGATTTTCTCGTTATGCTTGCTGCCGTCATAATTGGGTTCTTTCATCGTTGATTTAAATCGCACTCGAAAGGTCACAAAACCAGGGGAATTTTCCTAATCTTGCAGCACTTGAAATCCTAATTTCAAGTCTCTTTCCAGCTCTGGCTGACGGACAGCTGCTGAAGGCCAGGAAGTGAGGAAGCACCAACAGCGATTGGGGGAAATCTTCAATAAAACAGCGTAACTAACAGGCAGCACATTGAGCGTCTGATAAGAAGGACAGAGCGGGTCTGCGTTTCAGTCGCCACTCCCCGAACACGCTGCTGGCACGAGCGTTCAGCGGTGGCATGCCAGACTCTGTTAGCACCCAAAAAAATAAATAAACAAATCAAGTCGCCATCCGCAGTAATCCCCTAAATTCAAGCTTATTCATGTTAAATCGGGAAAAGAAAAGCCCCGACCCCGTTCTGTTTGAAAGCCTCCCCCTCTCGTCAGTTCCAGTGTCAGCAGTTGTTGTTTTGCAACCGGACATCTTATGGCACACGCAGATATGCTGGGACATGGACAGCTTGTCCTGCTAAAGCCTGTTTTGTCTTGTTCCACTCTTCCTCGTCCTCCAGTTTTACGGCGTGTCAGAGCCAGCTGGCTCGCACAGAAAGAAGAGCAGAAATAAGCTCCTTATTGCAGAGTCGTGGTATTTGCTTTCCGCCAGGGTTGAGGGTTCTCATTATACCATGTTCATGAGGCTACGAGTGCTAATTGGTCTTCCGCTGAACACAGAAAGAACTCACGAAAAATGTGACCGCAGGCGATATAACCTAATTAGGAAATTTGCCACTGTACGGCGGCCAGATCGGGCCTCGCTATTGTTCTGCGCAGATAAACAGGCGTATTTTCCACTCTGGTTTCGAGGACGCCACTTTATCTTAACTTAAATTATCAGCAAATGGCAAAAGGTACATAAAAAGTCCCCTCCTGCTTTTAATGCATCAGTGGTATTTTTTAACAAACCGCTTTTGAGGAGTTGGCGAAGGTTCTTCTCCATTTCCCTCTCGGCAAAAACCGAGCCAATAAATTCTATAAAGGTCAGGCCAAAAATCCTTTAAGACCTTCATTCCAGTTATTATAATTGGCTGATTTAGTATTAGTTTCAGCACCTTCAGGCATTTCAACTTATTTTTCAAGTAATGTAATTATTTGTACAAGCAGTAACAACATGTAGAATATGATAATATCATTCTAATTGTTATTAGCGTTTCCTAATATCGTTTCATTATAGGAGAGGCTGGGGCTAGTTGTCACATCTCTAAAAGTCTAAAAAGGGTATCACTTTTCAATAAGGTTCATTAGTTAACATAATGAACAGCATGTATTAATCTTTTTTAATGTTAATTGCTAACACATTATTAAAATCAGTCTGCATTGCTCATAGATAGATCAGGTTAGTTAATACGTTAACTAGTGTAATAACAAATGAACCTTATTGTAAAGCATTACCTGTGTATTTTATAAAAATGCATGTACTATACACATAAATTAAAGCAGTAATATTGTGAATATTTTATTGCAATTTACAATGACTGTTAATATATTTTATTATATTAATGCTGATTTGGTGCTAATTTGATGGCCAGAAACATTTCTTATTATAATCACTGTTGAAAACGTTAGTGTTGTGCATTTTTTTTCTCTTTGATGAATATTAAGTTGAAAAGAACAGCATTTATTTGAAATAGAAATCTTTTGTAACACTGCAGTGCAAATGTCAGTTTTTGATCAATTTTATGCATTTCCTCCAAAGAGCAAAACATAATATAACAATATATAACAAAATACTGTATATATGTAGTATTTTTTACTACTACTACTACTTTATTTTATCATGATGTTTGAAAAAGAGTCTATTATGCTAAAGCAAAATGTCTGTTTTTAGTGATACAAAAAGAACTATTTCTACTAAAACTCCTGAAAAGATAAAGTTAACTCAATGATTTCTCATTGTTCCCTTTCAATTTTGAACATGTCGATACGAGATCAACACCGTAAATCCATCTGTACTCAAGCACTTCACCAGTGCACTTCAGTATTTATAATTAACATCTGTTCATTCAGACTACAGCGGTGCACACGTTAGGCTTTCTGGCTGAGAACGAGAAGAATATTGTCTGTTGTCTGGACGCTTGCAGCGGGACTGTCTGTGATGGAAATAAAAGCCCTCTCATTTATAATGCAGGTATCTGCGGTCGGCTCAGACGCACTGAAGGATATCATAGAGAGAGTGACATCGGACAGCCAGGGTCTTCATGGCCACGCTTGACTGGATCCTCCAAAGGGCCTCTCCTCTGTCCACTTCACTTTCTGTCCCCTCTACTGCGGGCCTCAGGGGCCCCGGGGACCTCCAGGGAAGGGGTGGGTACCGGCTGATGGGGGGAGACAAGGAGTGGACGGACGGACGCAGACATTTGTGTGTGTGTGTGTGTGGAAAGGACAAGTGTGAAAGCCTACCTCAGAGTCAGGGGCGTCTGGCAGGGCTACAGTCTGACAGAACAAGTGTTGCATGAGATGCGTCGAGGTGTCTCAGTGAGCCTGGAGCAGGTGTTGCTCATCGGCGACTGCACCGGAGCGAAGACCCTTGTGCATAAGACCACCGCAGCCAAACGCCCAGGCCAGGACGGCTCACTCACTCACACACACACACACACACACACACACACACACACTAATGATAATGGATTTAGGGTGAATAGCCAGCCAGATTCTAATGGATCAGAAGACAGCGGCACACAGGGACTGTTTCAGCTGTTGGTCAGGACAGAGGGTGTTAAACACTCATTAACGTGTCGACATGCAAAGGCATTTAGGTAGCGTGTGTGATGATGTGCAGGTGGCCTTTACTTATTACATTCACACTATGTATTCACATGTTCTTGTAAAATATTTATTCTATTTTTTTTATGTATCTACTTCATTTAATGCATAATAAAACAGTAAATAAAATCGTATTTTAATATTAACATACCGGTCAAAAGTTTGGAACAATTGAGATAGTTAATGAAGTTTTAAATATGGATATTTTTCTTACAAATCCCATCGTTTCATTTCAGAAGGCCTTTATTAACCCCCTGGAGCTGTATGGATATTAGCTAAACCATATTTATTATATTTATGATGGATCAATGCACTTCTTTTGGGCTTTTTCTGCATTTCTTCAGAAAAAAAAACCCAAAAACAAAATATAAATATAACAATATATAATAAAACACAGTATATATATATAGTACTTTTTTTTAATATTATTTAATTTTAAGAATATAGTAATTATGTTTGAAAAAGAGTAACTTAAGTAATAGATTATATTTATCATGGATCGATGGAAAAAGCAGCCAAAACTAAGTGGAAATCATGATAAAAAAAAAATTCAGGATTCTTTGATGAATAGAAAGTAGAAGAAAAATAGAAAAATAGAAAAAAAATAAAATAAAAAATAGAAAAATAACAATATATATATAACAATATATGTCTTACTGTTACTTTTGATCAAATTAATGCATTCTTGCTGAAAAAAGTATTAATTTCTTTCCAAAAAAAAAAAATCTTACGTACCGCAAACTTTATAAAACAGCTATATAAAATAGCCACCATCAACATGGGCAAAATGAATGCAAATTACACTAAAAAAAAATCTATTTTGGGTTCATTTTAAACCAGACACAGTCATTTTTAATCAATAGTTCAGTTAAATGAAACTCCTGACTGGGTTGGGTCAAAACAGCCCAATCACTGGGTTTGTCCATTTTAAACCCAGCGTTTTTAGTTAAATGTCCTGTAACGTGTATCTGTTGATTTATGACGGTTCACAGCATTTAGAGCTTTGCCAGACTCTCCAGGCCTTAGATCACTGAGCACAAAGAACGCAGGACATGTTTTATAATAGCGATTTGAAAAAAAATATCAGGAGGTGAGCTAGAATATATGTTAGATTAATAGCCCAGTCTCTCTCTCTCTGTGTGTCTCACTCGTCTGAGCCCAACCTTCCAGGCCATTACGGCTCATTGTAGGACAGGAGAGGAATAATTGTATGGCTGGCTGACAGGCCATCTATCCATGCAGACTCATGCCGTTTCCTTCAGGAGTGCTGCCCACTAATAGGAACATGCCCTGGAAAATACACCTCATTCCCGCCCGGTTGTTTTTTAGGCCATTGAGAATCCTCAGTCATCAATATGAATCCGAGTCGGAGAAGGTTTTTCCCTTCTTTATCCGTGATCGTGAGAGCTGGCAGCCTGATGGATCCCTGGCATCACTTCTGAATGATGTTTGCCTTTCATTTCTATTTCTTCATCTCTCTTTTTTTGTCTCCGTCTTCATTTTTCTTCTTCTGCCGGCTGTTCTGAGGCAGAGAAAGACATCTTTTGAAATTGCCCATGGAAATGTGCAGTTTCGGGGGTCACTCATCTGCAGATGAAATGACTATATTACACGAGGCCTGCTGTCAGAGCTGCGTCTCACTGTGAATCAGATGAGTCAGTGAACTGATATACATGTTGTTACATAAGCATGTCAGAACTGCTCTGAAGAACATTTCATTTAAAGAGGATCAAACACTGTGCTTTGCTATTGCAATAAGATCACGTGCCGCGAGGTTATCTGAAATAATGTTATATTAATCAAAAGTGCTTTTATGGCTTAAACCAATAATGAGCATTTTTATGTTCAAGTGCTTTTGACATCATTGTAAATTATTATCAGACTAGAACAATACAATATATGCATTTAAAATATAATACTTTAAACAAATAATGGTAATAGTAAAATGCTATGTATCACTTAAGAATGAATGGCTGTTATGAAATTAAATGATTAAAATGGATATTAAAATCTCCATAATGGTAAGAATACGCTTGGAAAATTTATGAGATATTTCATAACACCACTTGTAAAATAATAATAATAATAATAATAATAATAATAATAATAATTATTATAAATGGAAAGAAGTAAATCAGATAATGGAATTCATTTTTAAGAAAGCAAATGTAATAAAGATGCAAAAAATACACTGTTAAAAAATATATTTTCATGATTTGAGAACATTTTTCTTTTGTCAAATCATCTTCCATAAGTTGAGGTTCAGTTAACATAATATTTTGAGTTTCTGTTAATTTAAATCAATGTTAATTTAAATTTAAATCTTCTTTGTAACTCAAAATTTTAAGGCAACAGGGTAACTTACTTTTTTTTAAAGTTAAACCAACAATTACGGCTTTTAAAGCAATAACACAACTTTCAAGAGGGCAAGAATGCCCAGTTTCAAATGATTGGTCAGATCTAGTTCATTCTATGGAGATGATAACATGCGAAATTAAGAGCAAAAGTATACTTTTTGAAAAGCAAAATATATAATATAAAGCAATATATAATACATTAATTACTTTTTTTCCCTTTTTAATTCAATTGTTTATTATTTTATTTATTTACTTATTATTATTATTATTATTATTATTATTATGTGATGTTTGTGTGCGGTTATAAGAGCTTCATATATATATATATATATATATATATATATATATATATTTAAATTGTATTTATTTATTTTTTGTTTTTTGATATGTAAAAGTATCTGATAGTACTTATTGGTTATAGTCTCTAATTATGTTTTTTATGTGCTGGTGGTGGTATTATCACAAAAGAAAAAAAATGAAGAAGAAAAAAGAACAATTATTGAGAAAAAAATATTGGCTTTAAAAGAAATTTCGGAAAGGTTCATTAGTTAAACATTAATGTATAAACTAACATGAACTAACCATGAGCAATACATTTGTTACTGTATTTACTAATGGTCATTAACATTAATTAATGAAAATACAGTTCATTGTTTGTTCATGTTAGTTCACTAATGTTAACAAGATTTTAATAATGTATTAGTAAATGTTGAAATTAACATTGAATGCTGTATAAGTGCAGTTCATTATTAGTTCATGTTAACCAATGAATCTTATTGTGAAGTGTTACCGTTAACTGAACTGTTAAATGATTTTAAATGGAAAGACATTATAAAATATATATAAAATATGCATATTAAAATATTTATTTAATTTACCTGTTAACAGCACTGATTCCTCTAGTAATTGTTTTGTTCTTAAGAGACGCACAATCGCATTTATCGATTCATCAGTAGATCCTGATGAGAAAGAAAATAATTGATTAAATAGTGTGATATAATATATATTAAAAATGCAATATACAGCAGTTATAAATATTACAAAATAATAATAATATTATAAATATTTAAAGATTATAAATTTCTTTATAAGCAATTAAAGCACCAAAACAAATGTAAAAATAAATGCACCAACAAAATTCCATATGTCTAAAAACTGCATTAAAATTTCCAAAAAAACCAAACAAATGTAAATCCGTAAATTATATAACAAATGGAATTGTAAACTGTCCCTCACTGGACAGACACTGTAATCTTCAAACTCATGTTACTTGTGATGCAACTAAAATAAGCACCAACTATTACAATATATAAAATGCATAGCATAAAACACACTTTTATAAACCAGATAACAACTAGAGTGATCAGACGAGTCTGATCTGTCCGTCTTCACAGCTTCCTCCACACTCACAGTCTACGGCCTAATTTAGCTGTAAAGAGAAGAGCATTCCTCTTCTTCAAAAGAGGAAGAGCTTGTGCTCTCCTCTGGGTTCACAGAAACAGATGAAGAGTGAAGGAGGAGAAATAATAACGTGGTAGCCGTAAGGTGGAGAGAGCGCAATCCCGCGGGAATCTCCGCGGTGACAAGCAATGTTGCCGGGAATGGCTGGCTTGCTGGAACTTCTCTCTCTAATAGACACAAATGGCCTCACTTCCCTGCGCTTTTATGAGGCGTTTTATCTTGCGTTGGGAGGGCCGGGTCTGCTGTGACAGACTCTATTGGAATCTTTGGGAGCACTTAGGTTGGCTACACTAAGAAAAACAGTTTTCCACACTCCTCGGATAAACCTCCTGACATTGACGGTGTGCAAATTTCTCCCCATGATGCTTTCTAGCAAAGACATGCTCATGTCTGCATTTCCGATTGAACTCGATGCCAATGAAGACAGATACTATGATTCTGTCCAATGGGATGAAACTGAGTTCTAGCCGAGTTAGTCTGGACTAGTTTTTCCACTGCAAAGCTACCAAAACCAACTTGGGACCCCCTTTCAGAAAGCTCTCTTGTTTGCTGAGGATGCGAGGTTGTTTTCTGCACTGATGTGTGTGTAACCTTCAGCGGGAGTTTGATGTCATCTGGATCGGCGTATCAGTTCTCGCACGCTGTAGATCAATGCTTGTGAATTTCCCGTGCCTTATTTCTCAGATCTTTTTATTTATTTTTAGAAATGCGAGTTAATGCAGAAGATCCGATCCTGCTGTATGTTCGGAGCTCTTGTCAGGTATGATATGCAGTAAATAAAGTTTTCAAAAAACTTACTCTGGGGGTCTGAGACTCTTTATATTGACACAGACAGCAGAGGGTGATTTTAACAAGATACGTTCCTGGATCAACTTTTTTTTTTTTTTTTCAGACATTCCTGTCTGAAACTTTAGTCCCAATCCTAAACCTAACCCTACCCATAACGCATCCTTAAAATTAGAGGGAAATGATAGGTTAACATCGATGTAGAAGCACCTAACCCTGCTTGCAAGCCTATAAGCTTGACATAAAGTGTAAACTTGTCCCTCAAATCTGATTGGTTGACTGGAATGTTGTTCCAGGATCAACAATGGTGTTGGTCCAGGAACATGTTGTACTTTGTGAAATCACATTCACTGAAAGGAGAGAATATCACAAGTAGAATTGCTGGTGAATGGAGCTGGGATACCGGATACAGACCGGATTCAAAACTGAGTTTCCAACGATGCATGTACGCTAAATGGAGTTCAGGGAGCAAACATAATGCAGAATTGCAATTTTATTTTGAATTTAAAGATGCAGAATTCAATTGAAATGAAATTCAAAGAAATTCATATAAATGTTGAAAGTTTTTAAACCAGTTTAAAATCTTAGATAAATAGACATTCACCAAAAAAAAAAAAAAAAAAAACTTTTTTAAATAGAATTTAATACGTTTTGGTGTTAAATGTAATAGTTTTTTTTTTTTTTGTCTGGCTTCTTTTTCCTCCACAGCTTTTTTCCCCTTACATTTTTAGAGGTCAGTTTTTTTTTGTTTGTTTGTTTCGTCTTGAAAGAAATTAATACTTTTATTCAGCAAGAATGCATTAAATTTATCAAAAGTTATAGTTATCACTTCACAAAAGATTTCTATTTCAAATAAATATTTCTGTCATGAAACTCTAGATGGCTCAGGCTAATAGGTTCTTTAACTCAACCTGCTTGTAATCACATGGTTATCTATAGGGCATAACTGATTGGCCACTGATACAGCTGGAACCAAAGAGCTCACATGTTCAACCTTCAACATACTTGCCGTTGCAGTGCAGTGCGCCTTCAGAAACCCTCCACCTTCCCCAGCTCCACCTGTATAGATCTGCTACGGGTAATTCATGTATACGCTATTTTGTACAGCAGCAGCATGTCTTACTTGCTCACAACTCTCAAACCCTCCGAGAGTTGTCGTGACAGAAATGTTGTTCTTTTGAACTTTGTATTCATTATAGAATCCTGAATAAAATGTATCATGGTTTCCACAACAATATTAAGCTGCACAACTGTTTTCAACATTGATAATAATGTTTCCTAAGCAGCAAATCAGCATTTTGCAATGATTTCTGAAGGATCATGTGACACTGAAGACTGGAGTAATGGCCATCACAGGAATAAATTCCATTGTAAAATATATTACAACAGAAAAAAGTTTAAATTGATTTTAAATTTCACAATATTACAGTTTTACTGTATTATTCATCAAACAAATGCAGCCTTGGTGAACATAAAAAAAATCTTACAGATCCCCAACTTTTGAACTATAGCTATTTTTTCTAAATATGGACCAGGTTGAAAGAATACTCCAAATCTGAATATTAATGAAGTAAATTTCCTATAATTCCATTTGCAGTCTTTCTGTAGGATGTGCCCAATTCAGTTCAAATGCACTTATGAACTAAATTCCAATTTTGGAATTTTGAATATTGCACAGCTCTGTCCAAAAGTAGCTTACGTGGAATAAAAAACAACACTCTTACAAACAAAAATACCAGCTAAGACAGTTCGAGCTGATTGCACTTCAGTTCTTTTTGTTTTTCCCTTACACGCATTGTGTACAGCTGAGGCATGAAGAATTACAACTCTATGCAGTATGTCTCTCTTGAATGACAGGGAATTTGTGTGTGTGTGTGTGTGTGTGTGTGTGTGTTCTGAGTGTGGGGGTTCAGACAGGCCTGCAGTCTTGCTGTCACTGGCCCTTAGCCATAAGCAAGGCCAGCCGTCAGCCAAACTAACAGAGGTAAACAATCAGACTTTACCATGTGGAACACAAGGAGAGCTGTCTATGTGTGCATGCGTGTGTGTGTGTGTGTGTGTGTGTGTGTGTAGGCGGGGTGCTGTTATTGGATTTTATGGCCTTGTCGCCTTTACTTCCATAAGGGCAGGGCAATTTTTAACCTGGTCACACTCTCGCCATCTATTTTAATTGACCTCTCAACACTCTGATATTACTGCCCGACCTCAGTAACATCGAGAGCTCAGCAGAATCGCTTCAACACTGCATGTAAACTGATGAAAAAAATCTTTCATGTCACTCTGGGATGTTTCAGAGATAATGCTCATTAAAAGCAATTATATATCCTGCTTGGTTGGCACTGAAATAACCAACAAGTAATACATTTTGTGTAATGCACCATTTAAGAAATTAAAGTTTTGTGATAATTGAGCACATTTATCCCTATAATTCTCAATAACATACTGCAATAAAAAATAGACATATATATATATATATATATATATATATATATATATATATATATATATGAACTTGGACATTTCTTTTTGAGATTCACCCTATAAGTCATACATTATTGAAACTTTAAATTTGCATTAATTTGTTCTACACAATACTTCATTAAAATCCATAAGACATCACCACCTTTCTTACCTTTGCTACTTTAATCGTATTAAACAAATGTTTGCTAATGCACGTCAACATCAATATAAAAGATGTTCAGAGGTTCAATATGTTAATCAGTACTAAACAAGTGAATTCAACAAAACTGCTCCATGTCAGTGAATGCTGTAATTACCAGGATTTGAGTGCTTTTGTGGATCCCTGGCCAGTGTAAGGCTCTGACAGACAGACTGCAATGCTCATGGAGGACAGAGGTCAAGAGCTCAATCAGTTTGACTGGCAAAGCCTTGACAAAGACCCTCTCCAGCATCTGAGAGAAAGAGAGAGACAGACAAGGCATCCAGGCCTGAAGTCCATCAGTCAGGCAGGCAGTGAAGCACCTCTTCAATCAACCTCCATTTACCAGGCCAGACCAAGTTTTCTGCTCTGCCTCCATTCTCACGGCCTGACACCACAGCTGCCATTTATCCAGAACCACCAGACCTCACACAAACACACACACACACACACACAGGTTTGTTTTGCTATCTTAGTGGGGACATTCCATAGGCGTAATGGTTTTTATACTGTACAAACTGTACATTATATCCCCTTACCACTAAAGCTACCCATCACAGAAAACATTCTGCATTTTATAAAACATTGTTTAGTATGTTTTAAAGCTATTAAGGACTAATGACATGTCCTCATATTTCAAGTGTAAGTCGTAATACCAGTGTAATACCCATGTCATTATACAAATTTGTCCTCATAAATCACAAATACACACACACACACACACACACATTGACTATCTAGATGGGGACATTCCATAGACAATGGTTTTTATACTGTATATTCTTACTCTAACCCCTAAACCTACCCATCACAGCAAATGTTGTGCATTTTTACATTTTCAAAAGACAAAATTTTGTATGATTTATAAGCCGTTTACCTAATGCGGATCAAAAATCTCCCCACAAGGTCAAAGATTTCTGATATTGTCATCCATGTGGGGACCCGACTTCTACTTCTACACACATTCACATACACAGCTTCACAAACACGATGACAGAAAAGACTGATGCTTTGCAGGTGAAAGGGCGTAGTTATAATTAATGATGATTACATCACTATTACTATTGCTGATATTGCATATATTGTTTCACAAAACTATTAAACGTTACACTATAAATTGTCCCCATTTGTGCTATGGAAATGAACGATTCATCATCTTGTCACCTGGCAGGAAATAAAACTACACAGATGGTATAAACGCACCTACATGAATCAAACAACTATAATAATATATAAATAACAACAACAAGTCAAGTCAAGTCACCTTTACTTATATAGCGCTTTTATGCAAATTGTGGCAAAGCAGCTTTACAGTAATAATTGGCAAATCATTTTTGGCTGCACAGCAGCTCCCAAAGAAAATGGTGTCATTGTCCATCTTATTCTATATATTATTGATTCATTCCGTTGCAAAGATCAATAGTTATTAGTCTAGTTCATTTATGTATATCAGCACTGGAGAAAACAGTGACGTAATCGTCCGGCTCAGTTCTCATTCAACGGTGCCAATGCAGGCATATCAAAAACACTGAGTATCAAGCAACTTAAGCAAGCCAAGGGCAACAGCGGCAAGGAACCAAAACTGGAGAAAAAAACCTTGGGAGAAACCAGGCTTAACACTTGTCCGATACTCAGGCAGAGTTACAGATCATAAATCCGATTGGAGTCGCAACAGTCAAAATATTTAATCCAGTTCCATCTAGTTTAAGATCTTTTTGATCACGCCGGTATGGGACGGTTTTTTGGGGATCTGTGCCACTGGCTGATGAGTTGGTAAGGCCCTCACAAGGGATGACTTAGTTCACACTGTCTCCACTGACACCCCAGGGCCACGCTGCTGCCGCACACAGGCACAGGTTCCCCATCCGGCCCGGACACGGCCCGGATCCAGCCAATCACGTTAATTGGTAAACCTCGGGATAAGCAGAGAGACAAAAATTAGCGTAGAAGCCGTTCTTCTTCAGATGTAACGAGTACATCCAGTGTTATAGGAAGTGTTCCCGGTTCCGGCTGACCTGATCTATGCAGCCTAACAATCCTTTAACGGATATGAAGACAAAAACTGATAATGTGTCACGTGTATGCCAGGTTAAAGACATGCGTTTTTAGTCTAGATTTAGAGTGTGTCTGCTTCCCAAACAATGCTAGGAAGAACAAAAAAAAGTAAAAATGTAATCACGTCACAGTGAAGGCACAGTTGCATCGGTGGACGTGTTTGTTTTAAAACGAGATTTGAAACCGACTATGTTGCTCACCTCCAGTGATGAAAATCTCCATATATCACATTAGCGAGTCGACCGACACCAGGTCAGAGTCGACGCGCGTCTGAACAAACTCTTTGAAGTGTGTTCAGCGCTGTATTCAACAAGCTGTGAGAAGGCCTTGTCCTTACACACGGGATGATAACACATTCACAATGTTATCTGGTCTTCGCTTCTGTCAGGAAAGTTTTGCCAACTCTACAAACTCTCTTCAAAGGCTGCTTGACAAAGAAAGCACAAACACATTCAAAGACACCTGAGTTCCACCCCCAGACAATGAATTCAGAGATTTCTCCTTCATTCTGGGGGAAAAAAAAGAGCGGTAGCAACATCAAATATTCATTCTGAGGGCATAAGAAACTGTAAATTATACATACTTCTTCTGTGTGTTTAAAAATATGCCACGATATGATTAGCATTGATATTTGGGTACAAATGACAAGCGGGTCTCCGACTCACGGTGGCGTCTGGGCCTGAGACTCTGTTCTTTTG
This sequence comes from Zacco platypus, assembly GCA_038088235.1. Lineage (NCBI taxonomy): Eukaryota > Metazoa > Chordata > Actinopteri > Cypriniformes > Xenocyprididae > Zacco > Zacco platypus. The sequence continues at coordinate 25,695,400 of CM076068.1, read as the reverse complement.
GGTTCCCCCTCTAGCACATTGTCATTGGCGTGTCTCATTAATGTTTAAAGCCGAGCCGCTTTTAATTGTCAGGCCTCTGACAGGTTGATGGGAATGAGGTGGAAATTAACTTTCCGCTGCCATGCATAATGTAATTTGGGAGGCCGTTGCCGGTGCGCTGAAAGATTGAGAAGGCCCTGGACGTCAACGTTGAAGTTATTATTTAAGCTTTATTTTAAGTCCATGCGAACTCAAATCTAGGTCATGAGTGACAGGTGGATCTCAAATGTGTTCGGAAAAAGGCCTGTCTGGAACTTTTAGATGAGTACAGAGACATGCATCAAAATAAATCAAATCAATGAAGATATGCCATCATTTTAGCCCAATTAGAAACTTAATAAGACTTTTTCTAAATAAAAGGCAAACTCAGATAATAGGCTTTCACCTGCAACCGAAAACTGCAACCACGTTTTAGAACTAGAAGCTAAAAAAAAGCTTTGATGTTGGCTCAAGAAAGCCCGAACCTTGAACCGGGAATCGAACTCATGCCACCTTGTGTACGGCTACGGCAAATGTATTATTTTGGCTGCTGGGCTCACATGAAACCCTTCGCCAGGAGTTTGATTGACAGGCGATCTGACCAATCGTAACCCAGAATTCGCCATTTTGTTCGACAAAGCAGTCAGGGGAGTTAGTAGATTAACGTTGATGAACTTGAGAAGTTGTGTGTACTCACGTCTTTCCACGCTTGAAACAACATTAATTCATGTTTATTTGATGCTATAAATGAACTAGTATGAAGAGATGATCGGTTCACGAGGAGCTACAGCGATCTGTCACCACACATTAAAGACACACAAAATGGTATTTTTTGTTAAAAATTAGAAATTTGAGACTGTTTCATATCAAAAGTACCTGCTCTGTCTTGCCTGTCGACAGATTGCCATTGCTTCACGATGTATTTTTCACTGAATGAGAACATGACGTGTGGTTTGAGAGCAGCAAGGCAACTGTAAGAAAAGGGGGCGGGTTTTTTGCGAACGGTCAAATGAGCTGTTTCGCCTTTTGTTGTGGTTGAATTGTGTGAAAGTGCTTAAATATTTAAAATGGAAAGACTTTAAACACTTTCGTGAAGACGTGACACGGCTCGGCTGTCTGTGTTTCACAAAAGTGAGGTGTTTTGCATCAATACTGAGAATCTAGATGGTATGAACAAAGATAACTGCTTCTGAATTATTCCTTGTGCCTGCAGTCTTTACTGTCACATGATGCTTCAGAAATCATTCTGATGTGCTGCTCAAGAAACATTTCTTATTATTATCAATGCTGAAAACATTTTTATAATATTTTATGCCTTATTTGAAATCAAAATTGTTTTTTAACATTATAAATGTCTTTAATGCCACTTTAAAAGGGTTAGTTGACCCAAAATCCTGTCATTTCTGTTCAACACCCGTAAGACCTTCGTTCATCTTTGAGCACAAATTAAGATATTTTTGATGAAATCTGATGGCTCAGTGAGTCTCTTTTGCCAGCAAGACAATTAACACTTTCAATGCCCAGAAAGATACTAAAACATATTTAAAACAGTTCATGTGAGTACCTTAATATTATCACAATATAAGCAACGAGAATATTTTTTGTTCAGCAAAACAACAAAATAACGACTTTTCAACATTATCTAGTGATGGATGATTTCAAAACACTGATTCATGAAGCTTTACGAATCTTTTGTTTCGAATCAGTGGTTCGGAGCTCCAAAGTCATTTCAGTAAACTAGGCTTCATTACGTCATAAGTGATTCATTCAAGTGAACCGAAGCACTGATTCGAATCAAAAGATTCATGAATCAGTGTTTTGAAATCGTCCATCACTAGAAATCGTTGAAAAGTCGTTATTTAGTTTTTTTTGGCACACATAAAGTATTCTTATCGCTTTATGATATTAAGGTTGAATCACTGTACTCACATGAACTGGGTGTTGAAAGTGTTAATTCTCTTGCTGTCAATAGAGGAATCACTGAGCCATCGGATTTCATCAAAAATATCTTAATTTGTGTTCTTAAGATGAACGAAGGCCTTACGGGTGTGGAACGACATGAGGGAGAGGAATTAATGACAGGATTTTCATTTTTGGGTGAACTAACCCTTTAATGTCAAGAAAAAAAAAAAAAAAACTCTTACTGACCCCTATAAAAGCTGTGGAGAAAACTAACAAAATCTAACTAGGTCAACAAAAGTAATATCACACCTGCGGAAAAAAATCCCTCCCAAAAATCTTTCATTTCGGATCAAATGACAGAACTCTTGGTTAAAGGTAGTTATCTGGTCAAGTTGTAAGGGCGTGGAAAACAGCCTCACAGTTTAAGAGCTAAACTCCCACTGAGGGTCTCTCTCTCTCTCGGAGTGAGGATGAGGCCTGTGACGTGTTAGCCTTCGTCGTGTTCATTTTAGCATCAAAGCGTACCTCACATGCATGCCTGCGGCTCGCTCTGTCTTCCCCCTCCCCCCGCTGATGCTGTCTGACTCGTCTGCATTCTCCTGTTTATGAATGATTAATAGATGACAGATCTGTTTTATAGGCACATCATGGGCTGAGCTTTCACAGTGTCACTTTTGACATCGATGCCACAGGGAGGAGAATCGGCCCAGCTATCTTTCTCTCTCTCTTTCTCTGTGTCTCTCACTCCCTTTTTTCTTTTTTTTTCCACAGCTGTGTGACAGTTTAAAGATAAATCATTGAAAGCAATGTCGTTTGCTTCTCAAAACTACATCTCTCATGTCTGAAGACCCACCAGACAAAGTCGTGACAGAGGAACATGCCGTTTTAGGTGTGACACAGGTCAGATATTTTTTTAAAGGATAAATTCATCCAAAAATTTAAATTCTGTCGTTATTTATCAAAGAAAACTTTTTAGGATGACCGTGGTACTTTTTCCTAAGATGCGTTCTCTTCTATTGGACTTTGTCTGTCATTATTTACTCTCACGTTGTTCCAAAGCCTCATGCAATTTTTCTCAAGCTCCTAAAAATAAGATTGAATTGAGTTGATTCAGCTCTTCTGGATGCTTCTAAAGTCATATTATATTATTTTTAACATCATTGAGGTAAAATCTTCTCTAAATGCTTTTAAGGTTATTTTATAGTCATATTATGAGGAGAAAAAAAAACACATTTTACAAATTTTTACAAATTTTACATTTTACAAAAATCCTTCATACTCAAAAATAACGCAAAATTTTATTTTATTTTATTTTTATTTTATTAATATCTGGAATTATTTTATTTTTATTAATATTTTTGGAATTATTTTATTTTTATATTTGTAGTTTTTACATAAATTTTAGCTAATTTTTTTAATTTGTTTTTTAACAAATATTGCTATTTATGTTTAATTTATATTTATTTGAGTTTTATAAAGTTTTAGTTTTCATTTACTTCCTGTTAATAATTTTATTGCTTCAACGTAAACTTGGCAACATTTTTTTTTTATTTTCATTAAATTATTCAACTAATATTTTATTTTATTCTTATTTTTAATTTAATTTATTTTAATTTATTATTTTATTTTAGCTTCATTTCAATTAACAGAAATATATATATATATTTTTAAAGTTTTAGTTTAGTAGCCAACAATAATAACCCTGGTGAAAATATTAAATCATAGGGGTTTTCTAATCATTTTATCTATTCAGTTTTAATTATTATTATTTTTTATTATTCTTTAAAATGTATTTATTTATTTACTTACTTATGTATTCATAGCATGCATGCCTTGTTTAAACTGCAGTTTACTCAGAAGCCTAGTTATTTCCGTCTTCCACACATGTCACAAAGCTGACATTAATTAGTAATGCAAAGTGAAAGTAAAGGACAACGGCAAAGCAATTAGACTCAGTCGCTCTCGAACATTCAAAAGCAAGGAAACGAGCGTCTTGATTGAAGGAGCTACATAACCATGGCCGCACATGACAGCGCGGTCTTGATGTGTTCACACACCATAATGGCACCGAGTCGAACAGCACAGACGCTTCATTAGAGGGCCACCCTTCTGAACATCTCCAGATCTCCAAAGTTACAGCAGTGAAGGGTGCATCGTGTCTCGGAGATGTTTTTAATCTCTTTGTTTTTGAGATGAAGTGAATTTGGCAGACCAGGCTATCGGAACATTGCCTCTCTAAGTTGCAGTTAGGCTGTCGGCCCCCGCGGGACCTCGCCGTGCCACTGACAGATAATTGCTAATTGTTAGAGGCGCAACCTGGCACAATAACGGCTTCGCACACGACCCGTCTGACGTTCCCTGGCTGGTTTTGTTTGCCCCTTCTCTTTCCTTTCATACTTCCTCTAAGACAGTACAACTATAATAAGGCCACATTTGTGGAAGCCACTTGTATCATTTGTCCTTTCAAATGTTATTAAAACATGAGATTCTCAGTCCTGATATATTTTTAACTGTGTTAATGCATTTTTGGCTTGTCACCCACTGACAGCGCCGCCATAGTCTGCGACGAGCCACCAGGGAAATTTACATGCATTTGAATTTGCACTGCCAAGCCCTGCCATCTCCCCCTGACAGCCTATTTAGCTGGGTGATAAGTTAATCTGGGTCTAGCTCTGAGGGTGCTGCTCTTAGTCCAGAATCTTCTGTGGGAATCATATGAACTCAAGCGCTGACTGACAACCAGCGACTCCTGAAATAGATTGTTATGTACAAACTACAAAAAAGCACTAGAATAAGAGGAACTGTGTTGTTTGTGCCGAAGGATCCGGTGGGATTCTGCCGGACAGACGTGACAGTCTGGAAATGTAACCGAGGGGAGCGCATGCCGGTTTTCGTACTTGGAATTATTTATTTTTTTTGAAGATGACCTAAAACTCACTTGCTGAGAGAAATTTCCCCAAAAGTTGGAGAGATAATCTACAATCTTTGTTTTTGATGCATTTTCTTCTGCTAAGAGAATTCATTCAATTTAATATTTTCTAATATTAATATTTCTATTAAATAATACGAAATACTAATTTAATTACCATTATAAGCATTTGCCATAATTTCCATAAACACAAAAATGAAAAAAAAAAAAACATAATTTAATATGGGATCCACATCACACTGTATAAGCATTATTTATTTATTTATTTATTTTAATTAATTAATTAATTAGCGCCTAATACTAAATTGTTATGGTTTAAAATGAGTGTAGCAATGTGATTTATTATTATTATTATTATTATTATTATTATTATTATTATTATTATTATATACTATTTAATAGTGGTTTTATCCTTACTATAACATCTAAAAATATCAATTTAAAATGGAAATTTAAAATGAAATTGATTGATTGATTCACTGATTGATTCATTCAGTTGCTACTCCTAAACTATTACAGTTTACAATAGATATTGTAATATGATATATATGTTTTTATTTTAATACACTTTAATTGTGGCTTTACCCAACAAAAAACATGTAAAAACATGACTTTTTATTATTAGTAACTAATTAATTTGTTTCTTTCTTTCTTTTTTTATGACATTACTAATACTAAACTGGTACATTTTACAATAAATATTGTAATATGATATATATCTTTTTTAATTTTAATACACTTTAACAGTGGTTTTACCCAACAAAAACATGTAAAAACATGACTTTTTATTATTAGTAACTAATTAAATATTTATTTCTTTGTTTATTACATTACTAATACTAAATAAATAAAAATATAATATGGTATTTATTATAATATTTTTTTAGACAATTTCTCCATGAAAAAAACACGTAAAAAAAAAAAAAAAAATTAATATGGGATCAACATCACATTGTATAAGAAGCGTTCAATATTTCTTTCTTTATTTACGAAATTGCCAGAGTTTAATAAATATGTTTTTATCCAGAAAATATGGTTAATTTTGTTAGGGTTTCTATTTCTTGCTCATTTTAACGCACAGATACAAAGGAAAAAGTAATCAAAAATTCACTAATATCAATAATTAAAAGAAATCATTCAACCTTTGCTTGTTTTGTACCTGGGGGGAAAAAATGTGGCTACACATCAGAACCATATCAACATCCGGGAGGTGTCACTCAGAAAGTGCGTCTCCTTTGGGCTTTGGGGTTTCAGAGGTTAAATCAGATTGACGCTGACAGTTTTCAACACTGTATACGTTCCCACGGTCCGATCAGAAAGAATGGACGCTTTTTGGCCACAGATCAGGTGGCACGCTCTGTCTAGAGACAGATTTAGAGATAGACTGAGAAAAAGACAACATCGGATTGTAGTCAATGAGAAAAAAATTAAGGAAAAAATAAAGACAGAAAGGGGGAGGTGGGCTTTTGGCGACTGAGTGGTTCCTGAGGGACCCGGTGACCCCAAAAGAAGTCTGAGGTCAGAGGTGAAAAACAGGAGAAAGTCACCTCTGGGGTCGGCCGCGTACCTTACACAACAAATTTAAAACAGACCTCAACTCTGAGAGACAGAGAGGGATAGTTGTCCAGTCAGCAGCGAGAGAAATATCTCTCTTTCTGAATGGTGTTGAGATGCATTTTGTGAGGTTAACCAAACACAGACTCACCGTTGCGTTTTTCAGACCTTGTCAGTCGTGCGGAAGCCACGCAATGGCGAGTTCTTCTTCCATAAATGTCGGCGAGATGCCGGATAGACAGCAACCCTCATGAGAGGCAGCATTTCATCTTTCCTGGAGTTAAAGTACAATTTGGTTTGGCTGGCAGTGAGCGCGTGTGAGGGGGAGCCACTCTTGCCGGGGCCGTTTAACACTCCACTGCCCTGGTGAGAAAGACAAGCACATGAAAAGAAATCAATTAGAAGTAACAAGCAAGGCCTTAAACACGGAGTCCTCCACACAGGCCAGTGAAGAGGAAAAGCAGAGCGAACGGACGCAACTTTTTCTCCGAGAGAGAAACAAAAACTGCTCGTGTAGCTTTACGCTCAGCTTCTCTCCACTGCACACATGCCCTATTTTCAGCATATTTTTACCTTGCTGCCGAATGTGTGGCTATAGTGAAACTAAAAAGTTGTGTTTATTATATTTCTATAAATATAAATGGCACTATAGCAAATTAATCTCAGTAATATTGTCATTTCGTCTTTGCATTCTCATATCAAGAGTTTAGATTAAAAAATAATGTATAAGGGGGAAAAAATGCTACACTGTGACGGGTTTTTCAGTATTTTACTTCCCTCTTGCTTTTTAACTTTATAATTCTGTGGTGTGACATTAATATTTAGAAGTGCAAATGGACTCTCAAATTGTGGGAGGTTAAGACACCTCATGTAAAGTGTTCACCTGTTTTCTGCGCTCAATTTTAATGCATTTTTAAAGCAAACAAAATAATGTGAAATATTGCAATGCAGAAGATCTGATTTCTATTTAAATATATTTTAGAGCTTAATTATTCCTGTGATCAAAGCTGAGTTTTCAGCATCATTACTCCAGTCTTCAGTGTGGAAGCTTGTTTCCGCCACAGAATAAAAAAATCAAAAATGTAATTGCGACTTCTCGCAATTTGGACTTTTTTTTTCCTCAGAATTTTGTTTAAATTTTGCAATTCTGACTTTATAACACGGATTTGCGAGTTATAAAATCAGAATTGCGAGATATAAACTCACAATTACGAGAAAAAAGTCATAAAGTCAGAATTGTGAGTTCATATCCAGCAATTGTGAGTTTATAACTTGTAATTATGAGAATAGAAGTGAGAATTGCGCAACCTGCCCCCTTTAGTTAACTTACTGCTGCTATGCGCGACAAGTCATGTGCTCTCACGCCACACATCATGTTCTCACGAAGTGAAAAATACATCCTGGAGCAAAGAGGACACTGACAACACGTCGACAGACAAGACAGAACAGGTTACTTTTGATATGAAACAGTTTCACATGTAAAATATTGTAATTTTTTTAAAGAAGTTTAAACAATAAATAGCGTATAGTGTGTCTTTAATGTGTCGTGACAGATCGCTGTAGCTCCTTGTGATCCGATCATCTCTTCATACTAGTTCATTTATAGCATCAAATAAACATGAATGAACATCAGAAGGAATGTTGTTTCAAGCGCCGAAAGACGTGAGTACACACAATTTTTCAAGTTCACCAACGTTAATCTACTAACTCCCCTGACTGCTTTGATGGACAAAATGGCGAATTCGGGGTTATGATTGGTCAGATTGCCTGTCAATCAAACTGCCGACGAAGGGTCAATTACCTTTAATATTATTATTTAATGGCTGAAACAAGCATCCAGTCTTCAGTCACATGATCCTTCAGAAATCATTATAATTTGCTGCTCAAGAAACATTTATTTTTTATCAATGTTGATATTTTTGTGTAAACTGTCATTCATTTTTTTTTAGGATTCTTTGACTAGAAAAATGTCAACAGCATTTAATTGAAATATAAATCATTTGTAACATTATAAATGTCTTTACTGTCACTTTTTGATCAATTTGAATTCATTTCTTAAACAATAATAACAACAAAAAACACTCATCCAAAAATTTTGAACAATGTATATGGTTACAAATTTTGCACTTTCCTCTCAATATCTACTACATCAAGTCCCAACCAGAACCTGTTTATGTAAATGTTTAAAAATCAGATCAAACTTCTTTTGAGACTATTTGCATATTCAGCAAAAATTCATACATCTTACAACAGAAACATACTTTAAAAAAAGTCATTTGCCTTAAGGCATATACTGGGATTAAAGATGATGACAAAACAATGCAGATCACAGGACAGATAAATTTAGAGAATTTAGACATTAATGTCCTTCCAGAAAGATTTAGCACAGGACTGCATGGACTCCAGAATATAATATGTCAGCATACAGTGCAGTTAACCGCAGGACATATAGAGCCCACTGCATCTGTCACAGTTCCCAAAGTAATCTGTGTTGTTTGACACGGGTCACTTCCCCTCTCACACGTATGTAGTGCATAATTGCGTATTAATTAAGGTGGACTCAGGGCCAGCTCTCTCAAGGCACATCACAGGGACCCCCGTTCCCTCTCTCAGGGTCTGACAGATCCCCAGTCACTTGTTGACGAGGAGCAGAGGTTTTGAACCAGCTGTCCTGGACAGAGTCCCGTCGGACGCATCACCCCCACTGCGACTAAAGGACATAGTCTCCTCAGGAACGAGAGACAGGGATAATATAGCCATCCAGAAACAGCGGCAATCGCACTGCAAGGTGAAAGGAAAGCATTTTGTAATTGTGGCCGTGGAGAGGCGGAGCCTGCATCATGATGTCACGATCAGAAACCAGTAATCTTTGAAAATGTAATTTTATCTGAACTGGGTGGGTTTTAATGTTGTCAGGATTATGTTGGTCAGCAGCTCGAGCATAGGTTCTTAGGAAACGCTAAATTTAGGGATTCGATTTTGCACCACCTCATTCATTAAATTTTACATTTGCACTGGATGCGTATTTTCCTTGAAATTACAGTTCAATAAAATTCACGTTTAAATAATTTTTTCATTAACTTATATAAATGTGCAACATTATAAAATGTAAATATTGTGCAAGATGTAAAATTATTTTTTTTGAAATTGTTAAATGCATGTAATGTTTTTCTATTTTCTTTAGAATTGACAGTATTTCTTAAAAGTACACATTATGAACAATGTATGAGTGCATGTCAATCGAATTATATAAAAAATACGCAGTTACAGAATAATTTGCTCCTCTTCTGATTTTTTCTTTTCAGGCCTATTTTTTATTGTTGTACGTAACAGTGACTTTGCAAAATCCAAATAATCCCGTTCGGTAAAATTATTACATTTCTCCCCCATGGAATATTGCTTTCAATCCGAAATACATCACATTACACAGGTAAAATTGGGTGTTACATTAATGTGATTTCAATCAATTGCAATGATTTACAAATTGAATGACTCTGCACAGGTGAAGGAGAATTACATTTAAAGACAAAACCCCATTGTCCTCAAATGTAAGACAAAAGAAATGCAATTTATGCTGCTCGGCAGCTCACAGCCTGACCAGTAACATGAAAAACCCTTTTGCTCCATCTTCAAGAATAAAATACAGGACAAAAGGGGAAAAAAAGATAGGGGGAGAGAGAAAGAGGGAAGCGTCAGTCTAGTTCATTTGATGCAGTGATGCAGTCTCAAGTGCATGTGTGCCCTCAGGGCTGGGACCAGGGCGAGTGGAGCTGAACCCCAGAGGCTGATCTCGGATCTCCCTGCTGCACTGTCCACAACAGCTGCCGCACCATTAGCCTCTCCTCCTCTGGAGCTCATTACAACTGATCAATACAGGCCACTGCGCTTATGCTCAGCCTCCTGTCCGTCCTCTAGCCAGCAGAAATTCTCTCTTTCTTGCTGCTTTTTCTTCCCTACTAGTCGAAAAACATGGCACTTTCACTATCCATCTTTATTTGTCTTTTCCAGCTCACACTGTTGACCACATTCTCCTCTGGTTCCAATTGGATTCCAAAACAAACCTTTTCTCCATTTGCATTTATTTCTATTCTTCTTTCTCTCTCGGACAGAAAGGATGGAAAATTTACAAACAGACAGACACAAGATTTACAGGCACACAGACAGACAGAACATTTACTGACAGACTAGACAGATTTACAGACAGACAGACAGACAGAAGATTTACAGACTGACAGACAGACAGAAGATTTACAGACAGACAGACAGACAGACAGACACAAGATTTACAGGCACACAGACAGACAGAACATTTACTGACAGACAGACAGACACAAGATTTACAGGCACACAGACAGACAGAACATTTACTGACAGTCTAGACAGATTTACAGACAGACAGACAGAAGATTTACAGACAGACAGACAGACACAAGATTTACAGGCACACAGACAGACAGAACATTTACTGACAGACTAGACAGATTTACAGACAGACAGACGGAAGATTTACAGACAGACAGATGGAAGATTTACAGACAGACGGGAAGACAGATAGACATAAGATTTACAGACAGACAGACACAATTTACAGACAGACAGACAGACAGACAGACAGACAGACCGAAGATTTACAGACAGACAGACAGACAGACAGAAGATTTACAGACAGACACAAGATTTACAGGCAGACAGACAGACAGAAAATTTACTGACAGACTAGACAGATTTACAGACAGACAGAACATTTACAGACAGACATGTCGAATTTACAGACAGACAGACAGACAGACAGAACATTTACAGACAGACATGTTGGATTTACAGACAGACAGACAGACAGAATATTTACAAACAGACAGACAAGATTTACAGACAGACAGACAGACAGACAGACAGACAGAATATTTACAAACAGACAGACAAGATTTACAAACAGACAGACAGACAAGATTTACAAACAGACAGACAGAAGATTTACAGACAGATAGACAGACAGAAGATTTACAAACAGACAGACAGACAGACGGAACATTCAATGACAGACTAGACAGACAAGATTTACAAACAGACAGACAGACACAAGATTTACAGACAGACAAGATTTACAAACAGACAGACAGACAGACAGACAGAAGATTTACAAACAGACAGACAGAAAAATTGACAGACAGACAGAAGATTTACAAACAGACAGACTGACAGACAGAAAAGATTTACAGACAGACGGGAAGACAGATAGACATAAGATTTACCGACAGACAGACACAATTTACAGACAGACAGACAGACAGACAGAAAAGATTTACAGACAGACAGGAGGACGTATAGACATCAGATTTACAGACAGACAGACAGACACAATTTACAGACAAACGTGAGGACAGACAGACATAAGAATTACAGGCAGACAGACAGAAGATTTACAGACTGACAGGAAGACAGACAGAAGATATAAAGTCAGACAGACAGATTCATCTAGTTGATTCTCAAATAAATCGACTTTTTCTGTGCTGTTCTGCTCTTCTCTTTGCAGTGACTTTAAAATTCAAGACTGGAAAAAAAAATAGATGAATGAAAGCTCATTGGCTTTGAATACATTCACACTCTCTCGCTCTCTCTCTCTCTCTCTCTCTCTCTCTCTCTTCATGCATTAGACCATCTCTAGAGAGGGAAAGAGAGATGAAATTATAAAGATATGCATGATGTGGACAGAATGTAAAATGTCCATTTGTCACTCTGGATAATATAATCAATCTGAGTGATATTTCCTCCTCTTAAAAGTGTAATGATGGATTTAATACTTATACTTGCCTATACTTAATAAGTATGCTTGCCTGTAAATAATGGAAGAGCAGTGAATAAAAGCTCGTCACTTTTAATAAGGTGCACAGCAATTTGATCACAAACGCTGATAGATTGCACCATCACATCACACACACATGGACAGAAGAATATGCTGATGTGGTCTCATAAGACCAGTGTTATTTGTTCTCCCTGTAGACTGTTAGACACACTCAGAAATGCTCAGACAAACAAACAGATAGACAGACAGAATGGCTGGATGAACAGACAAATAGAGAGACAGACAGAATGGCTGGACGGATGGGTGGACAAACAAAGATAGAGAGAATGGCTGGAAGGACGGACAGACGGACAAATAGATAGACAGACAGAATGGCTGGAAGGATGGACGGACAAACAAATAGATAGACAGACAGAATGGATGGATGGACGGACGGACAAACAAATAGATAGAGAGACAGAATGGATGGACGGACGGACGGACAAACAAATAGATAGACAGACAGAATGGATGGACGGACGGACGGACAAACAAATAGATAGACAGACAGAATAGCTGGATGGATGGACAGATGGATAGACAGAATGGCTGGATGGACGGACAGATGGATAGACAGACAGAATGGCTGGACGGATGGACGGACAAACAAATAGACAGAATAGCTGGATGGACGAACAGATGGACGGACAAATAGACAGACAGAATGGCTGGACGGAAGGACAAACAAATAGACAGACAGAATAGCTGGATGGACAGACAGATGGATAGACAGACAGAATGGCTGGATGGACGGACAGATGGATAGACAGACAGAATGGCTGGACGGATGGACGGACAAACAAATAGACAGAATAGCTGGATGGACGAACAGATGGACGGACAAATAGACAGACAGAATGGCTGGATGGATGGACAAACAAAAAGATAGACAGAATGACTGGAAGGACGGATGGACAAATAGATAGACAGACAGAATGGCTGGCTAGATGGATGGACAAACAAATAGATAGACAGAATGACTGGAAGGACGGACGGACGGACAGATGGATAGACAGACAGAATGGCTGGATGGACGGACAGATAGATACACAGACAGAATGGCTGGATGGACGGACAGATGGACGGACAAATAGACAGACAGAATGGCTGGAAGGACGGACAGATGGATAGACAGACAGAATGGCTAGATGGACGGACGGACGGACAAACAAATAGATAGACAGACAGACAGAATAGCTGGATGGACGGACAGATGGACGGACAAATAGACAGACAGAATGGCTGGATGGATGGACAAACAAATAGATAGACAGAATGGCTGGAAGGACGGATGGACAGACAAATAGATAGACAGACAAACAGATAGACATATAGACAGAAACAAATAAACAATAGATAGACAGACAAACAAATAATTGATAGAAAGACAGATAGACACACATAGACAGACAAACAAAAGATAGGCAGATAGACAAAAAAACGATGGATACAGACAAACAAACAAACAATTTATAGTCAGACAGACAGAAATAGACAGACAGATAAGCTTGTAGTGCAATACTCACTATAAATGGGATGTTTAGAAGTGTATTAATGGTTTGTCAGTCATAGTTCTGAACTCAAGCATATGTTGTTCAGGTCAAAACATATAAATTGCGTATCATGACCGGGTCAATCAGGGATGAGTTTTGAGAGCTGAATTAGCGTAAAATCATCCACTCGTTCTCTCACCCCACTGACCTATTGAGGGCTGGATTCCGACCGCTCACACGCAGGGGAAGTCAAATCGTTAAGATCCCGCTAGTTAAATTCGCAGATTCGGATGCGAGCGGGAACCAACGTCAATGATGAGAGCATCCCATTCTTATAGGGGGAGCTTTTTAATCTCAGCAGAACAAAACGAGGAGCAAAGCGCTTCTCCGTTTATTTGCTTTTAAATTGGGGCTTTGAGGGAATCACAGAAAACAAAAAAGAAAGAGGGAGCGCGAGAGAGAGAGAGAAAGGGTGGAAAAAATGACCTGCTGGCGTGTGAGTTTGTTGCTGGAAGGTAAGTCCTGCTTATATTGAAGCAAAGTTCTGAAAATAAGCAAAGAACAGATTTATTGATTTTTGGTAGAGTCTGGGTGTTGAAGAGGGAAAGAATAAAGAACTGCTCTTTGCCCGATATGTCCAAATGACGTCCCATGGGAGACGCTTAATGGTGGGGGAGGGGAGGGGGGGCAGGTGCCTTGCCTGTCTCTTGGATAGAACTGCCCTGAGGCTAGGGCTAATGGTATTGGCTGAGCCTGCTATAAGAAGCTCACTTCTAATGGCCAACTTTGTGTGTGCCAGAAGACAGACAGATATCGATTGGTCCAAATGCCCTTGAGTTGGCAACATCTAAAATGAAAATCCACCACGCAAGCAGAAAGTTTCTGCAAGTTATGTTTCAGGAATGCAATGTGAATAGAGGGGTTTGTGCAAAGGGGTGGAGGGGGTAAAAAAAAATGATACTGCCTATATAATGTATGCTACAACCTCGCTTTTTCCTGCTGCCCCCTTTTTGTCAAATCTCGCTCTTTTTTGTTTCGGGAAAGAGGGAAAATTATCATGTGAGAGGAAGGGGAATTTCCATGTTTCACATCTTAAGCTGGGCTGGATTTCTCTCTCTCACCTCTTAAACATGGCTGAACAATGCTCGTAGAATTTGGCATTTGTACAATGAAAGACTCTGGTATTTGTACAATGAAATAATGTATGATTAATATGGCATTGTGCTATTATGTAGAAGTTAAGAAAAATTAAGAGAACTTTGCATTGAGATTTGAGGTCTCACATCAAATTTCTCAATAATTGTCTTCATTCACACACTAAATGATAAAAAAGGCAAAATGAATATGCTGTCTATATTTCAAATAAATGCTGTTCTTTTGAACTTTCTATTCAAATAATCCTGAAAAAAAAAAAAAACATTTCACAGTTTGCATACAAAAATATTAGTTTTCAACATTGATAATAATAATAAATGTTTCTTGGGCATCAAATCAGCATATTAGGATGATTTCATGTGAGTAATGATGCTGAAAATTCAGCTTTACCATCACAGGAATAAATTACATTTTAAAAAGATATTCAAACAGAAAATAAAAATATCTCAAATTGTAATGTTTCACAATTTTGCTATTTTTACTGTATTTTTAATTTAAAAAAATGCAGCCTTGCTTTTAAAAGAAAGACCATCTTGTAAATTAAAATAGTCAATCGTTTTAATAAGATGCACAATGACCTCAACATTGCAAATAAACCTCAATAACTGCCGGACATTAAGTAAAAATGTGAAGTAAAGTAAAAAATAGCATTAAAAAGTAAAACAATAATTATGTTTAAGTTATGTTGCAATGCATGAAGGAAACTCTAAACCCCTCAGGAACTTAGCAATATATTAACTGTTATAGGCTAGACCGTAAATATTCTTCCAAATAACGTTTAAGCAGTAGATTCAGTGCAATTCACAATCTTAGACTCAAAAATCCCAGTTCATGGAATAAAATATTCAGACACATCCTTTATTTTTTTTTTTTACAGTGTATGTCTCAAGATGCCCTTAAAACAGTGTTGGGGTGTGTGTTAAACCTGTCACACCCAATTTACAAGACTTACTGTCCCTTTAAATATTTCAATAACAGTCAAACACCTGCTCTGAAGTGATAATTAGTGTCAGGTACAAAGCAGTCACAACACAATCCCTTTCTCTGTCCAGAAACACACATAAAAGCCACGCTTCCATAAGTGACCTTAGTTACCCTCATTAAATACAACACTCATCCCACGGCCAGCTAAAACCGTGGTATCAGCGGTGCGGATTCTGAATACAATGTTTTAAATGGTGGATTTCAGGGCAGGATTTCACTTTCCATAAATTACGCAAACACCACTGGGCCACGCGGAGCTGAACGGCACTAATCAAGCGTTTTGGGTTCGAGCAAATACACAGATTAGGTGGAACCGACTCAAAGTCCCAAACCAATCAGAAAGCACCCAGAGACTAGAAAAAATGAAATCAAAACAGCTTCAAAACATAAGTAAACACTTACTAAAAAGAAAAAAAGAAAATAGAAAAAAGAGAATTGAAAGCGGAAAAAGCAGAAATGTGACAGCATGGCAAACAATAGATATATTCACCCAAAGCCAGACAAAGACATCTGTCCCAGTGTGAGTTCAACATCAATCCCACAGCAGCTGCAAGAAGGATTTTGTGTCCATTATTGAGTGCCAGCGAAAAGCTATTTCATTTGATGCATGTGGGTATGACTTTGTAACTCATAAAGAAGAAAAATTACACTTACACTTTTTTCTTTTTTCTCTCCATTCGGGAATTACTGGGGTGAAAACTTCCGTTTCACAGTGCACGGATAGCCATAACTCAAAAAAGTTTCTGTCTCACAACGCTTTTGTTCTCATAGGGGTCAAGAGGTAGCTGGACAGTGCATTTTCCATAAATAGCATAAAGTTTGATATCCCCAAGGTTTTTTATTTTTTGTATTATGTAAGAAAATAAATAATATTACAATGAACATACCCTCAAAAAGTCAATTAGGTTAAAGTAAATTATTTGACCTGAGAGGAAAGTGATTCCAAAATATCCATCTAAAAGATTATCATTTAGCATGCAAATCAATAATCAACTTTAAAGCGTATGATACATTGCTTCACATGGTGTAAATACATTTATGCGACTTTAAAACATCATTAAGGTAAATAATATTAAACATTGAAACAGCTCGAATGTAAAAAATTAAAAAAGTAAAAATTATGCTATATATATATATATATATATAATTTTTACTTTTTTAATATTATGAATACTTTTTTATAACACTTTGTTTTAGGGTCTTTCAACTAGTTGCTTATTATCATGCATATCACTAGGATATTGGCTGTTTATTAGTACTTATTAATGCCTTATTCTGCATGACCATATTCTACATGGCAATTTTATTGAAACACATTAAACAATTAAGACAATACTAGCAGGTAAAGAAAATATAATGAATATATAAGCCAATATAGTGCATATATTTATTGATATATTCATGAACTAACATGCTGTGGACACTGAATGACTTGCCTGAGGTAAATGTAATGCTACGTGAGATATTATTCTCAAGCTGTTTTATTGACGTCTTTCTGCAGTTGAAACACCTGAGTGATTACACGTGAACATATCCATGCATAGATCATCAGCAAACAGTGTTGCATTGCAGAGCGCCCCCTTCAGAATTGGAGAGTAAATCAGCTGTGACTAACTGTATTTGTCGTCTGACTGTATGCACCGAACCGTGATGGTATTATGATGTATCCTTATACACCTAATATATATCACGGCACGGATGGTATAATTTAATGTAATTTTGCGAGGAAATGCCAAAATCATAAATCAGTCCGATTACACTGCAAAAATAATTTTTTGAAGTTGTATTTTGTTTTGTTTTTTACAAGAAAATAGTGTTTCAGTGTTTCTACTTGATTTATATATATATATATATATATATATATATATATAACGCCAAAATCATATTAACCAGTCCTACTATTAGACATGTCCCGTGGTCAGGTAGCAGGGTTGCAAGAACTGCAAACCTCATGTAAAATAAAATAGCTTATTTAATATTTAAATGACCTCCAGGAGATGATGATCAGCATTTTCTGAAGGTTAAGCACATCCTTTCACTGACTATTTGCTAAAAAAAAGATGATTTCTACTTTGTCCCCATTCCTGAAGAGTTGCACATTTCTCAGATTTTCTCAAATTAAACGATTAGCATTTCACAAAGCCAAAGTAGACTCGTAAACATACTTGTGAAGGTCGACGGGGTCATGACTTCATAGCTGAAATCCACTTAAAGATCTTATTAAAAGCATCTTGGAATCATATCACTGCAAGTTGACTGGCACTTGATGAAAGACACAGTGAAATTCACGGAAATCAAACACAAGCCACGTGGGCCTCATTCAGACTTTAATTGTTTTATTTAGATCTATAGATTTCTAAGCACAGTGGTTTCGTGTCTCAAGAGATCTTTTTTAATGAAATATTGAGTTCAAAGTCTCATAGACCACACAGTGAAGTGTGTGTGAATGCTGAAGGCAATAGCAAAGAGGATTGAGCACATCAAAGTGAACACAAATCTTCACATTGGAAACCAGATTACAGCTGGTAAGATTAGCACTGCGCTAGAAACAAGGTACATACTGTCACTCACCGACACGGAGACAATTTAGCATCAGGAGAACTTCATTTTCCAAATCAAATCAATCAACAGAAGCGCATGGCAAAAGTGTGCGCTTGAAGACAATCCTATTTTCGGTGCGGCCAATAACACAGAACTGCAATGAAGCGTGGAGCAATGCTGATGCATAGCAATTCACCGCTGTTGTTGCAAACACAACGTTTAGTAGCTTTTATCCGCTTTGTGTCGCAACACAGAAGAAAACTGTTTTCTGTGAATGTGCGAGACTTCTGATTCATTAGCCACTGTAGGTAAATAAGATATCGGATAAAAGGACAACAAAGTGCAGCAAACCATAAAACTATTTGTGTGTACATGAACATAATACTGAACTAAAATAATACGATAAGAAATACAATTTCAAGCAGAATTATAGGCTGTTTTTGTACAGCTAAGTGAATGAAAATGGGAGCCTCACATATTTAAGTTACAAATGGCCACATAACGTTCAACAAATACATAGATAGACATATTCATATCAATTATAAGAATTTAAAGGGTTAGTTCACCGATAAATGAAAATTCTGTCATCATTTACTCACCCTCGTGTCGTTACAAATTCATACGACTTTTGCTCAATGTTGGAACACAAATGAAGACATTTTTAATGAAATCTGAGAGATTTCTGTTCCTCCATTTAAAGTCTATACACCCGACATGGGATGACACTTGGTGACTTGCCGCAAAAATCATGGACAAACAATACGCTATTTTACACACACAAATAAACTGGTGTTGCTGCAACAATGTGGTAAAATTGAGCCAAAAGACTCAAATAATGGGTTGAAATCAGATTTATTAAGGTGTGATCAAACATAACTGTTCATTTTTGTTACATTTATATTGAAGTTTGATGTTACGTATGACAAAATGTCCTCCTCTGTGTTCAGGTTTGACTGTAGTAAAATTAATGCAAAAACTAACACCTCAAATCAACATTTCAAGATTAAAAAAAAGTCTAAGTATAAATACAATCCCACAAAAATAAGTGTGTCTAAAAACCACTAGAGAATTTATAAGCCATTTTATATAGAGCTATATAGGAATTTAGTGGTTGCACAGTGGCTTTTCATAAGTTTATGACCTCTGGCACTAATCTAGCTACAAAAAACTGAATTTTAAATTTTAACATAAAATACTGCTTTAATTGAAAAATAATTTAAAAATATATCAGAAAAAAATGTGTATTACTTTCAATGGGGAAAATAGTTAATAAAAATTGTAGAAATATTCCAGAGTATCTTACAATGCCCTCAAAATTTTAATAAATAATCAAAAAATATTATCAAACAAAAATATATAAAATTGGTTTACCTGAAAAACAAACAAACAGAAAAAAAGTTACATTTCAAGGCTCCATTCATTCAAGTCTTCCCCTAAACGAAGTGGATCAGAGGGTTAAGAGACATGATCGCTTTATATAATGATTAGAATTCATTTGGGTGTTTATTCACGCATAAACATTGATCAGCGAACTTAAACAGAAGCTCAACTGTACTTGAAGCACGAGAACAAACCTCACTGGTTCTTGTGGAAGCTCAAAAATCTTCATTTGGGTTCTGAAGATGAACAGAAGTGGGTTTGAAACGACATGAGGGTGAGTGCATGATCCCTTGGCTTTTTGCAATGTAGAAACTTGCCACATTAATATAGAATTCGACTGATGTGCAAATGTGTTTATCAAATGTTTGTCATTAAATGCAGCTCATCCAATCAGAATTTAGAATTTGAAATATTCTCTTTCTAAATTTCATGAGAAACTGCTAAAATTCCCTGCATGGTCCAGTGTTCATCGAGGAGGTAAAAGATGGTAATTTACCGTTATCTCATTTTTAAACTGGCTACTAAACTCTTGACTTTGTGCAAACAAAAGACGTGAAGAGAAAAGATAAAAAGAGGTGACGAGGGGAAAAGGGCAGTCAGGAGAAAAGAAAAGTGAGTATTCTCCTGGTGATTTCCAGTAAAACCCTCAAAATGGCAAAACGCTGCAATACATCACTTAAATGTAGGTATGTTCAGCATTTACTGGACTCTGATTTGGTTTGCTCTGAGATGTAACAGCGTGGAGAGAGGGCCTCTGGGATGCGGATTTTCCGCTCAGTCTCATTTGACAACGTTTAGCGTTTGAGTGGGACGGCGCACCGACCGGCCTCTTGATCAAATATCGGACATTTCTGTTCTCCAGGAGAAAGAGCAGAGAAATTTGCTCTCACTTTGCCAGACGTGTATATTTTTCGAAGGTTAACAGGCTCGCTCGAGCCCCTCTGAAACTACACTTAAAAGTAGTCAAGTTCGCCTCGTCGCTTCAGAACAGGAGGGGGCCGAAAGACAGGAATGAGGTGGGGGAAATCCTCGGCACAGGTGCCCTGGGAGCGTCAGGAGACTCGGAAACAGCATTTAGCACTTTACTGACCTTCGGTCCATCTTTTTTCACCAAATGTCCTGGCTGAGTTAAGATTTTTTTCCTAGTCATTTTCAAGTTCTCCAGAGAGGAGGGCAACTGATTGACCACATTCACATCTCAAAGCAAAAAAAAAAAAAAGTGAATGTATCATATTTAAAAGTTCTGATACATGGAGGAAATTGTACTTAACAGAATCAAATTGAGGTATTTTGCAGGGTTACAGACATTGAAGAAGCTCCTCAGGAGAGAACAGCGTGTGATACTTGTTAAGAGGAACTTCAAAATGACCCATAAATCCAGATCTTGAAGTGTAGCAGCACTGAGGAAATGCTTTTATATATGTGTGGAATAAATCTATTTTACGAGTTTGTTTTGGGAGGAGTCGAACTTGAGGAAAGCAAAACGTTTATTGTGATAAACGCAGGTTTATGGGACTAGCAGATTAGTAGTGTGGATCTGACATCTGACTTTGGGGAATTGGTCTCCATTAAAAACAAACGCCGCAGAGCTTTATCAGTCAGATCCTGGATGCAGAAGACGCCTCAGCAAAGGACAAAAACATGTTTGAGCACAAAAGCTGCAGGGACCGTTTGGTAAAGCAGAACTTTTAACAATATTGAACAAAAATGTTCCAATGTTCCAAAGTTTAAACAGCGGAGCAGAAGCCTCTTTAATCTCAGAAAAGTATTATATGACAAACGAACATCACGAAAGGTTTTCCATCCTTCAGATCATAAGCTCAACCTACTCAGTTGCCATATTTGTATCACTGATCCTCAGTCATATTTGTGCAGATTTCTTTAAGAAAATGTCACTTGAACTAAAAAATGTTGTAAAAAGGTTGGTCTGAATGTCATTTAGAGCCAACTTTTGTTAAAAAGATTTTTTTTTTGACAAAATTGGCCAATTTATTTAGCAGATGGGGATCAAATGAATGACTTTGCTGTTTTTCTTTTAAAAATGCCAATAAAACTTAAACATCCATTAGACCACTTGTATGCAGTTTGGTCTGAAGATCAGGGAAATGGTTCTCAACCAGCGAACCGGGACCGACTAGGGGACCTCAAGATGACGTAAAATGATAAAATGAGACAAAACAAGCTTTAAAATAAGCAATGGCAGATCAAGATACATTATTTTACTTCGTTCCCTCAACAAATGTCATTTTTATTTAACAACCAGGGTTCCTATAGATCTTGAAAATCCTAGATATATGAGGGAATATTATAAAAGTGTAATTTCGAGACCTATATAAGTCATGAAAGATTCAAATTCATTATACAAATTTCTATAATGATCTAAAATATTTTATTGGGCAGAATTGCTATGTATATAACCTTATAACTTTATCCCCTAATCACAAACGGCTGGAAACTAGGGGTGTAATATTATGTTTGGCGGAACTGTTTCGATTCTCAAAAACACTGTATCAATATTTATTTATTTATTCGTTTGTTTACATCCAAGATTCGTGTCAGTGGCTAGCGTTAGCATTAGCATTAGCATTAGCAAACCCAGCTCACAAGATGATGTAAGGAGATCGACAAGAGTCATGTTGTTTGCAAAATAGGCCATGCTAGGTAATCCAAGTTTTTACTCATGACAGTTTTTTTCTTTTCTAAAATTAGATCCGCTCCCAAACATAAAAAAAAAATAATAATAACAATAATAGAAATATCGCAATACATCCCCTTTCTTGTATTGCAATATATCGTATGATAACCCCTGTATCATGATACATAAATTCTTGTCGATACACAGCCTTACTGGTTACATCATGTAAATTCCTAAAATGTGTGAACCCTAAAATACATTCAGTTCTCAAAAAAAAAAAAATGGAATAATTTTTATTTTAATGATTTATAACTGTTTAATTTAATTATTTGAATATATTTTAATACTCCTAGTTGCTGAAAAAAATGTCATCTTTGATACATTTTTGACAAGAGTCACAATTTTGGGATTCTATAAATGGGATGTACTGTATGTAGAAGAAAATATTAAATTGGAACAGTTGGCGGCACCAGAGGGTTCAAGAGAGAATCCCAGAAATCTGTCCAAACAAAAACAATAAGCTATATTCAGTGCTTTGCACCTAAAACCATATATTAAGTACATTTCTTTTAATTATACATTTACTGGTAGTTGAATATGAATACCATCCAAAGTAAAATCAACAGTCAATGTGATTACAAGATTAATCAATTAATTACATCATAGATAGGTAGAGAGCTATAAATCCAATTAACAGACCTACAACACATGAGGTTGTTCATGGAAATTCAGTTTGAAGCAATAGTCTCGGCCGCCTCTCACTGTTGTGTTTCTTTAATGGATGTATATCTGAGTGAGTTTACTCCCTCGAGAGCCGACACAGTACACATCCACTTATCAGGACTATTACTGAGGACACACTCGCACTCACCGAGCGTTTAACTCCTTATCTGTGTCACACTCATCTTCAATCACCTTCAGCGGCTCATGGATCATCTGCGCTCTGCTCCAGTCTTTCATGAGGCTCGGGTCAGCTCTGCGCTTTCTATCCAGGGTCAAACGGCCTGTGTTTGGGATTCTAGCGAGTTACGATCCCTGACCTATTCAAGATCTACACACGCGGACAAACACATACACATCTATCCGATTCCCTCTCTCTCTCTCTCTCTCTCGGAAAGCAGAGCTGTTAGGATTATGTCTGTAATTATTTCTAATCTCTGACACTCCTGTGATGGGATAATCCCACATTAGGAGGCCACCTTTAAGAGCATTTCACACCATTTTCATTGGCCGTATACAGATTAAACTGAGCTGTGTTGCTCGTCTTTACCAGGCCACGGGGATGGTGTCATTGCATGGTCGTCCCGGTAACACTCCATTTGTCAGCCACATCATTGATTATCAATATTTCATTACAGCGCACAGATATTAGCCTGACCTCCTCTGAACCATCCAACACTTTCTCCAGGGTCAAGAGAGACAGATTGAGAGACACAACTATGATTCCGCCCCCTTATGCTCTTTTGGTTGTGATGAAGCAAATAATATCAGAATAGCTTTTTTTTTTTTTTTTTCTGGAAGCTTTAAAGATTTTAAAAACCACTACACTCATGTTATCTCTGTTTTTCTCGCTTACCGTAATTAAATGTACTGTTATTATATGTAATAATTTTTGTTGTTGTTGTTGTGTTGTTGTCTGCCAAGCACTATATTTGGTATTTGCAATTATTATAATACATTGCATATATGAGTGGGACGCCTCATACCGGTGACAAATTCCTTGAATGAAGTTGGTTGATTCATTGATTCATTACTGAATGAGAAAAACAAGTGGAAATCACATCAATACCAAAGGAATATTTGTGTATATTTGAATGTGTGCATCTACATCCATTCAAGTTGCATCAGAAAAAAAAAACATTATATATATATATATATATATATATATATATATACAATTTTTAATGCAACCTGAATATCATGTATACATAAAATTATTGTTGCATTCCAAATCCATATGGTTCCAAATGTTGGGAAAGCAGATTCTGAAATCCACTATTGTGAAGTTATTAATCAACATTTATCTTTCTAAATATTAATTATTTGAATAACTTCAACTTATATTAAAGCATTTATGTTCCTTTTCATTTTCAAACACTAGAAAATAATGATGTGTATTGTCTGTACCTCTCACTGAGAGAAAAGTACAACTTAGTATGTTTTGGGAAAGTTTCCTGTTCAGAGCAGTTCTCAGATCAACTTCAGCCTTGAAGAAACTGTGAATCATGTGTGTCTTTGTATGTGCGCTCAGTGTTCAGTACAGGTCCTTTATGGGTACTGGTGGACAACTGATACTCTGTTTCAGACCTGCAGACGCCTTGTCCTGACTTAACAGGACATCCTGTTCCTAAGTTCAGGATCCGATAGTCAGCATCATGATGGAAGGAGATATGCTTCTGACTATCTGTCCATATGTGGAAAATTACCAGTTTTGTCTAGTTTTCTTAACCAATCAGAATCTTAGAAATGATGTAGTGAGTGGACTCTGTAATAATTGAGTATAATTGTTGTGGAAATGAGAATGAGAGAGAGAGAGAGAGAGAGAGAGGCATATGAACTTTAAGCTGGCTTCTCGCTGATGAAACTGCAAACTAGTTTTGAGTCAAATTTTCTACATTTTTTTTTTTTTTAAACTCTGACTCCAGGTCTTCATTTATCATATCTGGTCTTTTGGGTCTTTAACTGTAAAAAAAAATCCCCTACAAAGTACACAACCACTTCCTGTTATGTCTCCATCCATTAATCCATCATGTAACTATCACCTGACAGAAGACATCCCCTTTCAACACCTGAACACCACAGGGACTTTGTCGAAATAGTCAGAATTTGTAAAAACTGAAATGCTAAAGAACGGTGTTAGTTTCATGTTTCTCACAATCTTTCACATAATAAAATAATTTAAACCGAAATCAATATTTCATGACCATTTATTTATTTTGCTAAGCAGCTGTGTAATAAGCAGGATAATGTACAGTCAACCGGTCGGTCATTATTCCAAAATCTCCTTCAGGTTGCTCCATGCGGGGTTTATTTCACAATAATGACCGTCTGACTGTAAATTATCCCTTATTGCTTAGATTATTCTGAATTTTAATAAATATAAAGCAGTTAGAGACTTCCCAGACTATATGCAGGGCATTTTAAAACAGGATACACACAGGCAGCATTGGCCCGCCTCTCAACGGGCTCTTTTACAGTCCTGAGCAAACAATTATTATGCCAGCCTCTAATTAAAGCTTACAGTCAGTGGTACATCCAGCCTTGAAGTCCAAAAAACCAAATGTAGACCATCCCACCCCCCTCTATAGTAACACGCCCCAGCAAACGGCCTGCACCGATACCCAGCCTCAAGCCTGCTGCTTTGCGGGAGCAGCCGGAGACGGGGTTGATCAAAAGCGGGCGAGAGGGTGTTCGTGATGGGCAGGAGGGGGTGGGCACGGGGGATAACAGGCCAGGCGGGAGAGCGGTGATGCCCCATAGTTCCTGACCGTGGTCGATCTCTGATGGTCACAGCCAGGGATGTCGGTAGGGGTGACCGTAACCGCAGGTGCCAGCTCTATATCCGAGGCCTCCATCAAAGAACGAGACGGCCCTGCTGAGAGAGGCCGGAATAACAAGCATCAATGTGATTACACTGATGAGATAGGAGGGAACAAACTCACAGAAGACAGTGAGCTCGGCTTGTACATGACATGTGACAGGAAGTAAAGTCACGAGCGAGTGAAATACTTGTGGATTACATGATTCTAAAGCAGAAACATTAAAGGATCAGTTCACACTTTTGTCTTTTCCATTGTAGAAAAGTGAAGCGACCAATGTCCCACGTTTGCGGTGACATCTTGCGCTAATTACGCAGTTCAGGAGTTTGCACAGTAGTGGAGACGTGGTATCAAGGTCCAGCAAACACTCCCACAATCGCAAGCACACGCCCCTGAACTTTTTAAGTAGGCTGACTGCTCCAATTTTGATGTCTGCTGATTGTAGTACAACTGAAGTAAATACTAGGGGTGTGACAAAATCTTGTGCCAGGAGATCTCGCAATATTAAAATGTTACAAGCTATGATGTTTTATTAACAAAGTTCGGGAGGAACACATTCAAATGATCTAATCAGCAATCAACATGTCTACCCAATCAGAATGAGCAGAGACCTATATATTGACGCAGTCGACTCATCTATGTTTTTTGGACAGTTTTCAGCATCCCTCCACCACCCCGTCTCCTCACACTTGCCTATTTACTTTCCTAAACCACAATACGTGGGGAGTACTCTGGGTTCGGGCCAAATACCGAGCTTGTAGCCCTCTCCTTGGACAGCACGCCAAATATGCATACTAATTACTCTGATTATTTGTAAGTGTGAACTCATGAATTCTTGTTGAGGTGAAAAGCTGTCTCGTGATATTGCCGTGACAGTGCGTGAAATGAGCATAGAATATGCCACTACTACGTTTACATTACAATACAGTGCAGACTGCGGCACCGGCACCACTATCGGTTTGCTTTTTTTATAAAAATAAAAACCATTTAATTCAGTTGGATAACGGTCGCTTCAATTGTAAACTATTGTAAATGTGTACTCTGTTCATCCAGCATGAGCAGCAGAGTCTCACACAGCGCTGGAGGAATAACAGTTCACGTGATGAGAGTAAGGCGAGATGACTGACAAGACAATGGCGGAGGATTCATTGCGCAAAAGAGCCTAAGCATCCAATAAATGTCTCATCTTCTAGAATCAAGCTCAGCACCTCTGCACCCTATAGTATGTGCGATCGCAAATTCGAAAGAGAAAGTAAAACGCGAGCTCCCTGATGGACGCGAAGTAGGCTACATGCAACAGTCTGTCTCCAAAAATCAAACCTATCTTAGGCTGGGAAGTGTATTTGTTTGCACTTTGAATATTGAAAGAGTACTTTAATTGTGGTTACTGTCCAAAAATCTCATCCCAATCTCGTGTCTCATCTCGTCTCGTGACACCCTTAATAAATACAACCATTAACCTCATAGTCATATCCTGAAAAAAAGTCCATCTGTGACGACTTTACTCAGAGAATCTGTCAATCACAGCAGTCAATCATGATGTCACACCCTCGTTTTATAGCATCAGATAACTAACTAAATCCAAACCTATTAAAAAAAAAAACATGAACACTTGAACTTACATCAGCATGGTAAAAACTGCCTAAAATAACAAAAACCATCTTCGGAAAAAAAAATTGTAGTGTAATAGTTGGGTGCTCATCCCATTTGTTTACATAGAGAGGGGGCGGGGTTTATGACTATACTACATCCAGCCACCGGGGGGTGATCACAATGCTTTGGCTTCACTTTTCAGGACTTGTGCAGTACACCCGGATTATATTAAGAACTATTTTTGTACTAAAACAGAATAATACAAACACACAAAGTTTAACTGACTCTGATGGTGAGTTTGTACAGTACGTGTCGTTCGTGTGCGAGACGAGACTGACTACAGCATCGTCCCCTGTAGGTGAGGCCACAGCGGGAGGATGAGGAGGATGATCCAGGACGACGACTCCACCGAGACGGACGTGATCCAGGGATGCCGCTCGGGCCCCAAGTACACGGCCTTTGCATTCCCCTCAGCAGCTATAATGAGTTTAATCGGGTTCTTAAGCCGCCCGGTCGGGCTCTGCAGCAGGTGATCAGACGGCCCCAGACGCCCCACTGCAGACCCCCCAGAGCCCTGCACACAAACCCAGCGGCCCACCACCTGAGAGACGCACAATTTGGGCTCTTTTAGCGTATCAGCCAGTTTTCAGTGTCTCTACAGGCCTCTCTACATGTCTCACATTTCTGCACATTTCTTCATCTTTCCGTTGTGGTTGCGTCTCTGATCGCTGCACTGCTTTTCTCTCCGTCCTCCTTTTCTGAGTGACGACAATGAACAAATTCGTCCGAGACCTCTGCGCTACTTTTCACCCTCAGTAAGACCCATTTAAGAATATGCTTATATAATTGCTCCTCAAACATGGTTATATAACATACAACAATGTAGATATGCAAAAACTCCCAGAGAGACGAGACGAATGAGAAGCTCAACAAATCACATTTCTTTTCCGCTAAAACGCCTCTGACTCACACACTTAACACAGTCATCATCAAACCGGCCGGCTTCATCTATATTTCACGTTAACTTGTACTTTCAAGTACTTTTGTGCAAAGCTTTGATCACCAAAGACAAAAGTCATCATATCCGTGCAAGCAGTTTAAGGTGCACTCACCGTGAGGGGCTTCAAAACCCTCAGAGGAAAAATTTTTAACCTCAAATTTAAAGTCTTGTCTCGATTAAGTGCCCCGTCCATCTCATGCGTAACCTCGTTTCATAGCATGCCCGAGTTATGTAGGACTGCAACACTATGGGAGCTCGCTTGAAAAAAAAAGTTTAATGCTTTTTTTTATGGTTACACATAGCGACCCAAATGGTACTTGGACACATAAGTCATAAAAATGTCTGAATTTCACTATGTTAGATCCTTCAACGAAAAAATAATTCCAACTGGCAAACAAATGATGCTAGAGCTAAGTTTAATTTACCGTTTAAATGTTTGGAGACAGTGTGAGTTTTTGAAAGAAGTCTCTTATTAGTCTCAAAAATACAGTAAAAATGGTAATATTGTGAAATATTATTACAATTCAAAATAACTATTTTCTATTTTAATATCATGTAAAATGTAATTTATTTCTGTGATCAAAGCCGAATTTTCAGCATCATCCCTCCACACGATCCTTCAGAAATCATTCTAATTTGCTGCTTCTAATCAAAATCAGACTTTCTTTTACAAAACAGGGCTTGTATGAAATCAATGCCCTGTTTTGTAAAAGAAAGCCATATTTTGATTAGAAACCTGAGATTTTCCTGAGATGTTGATTTATAACAAACAATTTGATAATTAATCATATTTAAATTATAATTACAACATATTATATTTCCATAAGAGTGCCATTTTTGATCATTAAATTAATGTCAGTCATATTTAAAGACCAAGGAGAAGTTCTTGGCATGGTGAAACCTCCAAAAAAAAAAATGTGGTATCTCTGCAAAGCCCTGAATGTGCTCTTTACAGCACTCCTGAGCTAAAACTGTGACATGATCCCAGAGAAAATCACTAAAATATAATGTCCACTACAGAACACAAAAGTCTATTCCTGGGTCCCAGGAGGATACGGTATGCTGTACAGTACTGTAGTTGATTTTTGCGTATTGCTGTGGCATGAAAAAAAATCATGCCTTTTTGAAAGGAAATTCTAGGACTTAAAGCATGTTTATCAGGCATTTTGGGAGACACAACAAGTGAATAGTGAAATAAATTATAGATCAATTTCCCTATTAATTGTTAGATATGATTATAAAAATATTGCCAATTATTACTCCCATTATTACACTTCTTTTTTCATTACATGTTGCCCCAAGAACACATTAATATGCAGATTAGATACAGTGTATAGATGCATTGTATTGGATGAGAAAACCCATGTGTGGCTTTTTTACCCTCATATTGCATAAAGTAAAATGGTATATCAATTAATTTTAAAATATAGTTGGTTTTATCATCTTTAAACAAAATTTGGTTTGAAGCCTAAAAAGTGATTGGTGAATAATAATAAAAAAAATCTCATTGTTTTTGCCTGTACATGCCATTACACGCATAGCATGAATAAAATATAATTTTTCAAAAATGTTTTTCCCATTCGTTTCTTATGCTCTAAACAATGTAAAGAAAATATTAAAAATAAAACTGTGTCCCAGGAGGATATAATGACTGGCCATGCTATAAAATTAAGTATGGTAGTTGTTTGTAAGCTGTATATTCAATTAATTTGTAGAAATAATAAGGAAAACATGTAGCATTATAATGCAAAAATATCCCAAATCATTCCTTCTTAATGCAAACTTCAATTCAAACATGAATTGAATGTGGTTATTATTAGTCAGAGAAGCTGCTATACATCTAAAAACACAGAAGAGACGTAAATAAAATCATGTGATCAAACCAAACGGAGAAGAGAGCAACATAATGAGACAGAGAGAAGTTTATGGTTTTTGTCAGCGTTTAAGTGAGTGCACTTGACCTTCTGTCTGTTTGGAAGATCTGGTACATGTTATTTTCCAGTCCAACAGTACTCGAAACCCACTTTTCCCCCCCGTCAGTGCCTCTTCAAATACTTTAGATCAGGTTTAGTTTAAGGTTGACATCTTTCGCTGCTCCTCCCAGGGCAAATCAAGCTCTCTTGCATTTCAGCTTGCGAGTTTCAAAGTTGGTTTTTCTGAGCTTCAGATCTTAATGAGACCAGAAAGAGCTCGCCCTACTACCCGTCCTGCCACTCTGTGACAGTGTCAAAGCATTATCAGGAATTCATACAAACATATGGCATTTATGTATTAACACGTGCCAGATTTATTCTTGGCCACTTCCAGGGCAATAATCATTGTGAAGCTGTTCAACAAATCCTGTGTGTTGGCTTTCTGAAATGAGAGAGAGAGAGAGAGAGAGAAACTTCCTTTTAATGCACAGCTTAAGAGTGCCACCCTGTGGTCGCCGCTGCTCTGTGGATCATCTTAAATGAATCGGATGACATGTTTGTTCTTTTCTTTGTTTGTTCATCTGTTATGAACACTTAAAATTATGAAAGACTACTAGATGGATTGACTGCTATCAGAGTTTCATCAACAATTCGCCTGAATGCAAAATAATCTTCAGATGTGGGAATGTCTCAAAATAAGTTTAACAAAAGGTGTTTTTATTGTTGTTAAATGCATTTATTATTAGAATTATATTGTTTTAATGAGGATGAAGAGGATTATTAAAATTATATTATTTTATTAGTATAATTATGATGATGAAAAGGATTATTACTATTGCTATTACTAAGCTGCTTTGTAAAATTAATAATAATTATAACAATAATATTACGGTATATCAAAAAATATTTTATTTATTTTATAATAATAAAAACTGGATGAAATTATAAATTTCCACAACCTTCTAAACAGTTTGTCTCCTTAAAAAAAATTATATATATTATATAAATTTTATATATATATATATATATATATATATATATATATATATATATATATATATATATATATATATAATATAATTGCAAACTGCAAAATTATGAATATATATATATATATATATATATATATATATATATATATATATATATATATATATTCATAATTTTGCAGTTTGTACAAAAATACAACGATAAAATTCAGATAGAACAACATAAAATTAATTAAATTATATGACTATCAAAACATGATAACCTGTGCATGATGACTGAAACAATAGCTACTATAAAAAAACAAAAATATTACACTAGTTAGTTTATTATTATGTTGGAGAAATCAATGAATTATTGCTCCTCTCAAATGCTGTATAAAAAGTGCGATTTCGTGAAACAAATGATTTTTCATCAGATTATGTTTTAGCGGCAGCCAATGTTCCAGCTCCGCACCGAACTTTCCCGATTCTCACTTTCAATTGTTTTCTCTCCAGATTGGTTTTGTGTTTTTCTCCTCCGCGCTGCCCTCAGGAGGAACGCCTTGAGAAGACCAGCGTCTGAAGTCACATGTTGGCTTGAGCAAAAGCTTGTTTGGGTCAAATCTGAAGTGTCTGAGCAAAACACGCTGCACCTAAAGATCACCTGCCTGCCTTTCTCAAGTTAAAAAGTCCAAAATGAAAGCAACAGCAGACCTGTTTAAATTAGCCTTCCCCCCTCGTGGCCTCAAATCAAATAAAACACAACAGTTGGAGTCCAAACAAGTTAAAAGAACGTCCTTGTGGGTTTTATCCACTAAAGCAATAGTAACAAGAACAACCTTCTCAAAGGCTAAAATGTCCCAGTGGTCCAACACTCAATAAAGATTTGGCTACTTAAGAAGGTCGAAACAGCAAGCCATTTAAGGGCTTGACATGGACCCAGCTAGCATGCTGCTTTTACCATCACTCATACCGAGGTAATGCAATTCCTCGCCAATGTTCTGCACCTCTGATACATTTAGGCTAATGCCTGATGCAAATGACACAGGGACAGATATAAATATAAATATATCTTCATCACCTGTGTTCTCTCGCTCCGAGAGTCCCAGAGATGCCCTGTTATTCAGTTTAACACACACACACACACACACACACACACTGCTGTCCCTCCACACGTTCACCAGCAGATTCTTCGTTCACGTCAGCGGAGTGAAAGCATATTGATTGTTGAACAAAAGGTTGAGAAGAGATGCAAAGACATGAGCTCTGACCTCTTACTGCTTTAAGATATTTTAAGTCACTATTTTTTGCAATTCTGTCTCGACACACTACACTGACAAACATTTGGTGTAGGATTTACTTTGAAAATTGGTACAAGTAATTGTAAACATTTAATTTTGTAGAACATGGTATTTTCTTGATTTTCTGGTAAAACAAATTCCGCTAATCTTTGTTTCAAAACTTTGAAAAATATATTTTTTTTAAAGTGTGGTAGCAGAAATCAGACACTTTTAAATCGTCATGAAATCAAAACCGACCCGGTTTACTTTCTGAAAATATGTTCATAATCTAATTGTGAATGATTTAAACACTCTTCAAGCAAAACATAGCAAAAATTTCAAACTATATATACAGTAAACAACCGTTCAAAAGTTTGGTAAGATTTTTTTTTAAGTTTTTGAAAGAAATTGCTCTTCTGCTCAACAAGGCTGTGGTTATTTGATCAAAAATACAGTAAAAATGTGTGATTCCTCACCAAAATAATAAAAAATTTCCTTTTTGGATGCTAATCTAAACTTTTCACAATCAATTTCAGATGCATTAAATCAAGATCCTGTCTGGTTTTACTCCGCATTTGAGTTTCATGTCGATTTACTATTCCACCAGTTGCTTTCGAACTTTGACCCCAAACTTAAAGGGATAGTTCACCCAAAAATGAAAGTTATCCCATGATTTACTCACCCTCAAGCCATCTTTTTTCAGACAAACACAATCGGAGCTATATTAAAAAACGAGGAGCATCTAGCCATCCTAAAAGTAATCCATACAGCTCCAGGGAGTTAGTAAAGGCCTCCTGAAGCGAAGCGATGGGTTTTTGTCAGAAAAATATCCATATTTAAAACTTTATTAACTGTAACAAGCATCGATTTGCGGCAGAAGAGTGACCTCTGACCCGACGCATTACATAATGACGAATGCAGAAGCGATAGAGGATAGAGCAAAAAAAAAAAAAACACTGGTCATGAATTAGAAGTCTAAAATGGTCATTTTTAAAGAGAAATGTCGGAGAAATTCGATATGAGGAAAGAGGACCTTGAGTTTATTGAACAGCCATATTCGTTTAAACCGCGAGAGGCGTCAAAGCCTGCATCCCGCGTCATTCATCCCGTCTGGGTTTACTCATTTGGCGTAACTCAACTTACGTAGTAAGCGTACGGTCGTCCACCGGAAGCTAATTTATAAAGTTTTAAATATGGATATTTTTCTTACAAAAACCCGCCGTATGGATTATTTTTATGATGGATGGATTAATTTTTTACTACCATTATAAAGCTTGGAAGAGCCAGGATATTTTTAAATACATCTCTGAAAGAAGATAGTCATATACACCTAGGATGTCTTGATGTGAGTAAATCATGGGATAATTCATCATTTTTGGGTGAACTATCCCTTTAAGTTCGCTCCATCCCACATGACTGCATTGCTTTCATACTTTATTGGACTATTAGTTAATTAAAAGTTATTTCATGCCAATAATGAATCATTGCAGATTCATTTTTAATTCATAGGGCTAAGGGGGTAAAAAAAACCCTGTCTGGGACCCGATGACTGTCAGCTCTGAGAATAATCACATATCAGTGTGGAGTTCAGAGCGACGGGGCCATTTCACATTCTGACTCTAATTAAAGATGAAACGAGGAGAAGAAATGTTCAACTCTCCCCTCAATCAACATTTGACAGACACCAAACTCACTTCGCATTACCGAACCCCACCTGAGCCGCTTCTGAGGACCGTTGAAACGATTCAGAGCAGACTGAAGCTGCATCCATCGTCAGTTATAGAGCAGGTGGACTTCAGGCCTCCTGAGGGTCAAACTCCGCTCTGGCCTCTTGACTCTACAGCTTGCAAGTTTCCCGAAGCTCAAGTAAAGAGCTGAACTCTCACTCAGAGGAAGAAAAACTCTGTCTGACCACCACGTGTCGGCCAATGAAATACATTCTCTGACAAACCCATTTATGAGACACCGCAAGCATCTCGGGATTCTGATAATGGTTCCGATTCACTGGTCAGTTTATTAACACTTCTGAATTTAGATTTAAATCCGATTTGAACAAAAAACACAAGAGAGTTCAGATTAAATCTTGACTCTTTTATTGGAACGGTTTATCTCACCTCTCTTTGCAAACATTCAGACAGAATGCTCCAGATTGAGACTTATTTGTCTACTTTTTAAATAAATCAAGTGGCACCATATATTCCAGTATTTGGAATGTGATGAATACAGATACACATGATGTGTTCTGTTATTTAAATGGAAGTCTGATTAAAATATCTGGGATATTATCTAAACATCCTAATATTAAGATGTCTGCAGTATTTTTCCAAGTTTATTCAGAAGCTCGTCATCTTTCAGAGACATAATGCTTACAAAGTGGACCCAACTAAACGGCACATACTGTTATCCACACATGAAATGTTTGAATGATCAACATCAAAACAATTAGCACTGAAATCAGACACTTTGAACTCAAAATTTACCTTTTAAGTACATCTCCCAGGTCTAATTGTGAACAATTCAGTTAAAACAAAGTTTGTTTTTGAGATTTTCCATCAAAATGCAGTAATTTACTTTACGGGCGACTTTGCCTTTTCTTCTCCAACTTGTTATATAGAGACATTTAACGATGCAATTCATTTCATTTGGATAAAATGAAGATCAAACACACTTTTCAAGCAAAATGTGGCAGAAAGGCTGAAATCATATTTTCATGTAAAATGAACTCCACTAATCTTTGTTTTTTCAACTTTTATTTTTTTTTTAAAGTATATTAGAAGAAATCAGACATGAAATCATGAAATCAAAACTGACCCCATTTATGTTCTAAATACACTTTCAAGGTCTAATTGTCAAAAAATTGCTAGGAAATGATCAGTAAACAACCATTCAAAAGTTTGGTACGATTTTTTTTTAAGTTTTTGAAAGAAATTGCTCTTCTACTCACCAAGGCTGCATTTATTTGATCAAAAATACAGTAAAATTGTGAAATATTATTATAATTCATAATAACTGTTCATTATTTTAATATATTTAAATATGTAATTTATTCCTGTGATCAAAGCTGAATTTTCAGCATCATTCCTCCAGTCTTCAGTGTTACAGAAATCATTCTAATATGATGATTTGAAGCCCAAGAAACATTTATTATTATCATCAACATTGTGCTGCTTCAATATATTTTTTTAAGATTCTGTGATTAATAGAAAGTCTTTACTGTCACTTTTGATCAATTTAATGCAACCTTGCTTAATAAGATATTAATTTCTACAAAAAAAAAAAAAAATCTTGACTCCAAACCTTTGAATGGTAAAAGTGAAGAGAGCCTGGATCAGTATTTATCCAATGACATTCAGACATTTCTAAGTGTCCAAGCACTGCAAGTGCAAACCATGAACCTTCCCATTCATTCCTTCATCCATCTCTAAAATACTCCCAACGCTTATATAACCAGAGTGGCGTCTCTGCGCTCTCATGTTCTACTTATTCAAATGCGTCCCAGCAACTAAATTTCCCTTTGTTTGAATTCTCCTCCAAATCCAAGGAACAAAGAAACAATTATTTTGTTCTTGTATTGCCGGCCTCAACTTTTACAGCATTCTTTTTGAAGTCGCCCCGCAGATGTTTTTATTTTGTTTGTTTCTCGCTCTGACTGACAAGCTTTGTTTGCTGTTTGTCGACTCTGCATTTGAGGCTGTAGCGCCACGATTACAAGCTTACATCAAAGTTCCTCTCTTCCCCGGCATCCCTGCCCTGCCGGATCCCAGCGGAGCTGTCTGCGCTGACAGCCGCTACGCCTTACATGCGACACCGCGTGCGTGTGTGTGTGTGTGTGCGTTAAAGAGCGAGAAGTGGGTGCTTCAGGCTGAGGACTCTACAGGTTTTGCTTCATGGCCTTAAGCACTGAGGTTGTTCTCTTTGTTGAGACTGCCATGCGGAAGGAGATAAAGTTGACGCGAGGCTTCCAGGCCGACACGTTAATCTGGTCATCCCCCAATCCTCTCGTTCCCGCAGCCCCGCTTCAAGTCATGTCGCTAAATCCCCCATATCTCCCTCCCAGGCCCGCGGCTCTTGTGTTCGAACAATGGCCTCTTAGCGGGCCTTGGACTGACGCCCGACTCTGCAACCGTCTCTCTCTCTCACCCGGACTCTTTTTCCCTTTGTGACAGAGTGTGTGCGCGGCCCTATTGGTTCCACGGCGGTGCCGTGTTCGGTTAGAGAAGCGCCGACTTGGTGGGCCCCTAATTTGCGTCTCTTGAATGTGTATTTTGGTGGAACAAAGTGGGCCGAGAACAGAAGACGCAGAGCTGCAACAGAGAGAGAGTCTAAGAGCCGACACGCTGTTAAGATTTCTGAAAAATACATCCAATAGCGCAACAACAAGCTCAGATATCAAATTATTCATGCGACTAAAAACTTGCAAAGCACCTCTTCAACTCCGCCGTGCCCGACTGCGGCTCTGTGTTGTCAGACGAGAGCTTTTTTCTCTTTCGGAGCAGTAAAAGAGAGGTAAGAGAAGACAAACGGGGCATCAGAGTGGCGTGTCTGTGATGCAGAGGGACAGTCGGGGGAATTCGGTGCCGTCACCTCCTCTGTCAAAAGCTCTACTCAAATCTCATTTGAATGCTAATTATTTTGGTCAGTTATAAACTATAGATCAACCCCAACATCCCTGTGGCTCTTCTATAGGTTCTGTCGTCCCAGTCTGGATCCTGAAATATCGTCCCGGGAGGACGCGAATCACCTTGCTTTCTAACACGTCCCCTGTCTCTGCTTCTTTCATTATACAACACATAACCTATCAGATATTCCTGCTTCTGCTGGTACTCCGGCCTTGTTGCCAGCCATCAGTAAGTGGGAAAAAAAAGGCACAAAGCTCGTTTTATCTCGCCTCAGCTGCCGTTCACTGCTCTGTTTTCCTCTCTCATACTCTCTCCGCCACTTGCTCTCTTTCTGTGCTTTTCCCCCATGGAGTGGGGCCGATGTCTTAAGAACTCACAATTCCTCTCGTTTTTATTGAGTTTTTTTGCCTTCTTTTCCTCTCGAATGAAAACACTGCATGAAGCAGTACAAAAGCAGCTGTGTTGGAGACACAAAGACGACACTGAGAGCGACACGACAAGACAGAACCACATCGCTCTCATTATTCTCAAACAAGCCGTCTACGTATAGATGTCGCATTGTGTCACGACGCTCGCTTGTGGTGTCTGTAAAATAAATAGCCAGTTTATGATGAATGTTTATGAACTATTATATACAGACTCTTTATTTAATAGGCCTATACGCTGCAAGTGGACAATGTGGCATGACTTTCCACTAAAAAAACATGCTATACTTTCAGCACATAGAAAATATCGTACTTCTGTATTGAAAAATAGGGTGGATTGGGCCAGTTTGGTACATTGTCATATGTGCTGCCACGAACGTCATAAATGATTGATTTTAGAAAAATATTTTGTGTCAGAAAAACATCTATTTCCATTGTTCATTAAACAATGTCACTGGAAACTGACGGCACATTTCTTGATCATTGCAACTGATGCATGCGATACAACCAAAAGTTTCTCTCAAAGTCTAATCGTCAGTCTCCCACTAAAAACTTGGTGACATGGCAGAATTTACAACGTTTAAGTTAAAATATAACAAAAATCCAAATTGAAAGGCATTATATATATATATACACACAAATATGTATGTGCAACATGTATAAAACAGCACTATACTGCAGAGAATAATGCTTCCCACAATGCAATCCGCTCAACTTGAGCTGGATTAAAAATTCCAAATAACCATTTTTATTCCATATTTATATAGAAATGTCACATCACTACCGTTTGAGATGTTACATTGTGCAATCTGTTTCACTGCATTATTATTAAAAAACCTTTAAAAAGTAACAGTGAACACTGCGCAGTATGCAGTGAACAATTTTGCTAGTGTTGTATTAAACATTGGCTAAGTCAGGAAAAGCATACTATTACGGCTGTGCGATGTATAATAACTATTCTGAGCACAGTATGTAATATATTTTCTGTATGCATATAATACCCTGATGATGCATTAAAATTGCTAAAATTATCAGTACGCAAAGAGCAATGTGATAGATGTGTGACAGATAAACAGGAAAAGTATCAGCCATGTTAAGAAATGTTGGTAACACTTTATTTTGCAGTGTCATTGTTACATATGTTACATGTATTTACTATAGTAATAACTAATGCATAATTACACCCACATCCTAACCCTAACCCGATAGTAAGTACATGTAGTTAATTGTCATTACTCAGAACGTAAATGTATAGTCGCAGTGTAACAAAGACACGTTAAAATAAAGGGTTACACTTTATTTTAAGGTGCCTTTGTTACACTGTAATTATACATTTAAGTACTGAGTAATATTAAATAACTACATATACTTACTGTAGAGTTAGGATTAGGGTTTGGTTTAAGGTTAGTTGCATGCAATTATGCATAATTTATAGTTAGTACTATAGTAACTGCATGTAACATATGTAACAATGACACTGTAAAATAAAGTGTAACCGAAAATCATTGTTGACTTTTGCAACAAGAAGTTCCTTAAGTAGCTGAATGCCTTTGGCACAATTGTTGACTGTATAGCATTTGTAATCTGTGACCTTTAGATTTTCTTTAAGAACCTGATATAAAAAAAAAGATACGATTTTGCATCAGTTGTTTACCACCCTGTTTACAAAAGTATTCCAAATCAACTCCTATTGTTCCTCTCCTCAAAGGGATTTATGGTTTCCCAGAAGAAACGTGTCAAGATGCCGTTCATTCAGCAGGATAAAAGTGCAACCTTTCCGTGCGCGCTGCACAGGAGGCCGAGGAGAGAGAAATCGAGGGTCTGCAGCCCCGGCCAGAGTCTGGAGAGACTTTCCGGCGGTCTCCCGACAGCGTTATCGCACTCCGCTGCTGCTACAGGCAGCCGGCGCACAACAAAAAGTCATTCTATAGTTATTGTCCGCCCTAATTGTTCTCAAGACTTGAGATAAGTACACTACGTGACCGAGAATTTCAGAAAGGACCCCCACCTCCCTCAGTAGCGCGCGCACACACACACATGCGCGCGCGCAGTCATTAGCAATGTGCGCGGGGGGAGCGCGTGGCGCGGGCACTCAAAAGCACTTGACTTCCTGCCATCTGAATTAGCGGCTTCCTTTCTTATTTGTTTTGATGGACAAATCGCAAGGCTTTCATCCTTGCATACTTAAAGATGACACCACAAACTGACAGCCTGCTCTATTGTTCTAGCGAGCGTTTATTCAACGCTGCAGCGGCTCGCTCGCATTCATGCGACTCAAAGGAAGGGCCGCTCCCAATTTAAAGGCGTTTATTAAAATTCAGACTAGCCATTACACGGCAGAGCGCGGGGAGAAACTGCGCGAAAAAAACGAACAAGCTGGTTAATCAAAAGTTAATTGTACAATTTTCATGTAGATGAGCACGGCATATACATGACTCCCTGCTCTGCGATTATTGAAATAAATAAACGAGGCTTCTAGAAATGTGGTGGGACTTTGCGGCTGGTAAACAATCAGGCCGAGTTTAATTTGTGGTAAACAAAGTGATTATCCACCGGGGGTACGGAAGGAGAGGCTAAGGTTAAATGAAATTTGCAAATGTACAGATACAAGGCGTTTTGTGTTGGAGTCGAGCAATTATAGAAGCGGTTTAATGAAGCAAGGTCTGGCATCAGGGGAGCCGTTCCGACTTCAGACGACCTACAACCAGTCACACTTCTGAGGAGCACATTAGAGCAAGAACTTCACAGAGAGAGGAAGAAACGGCACAAATGCATGAGTTCTAGTGATGTGCGAAACGTTTAAAGCCGACTAGTCGGTGTGTTGTCTGAACCACGAGTTATCTGTATAATTTATTACGCACGTTTACGGTTATTGTCCACCTGACACATATCAAGTGCGTAAACAGGCTGTGTCCACTTTTTTTATGCCATTCCCTCGCTAACTTCCCTCCGTCTCCGTTGCTTAAGTTGCACGAGTGCTCCGACTGGCGAAACACAGTGATCACTTGTGCATAAATTAAATGGTTAATCACCCGAAAATATTTTACTCACCCTCAAGTCATGCTATAGTTGTACAGGTATGTGACTTTCTCCTTTCAGTCGAACACAATCAGAGTTATGTTAAATAATTTGTCTTTTTCAAGCTTTATAATGGGAGTGAATGCTATAGATTTTTTAAGCCCAAAAAAGCACATACATCCATCATAAAATTAACTCATATGACTCTAAGGGGTTAATAAAGGCCTTCTTAAGTGAAGTAATGCATTTTTGTAAATAAAATATCCATATTTATAACTTTATAAGATGTAAATTACTAGCTTACAGTAACGGCCATCCATGTGGTCATGAAAGAGTCGAGTTCTGGCGTGACCTCTGACCTGACACATGACGTAGCTCCTCTTCTCTTATATCAAAATCCAACAATGGGAGGTTTTTTTGTTCTATCCTTTGCGCTGCCGCGCTCATCAATCCTCACCTGAGCTTACGCAACGCCTTCGTCCTACGGAAGTCTGTGATGTCTAAAAGTGGAGTTAAACAGCAAGTGTGTAGAAAAAAATCCACACAAGTCAACCATATTCTAAAATCATAAGATACTACTCACTAAAAAATGTTGGGTTAAAAATAA
Organism: Zacco platypus; assembly: GCA_038088235.1. Classification (NCBI taxonomy): domain Eukaryota; kingdom Metazoa; phylum Chordata; class Actinopteri; order Cypriniformes; family Xenocyprididae; genus Zacco; species Zacco platypus. Next base: position 25,654,005 of record CM076068.1, on the reverse strand, counting down.
CCCAACTATGGGTTAACATAGCACCTTCCCAACTGTGGGTTATCCAATAAATGGTCCGTGCGGCTTTTCTAGCCTAATACTAATGATTTCGGCTTCATTTCACATTTCACCAGACATTTTTATTAACGTTAAGTAATACTTTTCTAAACAGTCTTTCAGCTAATGTTTTAATTTATTAATGCTTGCAAGCAAACGGGAATAGCATATTCATTTACAATCGCTCTGATTCTCTGGAGAAGAAAACAACGGACAAAAGAACAACGGGGAATCACAACTTCATTTTTTAAATTTCAGTACACATTACTCAATGTGATGACAGTTATATACATAATAAAATTATATTAACAGTTACTCACCTTTCAGGCTGTCGCTGATGTCTGCTGAGCCGCTGACTGAACCGGAATGGAGCGGGAACCATATTTAACCCAATAGTTGGGTTATAACAACAATAACCCAACAACGAAAAAATTACCCAACAAATTTTAAGATAAACCAACGGTTGGGTTAATAATATAACCCAACGTTTTTTACTGTGTAGGATGGCTTATCCTAAACAAATACAGTAGGCTTTAGTGTTGTCAAAAGTACCAACCGTGATACCAAGTCGCTACTGAAATTTTAAAAATGTGAGCTCTGTTGAGCGGATTCAACACGCTGATTGGCCTTTGTATTCACTTTGCATGTGATTGGCTACAATGATCGACGAGTGTTTGAAAGCATACAGAAGTGTTTGAATTAGAAAGCAGGCGTTTATCAGCGGACCGGTCCGCTTTCGAACGCTCCTGTATGGATCTGTGTAAGCACTCGGTGTGTATTTACAACATGTTTTTGAAGTGTTGATCATTGTAGCCAATCACAGACATATCTGATGAGCGTGTGAACACAACGGCCAATCAGAGGTGTTAACAAATCAGCTCAACAGCGCTCAAAGCGTCATTGATAGTATCGCGGTCCGTACTTTTGACAACACTAATAGGCTTTATGCTGAACATCACATGAACAAACAGGGAAACAGGTCTCATTGCATCCAATTGTTGGAGAAAGTGTTACTCGCAGTTCAAACTGACGGCGATATCTATGGATTTTTAAGGTAATCTGATAACATAGATAGTTATTTTATTGTAGGCATCTTATTTTATAAAAATATCTACTTTTTTTTACTAGATTAAGATTGTGAATAAGGTTTTTTGATTTATATGGAGAAGAAGAAAAATAAAAAACTTAGATATCAGTCTGCATATGCGATGGGCATCGGTTATGCTCATCTTTGCTCATAAAATGACTCTATATTTAACGAAGCACATATAAAAGTCCTAAACCGGAAGCGGTGCAAGCTGTTTTACTGGATACAGAAGTTTGTTGCGCACTGGATCTTACAAGAAGAGAAAACAGCATATCATGCTTATATCCCCCCATATTGTCATACTCTAAAAAGGATTAAAAAAAATACCATGAACTTGTATTTATTCATGCATTATATTTCCAAGTCTTCAGAGGCCAAGCGAGAGGATGTTCTATATACTGTAAAATATATGGGAAAAAACATATGAACTACTTAATCTCTATTTTTACGGTTTTTGTATTCGTAGAGTCCTTTTTTGGAGCTCAACAGCCCCACTTCTCATTCGCATATGGGAAAATAACAGTCTCCGTTTGTGTTCCGAGGAGGAAAGATACACATGTTTGGCTGGAAAACATGAAGGAGAGTAAAAAATTATGACATTTTTGTGGTGGCCAATTTGGAAAAAATCCTATCGAGAGCATGCATGATGAGCTGGAATCAAACAGGATATTACTGTAACATACATCTGTAACTTGTATTGCATAAATATGATTAATCAAATTTGTTACCTGACATTTCCTTGCCTTACAATAAAGTCTTATGTGCAATTCGTATGCATCGTATTGAATTAAATTTGTTGATTGTGTTGTCTCAAATGGGAATAAAGGTGTTTGCACGAGCCAGCTAGTTCAATATCTTAACATTTGAGAGCTTGTCATGAAACAACACTGCATGTATTTAGACACAATATATATGCATAATCACACACACGTGAACAATCAATCCTTCCTCATAATTCATTCCAGCCGTTTAAACTCCAGACTACCTGGCTCTGTTAGCAAATTAAATCCGCTCTCATCTTAAGAGACGGCTTCATTTGTTTTTAACTGCATTTGAACACACCGACTCTGAACCGCGGTCCCATACGTGAGGCGTGTTGGCAGAACTCGGCCCCTAATGCCCAGCTCTATTAGGGCACAGTCTCTCTACTGGGCTTTGGTAGAAACGAATCCACATTTTCTGTCTAACCTCCTGTAGTTTCTTATTCTTTTGTATGAAATTAGAATTTATTAAAGCACTTTGGACAAAGGCATGCTGAGAGAAGCAAGAGCCAAAGTTGGTATCTTTAGCCGGATTGGAAGTGGAGAGCACACGCCTCTGGAGAGACTGAAGAGCTTAGGAGTGATTCTCTCTGGTAAGGTCTTAGTTTTAACAGCCATTCTGAGGTTTTCGCTGCATAACAATTTTGAAACTCTACGCTTATGATGTTACCTTGCACAAGCAGTGGACAGTAAGACGAGCAGATGAATAAACAAAATTGACATGTATGGATGTGATAAAACTTAGAGTTTTTTTTTGGGGAACGTTCTCACAGCGTTCTGGGAACTGTAAACTAACTCTCCCAGAATGTTCTGGGAACCAAAAATTGTTAGCTGGGAAGTTCTGTTTTTAGTGTTTATTTAAAACTATACAAATATGTCATTTAGCAGTTCAGAAAATTCTTAAGGCGAATTAACCCTTCGCAAATAGTTTGATTGACAGGCAATCTAACCAATCATAACGCCGAATCCGCCATCTTATCCAACAAAGCAGTCAGGGAGCGGCCTATAGTAGATTAACGTTGTTTAACTTGAAAAATTGTGCGTACTCACGTATTTCCGCGCTTGAAACAACATTCCTTCTGATGCTCATTCATGTTTATTTGATGCTATAAATGAACTAGTATGAAGAGATGATCGGTTCACGGGCCGCTTGAAGGATCTGTCTCGACACATTAAGGAGCCACTATACGGTATTTAGTGTTTAAATTTTGTATTTTGTATTTTATTTATTTATTTTAACATGATGTGTGGTCTGAGAGAGCATGGGTTGTCGGGCATAGCAACAGGGGGCGGGTTTTGTGAAGGGTCAATTCACACCGCATCGACAAACGCCAACAAATGCCAACAAATGCCAACAATCAAGTTGGCCGTTGGATTTAGAATTCTATGAGAAAAAACCAACTGACCCAACAAACACCGAGTCACAGAGAGCCAAGTCTGACTGGGAAAAATTGAGATCCATAACCATGTTAACAATATTTTCAGGCAAGTTTATTAGATTAATAATATAGTATCATATATATTTTCATTGTATTAAACTATTGAGGCAAACATAAAAATACTAACCTTGCATTGGGGTTGTAGCCTATAGCTTACACCGGTTTTTAAACTTTTTTTAACGTGACCCATCAAAGGCCTATACAACCAATTGTAGCTAAACCAGCCAAAACAAGTTCATTTAAAACTAAATTTAGGTTAAACCTGCATTGCTCTCACGCTCTTTCGGCACAAATACAAATATTTCCATTGAGCAAAGTATTTGGATGCTATAGGCTACTTACTATTTATTAAGTGAAGTTCTTCACATGCACGTTCCAGTATTGATCAAAAAAATAATCCTCTTCACATGACTAAAAATGGCAATACTACAATTGAGCAGTGCTCTTGATGAACGCCACGGATTGCACCCAAACTATTTAAATTGAGTATTGGAACTTTTATATGTTTTGACTGTATTTTATTTTTACAATGAACAAACTGTGACGTCACATTTGCAGTGCTTTGTGTGTGCATGAGGCGCCGGCGTGATCAAACCGCAGTCAAGTCATCATCATGGCTCGGTTCGCGGCCAGGTCAGATTGCGTCTGTTACTGAGACGAACTCCGTGGTTCCCTCCTCCGGCCATCGGAGGGCGCCATCTCCTGAATATTGACTCTCTCTCTCTCTCTCTCCATACACTACCTCACGCTCTCACTACATTTCCCATAAACCCCGTACTTTGGCACTGATTGTTTTACCAGCTGTGAAGCATTAATTCTGACTATTTAAGGGACTTCCACCCAGACACACACTGCGAAGTCTTGTTTTCATTACGGTACATTTCTGAGCGTTTTCATTGTGTTTGTTATCTCTGTTACCGACTATCTGGATTGCCGTTTACGACCCTTTGCTGCCTGCCCCTCTGTTTTTTTTGCTTGGATTTTTTCCTGTGACTGATATCCGCCTGCCCTGATCTTTGGAAGACAGCTTTTAGTTTTGTTTTAGGGTGCGTTCACACTTGTCATGTTTGGTTCGATCAAAACGAACCCTGGTGCGATCGCTCAGTTTGTGTGGTTCGTTTGAACATATGTGAACGCTGCCATCCGAACCCTGGTGTGGACCGAGACCACTAAAAAGATGGGTCTCGGTCCGCTTCCAAACGAACTCTGGTGGGGTTCGATTGATATATGAACGCAACACGAACCAAAGACATGGAAACGAACCAAAAACAGGACGTGATGTCACAAGATGTGACGCTACAAGTCAGTTGATTTGACGACGCGGAAAGATCGGTGTATCCAAAATGAGTCGAGGGCAAACGTGGAGCAACGAGGAGGAAAAGTGCCTCATCAATATTTGTTTCTGCACACAACGGAGGAAATCCTGGAGCTGTTTTGAATGTTTTGAACATTTTATGAGCTCTTCGTCAGCTGGTAAAAATAAAGCACATGTACATGCATAAAATGATGGCGTTTAATCCAGAACACAGTGTTGTTTTGAATGTTCGGTAAGCGAGCTCTGTCGCGAAATATACGTCATAAAAGCCGACCAATCAGGTTGTGACCGTGTCCCTGTGCCTTTGGTTCGGTAACTTTAGGTTTTCTGTTAAAAATGCCAGTGTGAACGCTAAGCGGACCAGGACTATATGTTTTGTTTTTGTTTTTTGGTCCGGACCAAACGAACCGAACTACAAGTGTGAACGCACCCTTAGACAACGGTCGCATTCAGTGTAGACACGGTGTAATGATGCGTTCAAGTCATGTCGAAAAGATTGTATTTACGAGTTGAACACAGATGAACGCCACCACAAAGTCGTAAATACCAGTGGGAAGCTCGAGATTTTCTTTAATGGTGCGTTCAAGTCCTTCTAGGAATTTCGTGTGTACAAGGTGGGAAGGTGCGTTCAAGTCACTTTCCTCGGAGTAAAATGGCAGTGTGCCTTCTCTTAATTAAAAAATACAACACTTTACTTTTAGAAAATGAACAAAGAATGTGCATCAGATGCGTGTTAATTTTTGGAGCCACTGTAAAGTATTTACGACATTGGTGTTAATGTGCCTTCAGCTCGTATATACGATCTTTCTGACATGACTTGAACGCACCGTGAGCCCCGATCTTTATTGCGATTTGGGGGCGTGTCAGTGAGAAACATGGCGGAATAACACAATATTTACCCAACATTGTCAGGCTTTTTTATTTACTACAAAATAAACTAATTCCCTGCACAAAATATAACAACACTGTAATAACTATATAATATGTAGGCCTAACGATAAAGTTTTCAACGACTTCATTATTTAATTAAAAAACATAAAACCGCCATCTTGCTCCGATGAAAGTGATTCGAATGTTTCGCGGTGTATTCATTGTTAAACTCCAAAATTAGTTTATTTTAATTATTAAATTACCATTATTTTACATGAAAAACTTTATATTTTATATATAACTTTACATATATTGTTTGAATTTGTTTGTCAGATAACATTTTAAGAAGTCTTATTAAGCGGTCGTGTTGTCACGTGACTTTCATTTTTCGCGGTAAATAATAATAAAAAAAGTACACAGTGTATTAATGAAACAAGACCTCATAAGTGTGAAATTTAAAAACTTACACTAAACGAGAAAGTCGAAAAGGTTGTGTCCTGCTCTCCCGTACACTTCTACCCAACAACCGGAACAAAACAAACAGGAAGCATGACTTATCAGAAATGTTTCAGGACGTCAACACATTCATTGTACATCAGCAAGCTTTGTGTAAACTCTGCTAAACTAATCCAGTGTAACATTATTTACCAAAGAGGAGCCATTTCTTCAAGGAAGGGTTAGGCCTCAACCTCGAGCAGATTGGTAAACACAACAGCGACATCTACTGACTGAAATACACAAATGCAGCGTTTTGTCAAATATCTAGGTATATTTACATCTTCTTACATTCTGTATATATGTAATATTGTATATTTATGAACACATTTAAAAACAAATATGGTCAAAGTGATCTATTTTATTTATATTTTAATTATATTTAAAATACATAAAATATAAATAATACAAATGTATAATATAAAAATATATACATGAATAATAATATAAATCTATCAGAGTGTTTGTCCGGTGTGGTCTTGTGTTAGGCAAACTAACCAACGCTCCACTAGATGGCAGTAGCTGCTGGTTTGTTGATGAGGAGTTTGCTCCAGATGTTTGATGGACTTCCAAATCCTGAAAATTCAGCCTTCATGCAGGGAACTGTATCAGGAGGAAGGGATGCAAATACAATCATCCTGTCTACTGAGATGCCTACTCGGATGGTCGTTCATTAAAACATTATTCTTTAAGTTAATTGAAAGAATAAAATGGGATTGAATGACTTGGGAGATTACATTAAGTTAATGAATCCATAAGGATGAATTGCTTTACTGCTCCTAAATAAGCATTGTGGTGATTAGATATTTGCTTAGTAATTTCACTGGAATTTGTTTACAACACGGCAACATTTCTTGCAGTAAACTGTTGAGATTTGAGAATTCCTTTCTGTGCTGATTAAACCTTTATATAGTTTTATTTTAATTTGTTAGCTATTAAAGTTGACCCTAAAAGACATTTTACTTAATTTTGCCATTTTAATTATGCATTAATTTATTTTAAAATATTTAGCCATTTTTATGATGTTATATGAGTTTATTGTATATTATTAAACATTCTGAAGGTGATTAAACCTAAAATTGTGTAGCAGATTTTATTAGTTTTAATTGTTTTTATTATTAGCCATTTGGATTATAAATGTATTTCTTAAGTAATTTAAACATCATTAAACCTTTATTTTAGCCATGTTTCATATTTTAAATAATTATTTTATTATATTTCTGTTTTATTTTTATTGTTAGCCAATATAAAGAAAATTAATACTTTATTTTTTAAACAAATATTTAGTTTATTATTTTACTTGCATTTATTTTATATTATTAAAATTTTACTATTAGCAGATTAAACTTTATCCATTTGGATTATAAATGTATTTCTTACATAATTTAATTAATTGTATTTTTTTTATTGCTAATTTTGGAAGATGATTAAACCATTATTTAGTCATATTTCAAATTTTAATAATTATTTTATTATATTTTTGTTTTATCTTCATTATTAGCCAATGTAAAGAAAATCGATACTTAAATTTTGCCATTTTAACTATACATTCTTATATATATATATATATAGCAATTTTTATTATTTTATTTGCATTAAACTTAACTGTATATCTTAAATAATTTAAATTATTTTTTATTAATATTTAAAAAGAAAAAGTTTCATATTTTAAATAATTATTTTATATTTTTGTTTTATTTTTATTATTAGCCAATGTAAAGAAAATTAATACTTCATTTTGGTATTTTAGCAATATTATTATTATTATTTTTTTTTTTAAATATTTAGCTATTTTTTTAATTATTTTATATGTATTTATTTTTACTTTTGTGCGATTAGCCGTTTGTGAAGGCGATTAAACCTTAAAAATTTAGCGAATAAACCAAACAAAAACAAGACGCAGGACAACCATGTGATTTCATAATGCATTTGTTCATTTATTTGTAAATCCTTGGCCTTCTGCAAGGCAAACAATCAGTTGTGTGTGTGCTTTAAAAACCTGTGCCGTTTTTTCAGCATCATTCTCAGGGAAACAGAGGCAGGACGTTTAAGGTCAGAGGTCATGAGTCTCAAACAGCTGTTGTTTCTGTGCAAGATCACATCTAATAGAAATGTTTGCTGATGTTACACCATGTAAATGTGTTTGTGCCTTTCTTACTAACAATACTTTAGCCGTATCCCGTAAAACCAAAGTTGCTCCGTTTATATGCGATGGGTATATTTGCCGCTTTGAAACCAAAAAGTCAAACATGTTCACATTTGCAATGGCTGATGAGCACAATGTTAAAGACAGGAATAAAACAACTTTTTGACACAACGATATCGTTCGTAAAATTTGCGACGATAACTCTGTATCTAATAAATAAAATGGCATGGAACATTCACATACATGCTTTATCTCGCAGGATGTCCCGTCTGCGACAGTGCATAAATACATACCACCGACAAACTCTACATGAATCGCTTAATAAAAAATAAAAATAATTAGTTGAACAAACAGACAGACAAAACACTATTGTACAACAACTGGAATGATCCATCGTGAGAAAGGAGATTCAGATTTCAGACCAAAATAAAATAACCCATTTAAATATGTTATAAAGGAGACAAAACCATGTACAGTTTTTAAAACTTTAGTAGCCTTAGTATATTACAGATAGATATGGTCTTTTAGTAACATCGAGGAGAAGTGCATAGCAAAATAGAGCGTAATTATCTTCCAGTCGCGGTGTAAAATCCTGAACGACTGACGTGTAAAAAAGCATCAAACTCAAGCATTTAAGGCAGATCAGATCATTTGAAATTGGCATAGTCTGAGAAAATGTCGACAAAGTCCTGTACCACTCTGTAGCAGAAGTCATACTGTTCCTGCCGGCAGAAAGAAAGAAAGAAAGAATTATTTTATTAAGATTTATTCATGTTATTCAGAAATATTTACAATAATTCATTAGATATTCACTATGATAGTTGTCAAATATGATCGCTGTTACTGTATTTTGTTTTATTGTATTTACTTGTTTAATATGAATTGTAATTTAATTGATTGCCAATTAATAATTTGTATTATTAATGAATTAAGTTACAATAAAATGAATTAATATTAACGGACATTAAAACAGTTATTTTAACCATGGTTGTTATTAATTATATTACCAATTAATTTATCCTAACAATTAAAATTATTAATATTTGTATTGTATCATAATACAATTAATTATTTATCAAATTAATATAAAATCGACGTTAATTGTTTTGTTGAATTTTTACTAATTCATTTATATTATTATTATTTCATTCATTTACATTAATTGAATTAAGTCAATAAAATGAATCAATATTAAATTAATTTGACATTGACATTAAAAAAAAATATTTTAAATCATGGTTGTGATATTATGTTAATTTAATCAATATTACCAATTAATTTATACTAATAATTTCTATTGTTTATCTGATTTATATTACTTTGTATTAAATCATGCTAAAATTAATTATTTATTAAATTCATATAAAATTTACACCAAAACATTTCAATTATTCATTCATTTTTATTACTTGAATTAAGTGAATAAAATTCATTAATATTACATTCATTCTGAATTGACATTAAATGAGTATTTTAATCATGGTTGTGATATTAATTATATCCATTTAATCAATATTAACTATTACTTTATACTAATAATAAATTATATTTAACTGTTTATATTACTTGTATTAAATCATAATAAAATTAAGTATTAAATTTATATAAAACTGACATTATTTTTTTTTCAGTATTAACTACTTTATATTATTATCATTTCTGAATTAATTTATTGCACTTGAATTATGTTATAATGAAATTAATTCATATTAAATTCATTTAGATATTATTTTAATCACGCTTGCGATAGTAATGATATTAATTTACTCAATATAACCAATTAATTTATACTAATAATCTATATTATTTTGTATTAAATCATAATAAACTTAATTAAATTAATTAAAAATTGACTGTCAATTTCTTTAATATTACTAATTAATTGATATCATCATGATTTCATTAATTTATATTACTCGAATCAAACATTAAACCTACTGTCATCACTCATTTTTCTTTGGATGACAAGGGTGCAAACGCAATAGCAAGTTTTTATTGTAGTATTTTGTAGTATTTTGATTAATTCTGGATGGTTTCATAATTCTGATTAATTCATAATTCTGGATGAAGTGTGTGAAGGTTTGAACTGACCACTGTCTGCACCATGTGTGGCCGCTGCATTCGTAAACTCTTCACAGTCTGAAACACATCCAGCAAACCCTCGGCTTTCACTCGCTCCAGGATATTACTGAGAGCGATAAACGTACCGGTCCGACCCGCTCCGGCACTGCAGAACACGCACACACACACAAAAACAAAAAGACATAACATAGTCAAGTTAACACATTATTAAGTTACTGAGAATTATATTTTATGTCAAAAAGGGTTTGGCTGACAAACCAGTTTGGGTAACCCTATGACTTCCAGTTAAAGGTGTGTGTTGTACCTGCAGTGCACGGCGATAGGGTGGTTACCCGACTGCTGCTGTTGTTTCTGCACCGATGCGATGATGTCGATCATCCCTTTGCCTTCGGCTGGGATTCCGATCTCCGGCCAGCCGTGGAAATGAAAGTGCCGAACCAAACGTGTCTGCTTCTCCTGTTAGGAAAGTCAGAATTGGGAGATATAAACTTGCAATACTGACTTTTCTCAATATTGTGAGTTTATATCTCATATTTTTGTCTTCTCAATATTGCGATTTTATATCTCATAATTCAGACTTTTCTCAATATTGCGAGTTTATATCTCATAATTCTGACTTTATAACTCACAATTGCAACTTTATATCACGCAATTCTGAGGGAAAAAGTCAGAATTGTGAGATAAAAACTTGCAATTACCTTTTTTGTGTTTGTTCCACACTTATTAGTATTCCAAAGTATTCTAAAGTATTTAGATTAAGTTACTAAACTTGAGTAATGTAACGAAATACGTTACAAATTACTTTTTAAAGAATGTATTCTGTAATCTGTAGTGAAATACATTTTAAAAGTAACCTACCCAGCCCTGGTGATTTGTGGACTGGAGAGCTTTAACTAGTTCGTGGAACAGTGTTTCTCCTGGTTTCCACGTCAGCACTATTCGATCTGATATCTGTGGTTCATAGCGGAGAGTTCTGCACTGAATGCGTCACACTAGATCTCGCACCATTAATTATGCATCGAATGCAAACGCTTTCTCACTGGATATCCCAGCGTGATTGAGATCAGCGTGTGAGTACCTGCTCTGAGTTTGCTGTCTATTATTGCTATGAGCTGATAAACGATCTGTTTCGTTTGCCGTTTGATGCTTCTAATTCGAAACAGAAACGGCAGCTCTTATCATTTGTGCAATGTGGTGGTTGCAGCATTGCATTTCTAACAAAACTTAGTCGCACTGGCAGAGAAAAAGGCCTGAGTCTGGAGCCCTGTGTATGCAATGCAAAGCAAGATCATAAAGCGCGCTCACCGGGCCGTATGTGAGCACCAGATCTCTGAGACTGAACGTGTCGCACAGCGTGTCTCCTTTAATCTCCACCGTGAAGTCCCCGTAAGTCACTGAATCCTCACTAGGCCAGTACTGAAAACACTTGTCCTGTAACACACACACACACACACACACACACACACACCAAATGACAAAGCTGACAGGATTTGTTCTGGGATGTTGTGAGAGAGTGTCTGCACAACTGGATTTGTAAGGTGTGTGTTTGTACCTGATCTCTCTCCTGCAGTTCTGTTAGCATCACGATTGAGTGACACTTCCATTCCCAAACCATCCTCCAGAAATCATCCACCGTGTGCGACAGAGGACCTTGTGTGGCGATGAAATAGTCCTTCTGCCGGTACCCCTGGAAAACATGAACGCATGAGATGTGCATGAATTCTACAGACCAGGATCAAAAACATATATATATATAATATATATTTATATATATAATATATATTTATATATATATATATATATATATATATATATATTTATTTATTTACATTTATTCATTTGGCAGACGCTTTTATCTAAAGACGCTTATATCCAAATATAGACTGGCTTTGGAGAGTAGTGCTAGTTTATTGCAACATAATAAATGGTTTGAATGAAATTATAAGAATAAGTCTGACCGTCTTACAAGATGTACAAGACAAAAGTAAGAAATTAATATGTTTATTCAGCAAGGATGCGTTCATTTGATTAAAAGTGACATTTCAAGATTTCAAATAAATGCTTCATAAATGGATTCATCAAAAAATCCTGATTTTTTTTTTATCATTGCTTCCACAAAAATAATAATATCAATATTAATGATAATAATAAATGTTTCTTGAGCAGCAAATCATCATATCAGAATGATTTCTGAAGGATCATGTGACACTGAAGACTGGAGGAATGATGCTGAAAATACAGCTTTGATCACAGAAATAAATTACATTTCAAAATATATTCAAATAGAAAATAGTTGTTTTGATTTGTAATAATTTTTCACAATTTTACTTAGAGTAATGTAAATTTTTTAATCTCTTTTCCAACAGCTTTTATCTCAGTGGATGTTTTCCCATCATAAGTTTATCAAAGTTTTTTACCATTTGACTTTTTGTCAATGGTAAAATAGCTAAATAATACTACTGTTGTAAGTAAAAATATTAATTTCTTAAGAAAAAAAAATACAGATTCATCGCGGGTAAGAAATATTTATTGCCAAAAAGTTATTTTTGGACCCAGTAACAGACTATCCCAAATACTAACTCAAGACCTAAAAAACTTTCATAATTTTTAAAATGATTTTTTTTTTTTTTTTAATTGACCCTAATAACTTTCATAACAAGCATCCCTTGGTCTTGCGTTGAAGAAATCAATGTTAATTTCATCATGAAACGCCTCTGAAAATTCAAGAGTCATTACATACTTACATCAATGAAAGATGCGTTGATATAATCGGTGAACTCCTGACCTCTTTTCATCGACAGGATGACTCGATTAAAATCATCTGAACAAATGAAAACATCAATTGAAATGTAAATGACCCTATTGACCTCGAGCATAAACTCTGGGTGTTTTGAACTGCATGTTTCACAATTACAACTAAAGGCCCAACAGAACAGGAAAAGGAGGAGAGATTTCTGATAAACTTCCTTGTAAACAGAGCGGTCAGCACAACAACAAACTAAACAGATGGAGAGGCCCATTCAGATTACAAATCTGACTCTTTGACATTAAATATGTTCCTTATAAAGATCTTAAAACTACTATGTAATGTTGTTTTTTAGATTAGCTGGCAGAAGATCTTAAACTCACATGGAATGATCTGAAGGACTCTGTTTTTCTTCATGTTGGCGGGCAGGTTGCCCGTTCTCATGTTTTCCTTCATAATACGCATGTTTGTCAGTTTCTAAAAAAAGAAAAAAGAATGAAAATACATTAAAACCCCATAAAATCAGATCAATAAACACTGCATCTTTTTCTCAGAATTGCGAGATTTAAACTCACAATTGCAAGTTATAAAGTCAGAATTATGAGATATAAACTTGCAATACTAACTTTTTTTCTTGTAATTGTGAATTTAGTATGTGAGTTAAATGTCATAATTCTGACTTTTCTCAATATTGTGAGTTTATATCTCATAATTCTGACTTTTCTCAATATTGTGAGTTTATATCATAATTCTGACTTTTCTCAATATTGTGAGTTTATATCATAATTCTGACTTTTCTCAATATTGTGAGTTTATATCATAATTCTGACTTTTCTCAATATTACGAGTTTATATCTATTTTTTTATTTTTGTCAATATTTTCAGTTTATATCTCATAATTTTGACTTCACAATATTGTGAGTTTATATCATAATTCTGACTTATCAATATACTCAGTTTATATCTCATAATTCTGACTTTATAACTCGCAATTGCAACTTTATATCACACAATTCTGAGGGAAAAAGTCAGAATTGTGAGATAAAAACTTACAATGACCTTTTTTGTGTTTGTTCCACACTTATTAGTATTCCAAAGTATTCTAAAGTATTTAGATTAAGTTACTAAACTTGAGTAATGTAACAAAAAAAGTTACAAATGACTTTTTAAAGCATGTATTTTGTAATCTGTAGTGAAATACATTTTAAAAGTAACCTACACAGCCCTGCTAGTGTCAGGAAAAATATCCTCACCTTAAACTCCTCCTCCAGACCCACGCGGTCAAGCGGAGCATTGGTGTTGTGGAGTTTATCCAGGTGACCCTCCAGAGAAGACACGTCCAGCTCCGTGTCCCCGTACAGGAAGTACTCCAGCAGAGCCTGATAGATGAATGAGTACTGCAACTACAACATACACACACACACAAATCATCATCATATATTCAGTACACCTTTAAACAAATGACGCAGTTGTTTCTATAAATGGCAAGTGGATACTGCGAATTATGCGACATGTGCTACTCACGTCTGTCTGGACGAGCTGTGATCTCTGCTCACGTATCCGTGACACGAATCCGAAGACGTCCACCTTCTGTTCTGTGTACATCATGTCAATCATGGCATCAATGACGATGAACGTTCCTGTCCTGCCCACGCCAGCACTGACACAGAGACACGGACGCAGTTATTCACAATACAAATCATGTTCAAAATGAACAAGAACACATTTACTTTCCTGGTCTTATTGTGAATGATTCATTAGCACACAAAATTAAAAACTTAATATTGGAGTCTTTATGTATGATGAATTATAAAAGTATTTTTAATGCATCAATTATGCTTAGTAATGCATCTTATCACATCGCATGATCTCAAAAATAATTGTAACCACAGTTATAATGCAATTACAATACACACCTTTATACAGTTTAATGCATTAAAACACATGACAAACAACCAATGTATCAAAAATTTGCAAATTTTATAACACCTTTTACCTTTGATTACAATTATTTATGAAAAGATATAAAGGATTATCACATACACTATAAATCCCATTATTATGCATTATACTTAAAGGCTATAAGTACATATTTTATCCAAACGCAATCATTTTTATTCACTTCTTCACTTTTCATCACTTCTTTTACAAACACCTATCATACAGGGACCACTTTTTCATAAAATAAATTCATATAATAATAATTTTAAACAAAATATCAATGATCTTGATGGACGAAAAAAAAATTCTACAAGAATAAATGTTTATGTTTTTTATTTTATATTAATGAATATAAAAATACATCATATTTAGAAAGATTATTTATTTATGCTGAAAACAAAACATTCACAAACATTTTATGGATTGCAATTCAATTTGAACAACAAAAAAAACTATTTTTGGTGAAACCTGTATAACACAAATTTAATGTATTTTTTTTATTTAATTTTTTTAGTACAAATTTAGTTTTTTCTGACACCATGAAGTGTTCCCTTCAAATAAATTTCACAAAAATTGCAAGTGAGAAATAAAAAATCTGTAAACAATTGCACACACATACATATTTCCCCTCGCCTTATTGTAATCTGAACACTAGAGGGCATGAGTGATCAACCGGCCGAATGAACAATCCCTAAAAAAGGGCTTTTGACAGGAACTGAAGTGCTCTGTATTGCTGACGCTGCGTTTGGTTGTTTAGATACAGGATGAGGGCAGAAGTTCAAGACTATGACACACACTGATGACGAGGGGACAGATGGGACATTGTGTCATAAAACCCAAACAATGACCTACATAAGTTCGCTTTATGTATATGACCAATCAGCAGCAAGAAAGGACCTTCCTTCACCTAATTCAAATCACATGCTAATCGGTCTGAATAATGTATATCATTGTCTGATCAAATTAATTATGCATGCGCGACTGACGCAAAAGGGTCTACGAGGTCTCAAAAATTATTACTGTGGATGGAAGTTATGTAAAATTTGTCCTTTTCAAATGTGCACTTTCATTCTCACAAGTTATTGTTACTTTGTAAAAGTAAGTTTGACAATGTAGATCAGGAAATTTGGGCTCTTGATAAAACTTAAATGTCAAATCTGGAAAATAAAGCTTTTTGATAATATTTGTGACATTTGAAATATAAAATATTATGTTGAACTATATTATAACATGTTCAGGGTGTTTTTGCTTGTGAAAATGTTGCCATAATTCTACGGTGAAAATTAACCATAACCAGTTGACTGGTTATGTGTTTAAGTTTAATACTTATTGTGATGATTTTGTTTTAAATATTTTTTTTAAGAATTTTAAATTTTTTTTTTTAAAATAATCACATTATTTAAAAATGTAACTATTTTATTTTTAAATGTTTTATTTAAAAAAACTACATTATTTAATTATTATTAATAATTTTACTTAATTGTAAACGATATTATGAATCATTATATAATTTCATTTATTTTCTATAATCATTACTTTGAATATCACCTTTTAATTAGATTGATTATTAACATCGACTCATTAACATTATATATTGATATTGAATATGATGATTAATATGATTGAAAATATCAGTATTGTACATTTAAACATGAACATTTCTGAAAAGTACATATCTAAAAGTCATTTTGATTGTGCATTAAACCCTAACCAGACAGCTGACGGTAACCATTGACTTCCATAGTATATTTTTTCCCAACTATGGAAGTCAATGGCTACCGTCATTCTTTAAAACATCTTCTTTTGTGTTCAACAGAAGAACGAAGCTCATGGAGGTTTGGAACAACTTGAGGGTGAGTAAATGATGACAGAGTTTTCATTTTTGGGTGCACTATCCCTTTAACTTACACCGTATGACTCAAAAGTTAAGATACGATTTGAGCTAATCGTCATAAAGCAGAGAACACAACACAAGGTCAAAACACGTGCATCTTTGCATGAAGATCTTGCAGACCAAACCTGGTCATGCTTCACACCTTCTGTAAATGATCTTCACACAAGAAGTGTGTTTCATTTCCCACTGATATTCTCAGTACAACAGTCACGCTCAAAGACAACCCACCTGCAGTGCACCACGATGGGCCCGGCGTACGAGGGGTTCACCTGCTTCACCTTCTTCAGGAACTTGAGCATGCCGATGGGCGAGAAGGGAACGCCGAAGTCGGGCCAGCTGGTGAAGTGAAGCTGCGTGACCAGACGAGGCGTTTTGGTGCCGTCGCTGGCCTGCTGCGGTGGACAGAGCGAAGCGTGAGATTGTGGTGACACAGGAAGCGACGCATTCTCAAAAACACATATATATATACATGCACTTGAACAAACCAAACTGCTGACAAGAACATAATTCAGTTTAATAATAACCTGAGAGAAATTCTCTGTGGTTACAGAATGAGGTGCAAGAATAACTCTTTCAGACAAATGTGTGACAAAATCTACTGCGTGCATGAAGATGACCGGATTTCAGTGTATTCAGACTTACATATTGCACACAGAATTTGCGTATCGTGTAGTCCACCAGTACGGTAAAGTCTTCCACGGCAACACGCACATTACCGTACGTCCAGCATCCCTGATCGGGCCAATACTGATAACACTTATCCTACAGAGAAAAACACAGAAGAGTTTCTGTATTACCATTACTTGTAGCTTAATATTTTTCTTACTTGTATTAAATAATTGTAATTATAAATAAATAGCAAAGCTAATAAAATTCTGCTCACATGCATTGTTTTTGTAGTATAAAATATATCTGCTAATACAGTTACCATTATTTAGGTTTATTTCTTACTTGTTTCATGTTAGTATTATTAAAATAAATATTTTTCTTACTTGTAGTAATTACATTTAATAATGAATAAATAGATTTATATAGCTGTTAATATAGTTACTATTATTTTAGTTTTTTTCTTAATTTCTTTTTGTTTGATATTTTTCTTACTTGTACTAAATAATTAAATAAATGATAAATAAATACAAAGTTAATAAAAAATAGTACAAAATATAGCAGCAAATATTTTAGTTTATTTCTCAATTTCTTTTTATATATTTTTTTTTGTATTTTCAATTTCTTGAAATAAAAATGAATTACTTGAATGTGAATGAATGAATGAATGAATGAATGAATGAATGAATATTACATACATACAGGGCGCCAAAATTGCAAACTACTCAACATTTTTATGAAATTGTGCAGTTTTGAATTGAAAACATGCTAAAAACACATTTCTTGCTGCCAACCTAACCTGCATTGTTACGGTAATACAAATATAGCTGCTAATATCACTTTTTAAATACATAAATGATTACTTTTGATTGGTATTGACTTTCATTAATAATTATGAAAATATCTTAATAGAAATAAATAATAATTTGACTAATACAGTAATGAAACAATGTCTGTTAACACTATTAATAAAACTTACAAACACTCAAAATACAAACAAAAGCTCTTCTAATCAATATAAAACCGAGAACACGACGCAAGGTCAAAAGACGTAGTTCTGTAGATAAACATAAACGCATTACATGCCAATCCTGTAGAGTCAATCTGTCCAACACTGACACTGAACAGCTGTAAGTGCATTAGAGTAGTAAAGGTGACTTTTAAGACACCGTGATGCTAATCTGAGGTCTAAAAACAGCCTGTCCGTCAATCAGCATTATCCAGCCCGAGAGCGGAGAGGATAAATCTCTCTTAATGAGAGTTTGCGGAGTAATTAGGTTAAAGCCAGAGAGAGCTTTATCAGCCATTATTAAAATCATCGATTCCAAGTCCTACTCAAAGCTGATTTTAATCTCCTCTCCGTTCTGCGTCTCATTGATTCGTCTTTCTAGAGATGCTGATGGAGAGAGTCGTGCGGCGGCTTTGTGACATCTGAACACCAGAGGCGATCGAAATAGAGATGATCAACAAATTGGGTTTATAAAAAGGAACTGATGTGAAATCAAATAGATTTATTCAAACGTGATTGTTTTCACATTCTGACGCCTTGGCGGAAGTTTGAGAGGCTGTGCAACGTGAAGGGAAAAACCATCAACCAAATGCATACAATAACAAGCTTTCTGATAACAGTTTTATTTACAGACAGGGTTGGGTGGGTTACTTTTAAAATGTATTTCACTACAGATTACAAAATACATGCTTTAAAAAGTAATTTGTAACGTATTTCGTTACATTAATCAAGTTTAGTAACTTAATCTAAATACTTTTTGGAATACTTTGGAATACTAATAAGTGTGGAACAAACACAAAAAAGGTCATTGCAAGTTTTTATCTCACAATTCTGACTTTTTCCCTCAGAATTTATGAGATATAAACTCGCAATATTGAGAAAAGTCAAAATTATGAGATATAAACTCACATACTAAATTCACAATTGCAAGAAAAAAAGTTAGTACTGCAAGTTTATATCTCCCAATTCTGACTTTATAACTTGCTCTATCTACATAAGCTTGCACTGTGTTTACAGTGTAAACATTGTATGAAAATGACAGGAAAGAGACGGATTTGTTGAATAAAGTCGTTGTTTTTGTTTTGTTTTAGCGGACAAAAAGTATTCTCGTCGCTTCACAACATTAAGGTTGAACCACAGCAGTCACAGACTATTTTAAAAATGTCTTTATTATCTTTCTGGATCTTGAAAGTGGTTGCTGTCTAAGGAGGAGTCAGAGAGCTCTCGGACTTCATCAAAAATCTTATGTTCCGTAGATGAACGAAGGTTTTACGGGTTTGGAACGACATGAGGGTGAGTAGTTAATGACAGAGATATCTTTATGAGATATAAACTCGCAATATTGAGAAAAGTCAAAATTATGAGATATAAACTCACATACTAAATTCACAATTGCAAGAAAAAAAGTTAGTACTGCAAGTTTATATCTCCCAATTCTGACTTTATAACTTGCAATTGTGAGTTTAAATCAATTACAATTATAAAATGACTCACAAACAACTATCACAAAACATGAAAACAGTCGTGGATCATCCAGGTCATTTTGTCTTGTTCAGGACAGTACTAAATAAAAATAACATTTTTATGTTCCCTCTTAAAAGTATTAAAATGTTGATGAAACGTAACTCCGCTTTTTCAGACTGTCAGAGTCAGAGAATCACCAATTGCTGTTTAAATGACATTAAAATTCAAAGTAATCACTTTGGTAATCTAAAAGACTTTCAGATGTAACTGTAATCTGATTACCACCCATTTAAAATGTAACTGTAATGAAATACAGTTACTCAAATTTTCTATTTTAAATACGTAACTAAGTTACTTGTATTTCGTTACTCCCCAACCCTGTTTACAGATCATCTCAGTATTAAACAGGTCTATTGAGCAGCAATACAAACGGATACAGACCTCTTTTCTCTCTTTCAGATTCGTCAGCATTACAATAGTGGCTGATTTCTGTTCCCATATCATTCTCCAGAAGTCTGCAACCGTGTCCTGTTTCGGACCTGAAACACAGAGGTCATCTTATCGAGTTTAATTATGTCTCAGTTACTGAAACCACACATACGTGTGACTACTGACCAAATCTTATTTTTAAATTCAGATGCACTCACCTTGTGCTGCAATGAACTTATTCTTATCTTTATAACCCTGGGGGAAATGACATGAAACCAAGATTTAAAAACAACATTTCATGCTGTTTCAGGGCAAACCAGGGTGAACATATTGATAAAACGTTGCCTTTATGTATAATGCATTACATTCATAATGTACATCATAATGCATTATATCTTTGCATAAAATAATTGCAACCATAAAATGCATTATAACATTTGCAGATTCTGAAATCGGTTGTTCAACATTTGTTTTAATGCTTTATATTTTTAAAAAGATGTGGCAATGAATAGATATGTATTATAACTGTGGTTATAATTATTCATAAGATCATAAAATGCATTATAATGTGCATTACAAGGCATCATTAATGCATTAAAAAATAATTTTATGATGCACTATATACATATATACTTTCTCATGCTCAAGAATTGTATTTTGAACAAGAAATGTACATTTAAACATTATTATTCTAGTCATTTTATTATTATTTAAAATAAAACAGTAAATTCTGTACGATTGTGACAATAGAGTGCTGCAGGTGTGACGTAAATTCGCCACTGGAAAATCTCGAGGGAATTTTTATAATGGGAGTTTTCAATTTATGAGCAAAATAAGGTCTGTAGTAAACATAACTTGACGATACTTGGACGTCGTGACTGCAGCACACTATTTCTTTGTCAGCTTGATCGCAGTGCACTGATGCATTTTAGGATATGGCGAATCACTTACGTCAATATATGATGCATTGATATAATCTGAATTTGGGACCCCATCGATCGGTGTTAAAATCACTCTGGAATGATCATCTGGATAACAGGAAAGACAAAAAACATGTTTATTTCTAAACATAGACACACATTTGATTGCTCCTTCTCAAATGTTTGAAACATAAAAGTGAAATGACATGGATGTGGGCACAAGGAACAGAAAGTTTTCGATGTTGCATTTAGAGAAGTTGAAATTAGTTGGGCGAGTGTGGCAGCAGGATTGAGACAAAACTTCAGCGTGATTTCACAAGAAAATGAGACGAGCGGATGTCCAAACACGCAGGCGACAACATGTATGAATCAAATATAAGAGGGTGAAAGTCTTTACTGCTAATTTCTCCTGCATCCAACACACCGAGAACTGATCTGCCAAGACGATAATCGATGATATTTGTTTCAACTGTGGTCATAATGTTTTGGCTCATTAGTTTATACAACAGTTCTTTCTGGTTCTCAAATCTGATTGGCTGAGAGGTGTGCGATATTCTCCCAGTATCAGCACTGGAATGGTTTCGCCGTTTGTTACACTGGAGCAAATCCATCATATTTTTTATAAATACTACAGCTGAAATGTAGTTTTAAGAGTTTTTTAGGTGAGAATGATGTTATTTAGACCTCAAATATTTGACTCATATATAAACATAATGCCTATTTTTGGTTCTGATAGTTTTGACGCGTTTGCAGATGTGAGCTCCGGGCCGCCAGCGACCGTTCAGCACTCACGTACCTTCAGGGAACAGCTTCATCACGGCTAGTCCTTGGGGAATTTGCCGCTAACTCTTATGTAGATAGTGGTTAAACATGAGATTCTTTGAGGTATATAAAATAGGCAACCTTTGGTCTATATTAATCTATTACTTGTTCCAGAGCTAGACAACTACTTATGTATATTTGACTGAATTGTTTTTGCTTGTGTTTATATCTTTTATAATGGCTAATATTGTTAATGTAAATGTTATTGTTCAATAAATATTATTTTATATAAATAATATGCCTTATTTTGGAAAGGGATTAGTATCAGTTACACTAAATTATTAGATGACGAAAGGATAAAAGCGTCTGCCAAATCAATAAATGAAAGAGAGCAGGAAATCCCCTCAACTTTTAAAAGGACAAAGACAAAGATGCCACATTAATTTGTGGACATTCAAACAGATTTTTTACTATGGACATTGACCTGAAGAATTAATGCTATCAAATGCAGTTAATTCTCTATCTACATAAGCTTGCACCGTGTTTACAGTGTAAACATTGTATGAAAATGACAGGAAAGAGACAGATTTGTTGAATAAAGTCGTTGTTTTTGTTTAGTTTTAGCGCACAGAAAGTATTCTCGTCGCTTCACAACATTAAGGTTGAACCACAGCAGTCACATAGACTATTTTAAAAATGTCTTTATTATCTTTCTGGATCTTGAAAGTGGTTGCTGTCTAAGGAGGAGTCAGAGAGCTCTCGGACTTCATCAAAAATCTTATGTTCCGTAGATGAACGAAGGTTTTATGGGTTTGGAACGACATGAGGGTGAGTAATTAATGACATAATTTTAATTTTTGGTGCACTCTTTAAATCATTTTCCTGTGGATCACTGTAAAGCTGCTTTGAAGCGATCTGTATTGCATAAAACACTATATAAATAAAGGTGACTTCACTTGACTTGAAGAGAAAAGGCAAAGAGAGAATTCTTACATGGTAAGATGTTTGGATATCTGTTCTTCTCCTTGTTTTCTTCTTTATTGGCCTCTTCACATGTTCCTTGAGTCGAACCCCCTGGTAATGACTGTCAACAATACAAACCAAACATGTTAACAACACTAAACCAGTGACCGCACCACCCTAAGCACATCTGACTTGGATGCGGAGCCAAACAGAGATTTATTTGGACTTGGATGACAGACTGCCTGGGAATAACAGCTGCTGTGAGCTTTCTACACTGTGACACTCACATGTTGCAAACTGTTGTGTTTTAGGTGTATACCGCGCTACACAAATGTAGTCTCGTGGATCACGCACCTGAGATATTCGCCCATCGTTAAACCTGAAAAATGACTTGATTTCATTTAACTGAATTGTTACCAAACACATTCATTCTTACAGAATTGTGTGTTTGAGCAAAACTGATCATGCCGTTCAAATTCCCACCAAACTTGTCATTTTGTTATTGCTGAAACTGCATATTACTGACACTTTGTTCCTGTATGTATAGGCCATTGTTTCACCAGCATAGCCACTTCCATTCCGACTTAAATAGTTTAAGTGGCCATTAAGATTGTTGAGCGTAAACATTGTTTCCATGGGACGGAAAATTCACACGGTTCATTCAATGCGTGTTCCTCAACCATGGGCCTGTGAGAGGAGCGAATCTTGAATCATGCGTCTAAAAGCAGGAGAGAGGGACATTCTCGAATGAGTCAATGCCCGATGACTCCTGGACATCTTAATTCCAGTAATTCTCAGTGGGAAATGAGAGCAGTTGAGCCATCAGCAAATGTGGAAGGATATTTGCTGATTCGCATGAATGCGCCGAAGTGTTTCTGCCAGTTAATAACAGCGCGATAATGCTCCATCAGCTTCTTTACGAGCCACAAGCAAAATAACAATCTCTCCAGCGAGTGTTGCCACTAAACACACAGAAAAACACGACGACTGCTGAACTTTCAGGAACACGAGTGATGTAATCAGTGTAAACAACAATAATGAGCTGCAGCATTTGCAGACGGGATCTAGTTCTGAATTTATTTTTGCAATTTTCAGAACACCATGATTGGTGTTGAAATAACTGACACCAAATTACCAATAAAATAAAATTTCATGAATCTCAAAACTAATATGCCGCGAAACATGCTGCAATAGTAAATGATTAAATATTAAATGTTTGTTAATTTAAATATAGATAAAATATTACTTTTAAAATCTTCACTGCATCATTATTAAATAATATATTAAAACTGATCGATGCTGTTGAGATTCGGGGCTGTAAAATAGGCTGGTTTTGACTAAATTTGAGTATACAGCAAAACATAGTACTACAAAAAAAAGGAATAAATATTAAACAAAATATAATATTTATATTTCAATTATTTATCCAATTAAATAACTAGGGTTGTCTTCAATACATCATTAAATTATATATATATATATATATATATATATATATATATATATATATATATATATATATACACATACATACATACATATATATATACATATATAGATATATGTATGTGTGTGTATATATATATATATATATATATATATATATATATATATATATATATATATATATATATATATATATATATATACACATATATTATACACACACACATACACATAATGTTGCTGTATTTATGGCATCTCTGACCACATGATCAATATTATTTTAAAATACAATATTTATGTGAACAGCCAAAAAAAAAAAAAAAAAACTCACATTATACTCTTCCCGGAAGAGTTTCCCATCATCGGCCGAGCGTATCCGATACTCTTCTTCCAAGTTGTCTACAGGGATGGGGAAATATGTTTTGGATGTGGAAGGGGATCTTGGCAGTAAGACCACCGTCTGTTGCTCTGTAGAGGAATATGGTAAATGTATGTTACAGACAATCCCTTAAAAAGTAATGAATCTTTAGGAGATGCAACATTTTATGCAAATTCAATACACAATTACTTCACGGTTTCTACATATGAGAAAATTTATAATCACCTCACCAACTGAGACACACACACACATGCAATTAGATTGACAGGTGGAGATTGACTGTTCCTGTGTGTGTGTGTGTGTGTGTGTGTGGGGGGGGGGGGGGGTCATACCATAGATGTTTTTTAAAAGTATAAAAATGTTTTCGGTGAGGGTTTTGTGATTAGGGTTAGGGGATAGAATATACATTTTGTATATTCTAAAATATATAAAAATCATTACGTCCCCATAAAACATGAAAACTCAATGTGTGTGTGTGAGGTGTATATGTAGATTTGGCTTGTATCATCAATTAGTGAGATTGGGTTTGATATTAAGGTAGACTCTAGTAAAAATTCTCTAGGTTTAGGTCTCTAATTTTAAATTCCATAATTTAGACAAAAAAAAAGTCACCTAAATATAACAGGAGAATATTAAATACATTTTTATTTAAAGAGTTTTGTCACCCACGAAAAACATGCTGGATGGCCTTTCACACAGAGCGCACTTTTCCATTAAACTGCACTGTTTCCTTTGTTAAACACACGCTAGACAGACATCTTCAGCCGTTGCGCTCCTGTCTTTTGCAGCATCTTGCACATGACACGGCCTTCTAAAAACACGACGCTCAAGTTACAAAAACTTTTAAAAACCGTGTCTCTAGTTCCAAATCAGCGATGACCGATTTCAACAGCAAAAACGCATTCTGTGTGAGTCGGCACTAACACCATCACTTTATTTTTCAGGAAAGCTATCAGCATGCCTTTGTAAAAGCAAGAAACATTTAAAGCAGAAAACGCCCATATGCACTTGTAGCACCAAAGAAACCCACAACCACTGGGTTAGCAGTTAGAGAAGGTGAGATGTTAGTTTAGACGTCCATGCCTGTTCATGAGACGACATATACCTGACCTTCTGACGGCCAGCCAAGATCATCCTCATCATCACCATCATCACCATCATCATCATCATCAACACCATCATCATCAACACCATCATCATGATCATCCATATCTATATATTCCTCTATACGACACACACACAAATACACACATAATGACCGGTGTTACTCAGGTGTAAATTAGTGGAAGTAGTAGATTTAATCCTAGTAGTAGTAGTAATCCTAGGGTGGTGACAGGGTGTTGCTATAGGGTTGCTACGGAGATGTTTTGTGGTTTCCAACTGACTCAAATCAAGAAAGATCACCGGTCTCTATATGATTTCCTGGTTCGGGTTTCAAACAACATAATTCTAAGCAATAGTAAGTGTTTTTTCTGCATAAATAAAGAGCACGTTTGCAGACTTAAACTACCGTTCAAAGGTTTGGGGTCAGTAAGTATTTTTTTTTTTTAAAGAAAGGAATACTTTTATTCAGCAAGGATGCATTAAATAGATCAAAAGTGACAGTGAAGACGTTTATAATGCTACAAAAGATTTCTATTTCAAATAAATTCTGTTCTTTTGAACATTCTATTCATCAAAGAACCCTGAAAAAAGTATCCAAATATATTAAGCAGCAAAAACTGTCGTCAACATTGATAATAAGAAGAAATGTTTCTCAAATCGGCATGTCAGAATGATCTCTGAAGGATCATGTGACACTAGAGTAATGATTCTGAAAATTCAGCTTTTATCACATGAATAAATGACATTTTAACACATATTCAAATAGAAAACGGTTATTTTCAATTGTGAAAAAAAAGTTACTGCATTTTTTTTTAAACAAACTATTAAATGTTAGGTGTACATCAAAGGGACAAACAAATAGTGAGCTGGAGAAAGCTGGTAAGCCACTTCCTTTACAAAGGTGATGTTCACCTCAGAAACATGCTCTCAAATGGAAATGTTTTTATGCCAACTGGATTGATCACAGTCAATGTCCTTCAACCCACTAGCTTGTATAGAGAGTGTTATCTCTCGCCTCGGCTTACGGAATATTCCTTGAGAGAGATTTCCGTCAGGATAATGTGAGAAAGAGTGCGGAGGAAGTCTAATACATAAATCCGCAACAAGACACACAATCTGTGGCAACAATCTCACAAAAACTGAAATCTTGGTACTTTGGCAGTTTGAAATCCCTTCCGAGGAGTATGTGAGTGTCCGTCTTTCAGGAGAACAACCAGGAGACTAAATCAAAGATCTCAGTTCGCTGTCTAAGAAACACATTCTTACATCAGCTCTTTTGTAATTTGTCTTTACTATGGCTAACCATGAGCCACAGATTTTGTGTAATAAAAGCATATTCTAAAAAAGCAAACAGGAACATATGTTTAAAAAAGAACCTGCTTCCTCTTTCACATGGTTTTAGTCATATTTAAATATTTTTGAGGAAATATTGGTAATGGGACAGTAGGAAGCATAATTCTGTTTACATCTCTGTATCCATGAAACAAAACAACAAATAATTCAATACACAAAGTGTAGCCAATGGTAACAACGTTTAGACATTCATTGATAAATATTCACTCAGTAATAGAAAACTAGAAAAGTAAAAGTGAGTCAAGACAAATCAAAGCCTTTTTACTTTCTACTCAACTTTTAAATCTGTTCTTGAAATATTTAAGATTTAGTCAAAAATTAAGCCATCAAAACAAGCTATTTTAGTAAACCTAACATAAAAATTCAGAAAAACATATTGCAATTATTATTTCGTCAATGATCTGGTCTTTCATTGTAAACGTCGCTGACGCAAGTGACAACATTCCTCAAAAATCAGCATTACAAAACCACAACATCATTCATAATCCACAGCCGAAGTGATCTTTTTAGGCGATGACAGAGTCGTTCTGGACAGGATCGCACGTGTAGAGCACAAAAACGCTCACGTCCTGCTCTCTTCACTTGGCGCATAACATCTCGAGGCAACAGGAAGCCGAACAAACAAGTTTGATAAAGTGAAACTTGCCAAGACACCTCGCTTTACAACAAAGCGTTCACGATCGACCAGTTGCTTTTATCCAATCTTAAACATCTAACCGATTCAGAGCAGATAAAGATCCCGTTTACCTTGCTCTTCCAGGATGCCATTTGGTACTTTCTTGTCGACGGCTGTGATGACAGCTTTCCTCTGGTTTTTCAACCTGAAAGACAGAAAAGAAAAGGAGGGTTAAACACCAGGAAAAGACGATACATCTCAATCCTAAGTCTTCAAGTTTGTCTCACCAACGAAAACTCGAGGTCTTTTTCATCAGATGTGCTGTTTCTCCACGGACACACACTACACAACACACTCTCTACCACTAGAACCATGCGAGAATCTGTGGGTTTACTTGTATGTATGAATAAATGTGTGTGTGTGACAGCATGTCTCAGTTCCTGTCCCTGCCCTTAATCAGAAAGGGGCGGAGCTCGAGAGCATGACAGATTCTGTGTTTGACTAACAGTGTTTGAGTGCGTGTCAATTTGTGCCATACCTGAGGCAAAACCAGGTCAGCAACCCTAGAAAAAGCACCAAGACGGACAGCCCCAGCAGTATGGACAGGATGTGTGTGTTGTCCGAGTTCTCTAAAGGAAGAAGGAGAGGCAGTTAAACCCGCAGTGAACAAAAGAACAGGAAACTGGCCCACGAACAGAGCCGCTGTAGCCGGAACAGACACACTTAGCTGCTCCGGCGCTGAGCGTTTAAGTGAGGTATGGCAGCTAGTCAAGCTAAGGCATTATTAGTGATTTAATAGAGAGCCTGGTGCTGTTTTGACTGCGGGGATAAGCATCGCTCATTCATTTAACAGCAGGTTTGACATGAATCACTCGCTAAACCCTGAGATCAGCACTTTACTGCAGCCCAAATCACAGTCTGCTTAATCCACCGCAGACTTAACACAAATCCACACGGCCACACTAATGCTTACGTAATGCGTAAACACTGACAGAGACCAGGGAGGATTCAAAATTTCATCTCGCTGCTAAAAGTTATACAACTACAACAACTGGTTGGTTCACATTTTGACATCATTTTATTACGGAGCCGCGCCTGTCACAAGCAAGAAAATAAATGTAATCATGCACATGATATAAAATAGTTTCAATAAATAACATTACATCTGCTGTAAAAAACAAAACAAAAACAAAAAAAATTGCCAAATTCTGATAGTAACAATGTTAACGGTAGAAAACAATGCATTCTGGGCAATATATATATATATATATATATATATATATAATAATAATATATACACACACACACACACACACACATATACATATATATATATATATATATATATATATATATATATATATATATATATAATAATAATAATAATAATATATACACACACACACACACACACACATATACATATACATATATATATATATATATATATATATATATAATAATAATAATAATAATAATAATAATATATACACACACACACATATACATATATATATATATATATATCGCGCTTTGATTGGATATGATCGGTTCACGCAATAAATCCTTGTTTTCGAGCACATTCTCATCTGCCTGAATGAAGACAATGATGCCGTTAATGGGAAGACAAATGTCCAAATAAGTACAGCTCGGCCATTTCACGGCTTTATGTCACAAAATCAAACTTGAAATGGCCTGAAAACGTGATGACTGTGAGGGTTTTTAGTGAGCAATCAGCTTGGAGAAATTAAAGGTACATCTCTGTGTCTGGATGTGTGACCAGTGTGTACAAGCTTGATGACTGCGGAAAATAAGATGACTATTAAAAAGAAAACTGTAAAAATGTGTAAAAACACTAGCGCAATGAAATGTATACTTGGTTTTATGAATAAAAATTTAAATATTTAAATATAATTTAATTTAAAATAAAATTACATAGTTAATGCAAGAAAAACAAAAAAAAAAAATAGAATTGTATAATATATATATATATATATATACACATACATACATACATACATACACATATATATATTATTGTATATATATTATTACTATAACATATATTATATGTTATTTATTTTAATCAGATTTTTTTAAAATGTATGCATTAAATAAGGTGATATAATCTAGCGCCACCTTGCACCAAACAGATGCATCACAGGACCCCGTTTTCACACACGCCAAAATTAATGGAAAACAGGCACACACACACACACACACACACACACACAAAAAAAGATGGATGGTCGGATTATTTGATTGCAAAATAATACCATATATAGCATATATAAGACATTCTAAATATATTATTTCTTTATTTATGAATTTATCTTCAGTGAAGAAAAAATTGCTAAATAAAGTGTCTTGTGTATATATAAATGAGTTATTCTGCATTTAGAATTGGAAGGATTTGAAGTAAAAAAAAATAATGCTAATTGTATTATTATTATTATTATTATTATTAATATCAACTACTGCAAATTATGACCACTTACCATCATAGCTGGACGTTGTTGAATTAAGTGTGTCTGTTTGTGGAGTTGATGTTAGGAAAAAAACAAGGACCATTGTGTCTGGAAGAGAAGAAGAAAAATATTATTTAGAAATATTCTGATCATTTCTTTATGTAAAAGTGACTCTATTAGAGTCTATTTAAAAACAACAGAGCAGAAAGACACACAGCACTGTATTACTGAACACAATCATAACACAGAAGAAATAAAGTTTCGCTACTTTTCCACTAGATGTCACCAAAGTCATTTAAATGCAGTTCCAATCCAAACGCTGTAAACCCCAGAGCACCACGGTACAGAGTTTAAAATACAGAGCTAGACTCAAACTCATAAACTGCACTTTCTCGACTAGACGTGATTATTCATTTTAATCTTGTTTCGTTGAGGGGGACTTCATGTGCACATAGTGTTCAAAAATGAGATCCTTATCTGAATTAATCTGAGTTTAGAGGTGTTAAAAGGCTCATCTGATCCTTAATCTGTGCATTACTAAACCTGAAAGGGTTTTTTTTTTTTTTGGGAAAAGCAGATTATTTACTGTTCCCCATCAGCGGTGTCTGTCGCTCCCCTTAATCTGCATTTCACGTGATTCACACATTTAGCAGTGGCAGAAGAGGACAAGACCAGATCTCTCCTCATGATTTGCTCTCACTCATGCCTATTACTCAAACATGGTAAGCTATCTTTTGGTTAGGGGTATATACTTTAAATCCTTAACCCATAGTAAAAGTAAAAGTGATGCTTGATAGACTACATAGATCTCCAGAGCGAGCCAGGGAGAGTGATAGTGTGTTTGTGAATGTAGGCCGGCGTCTATCTTCTCTATCTGGAAGGCAGATGTCGTGGGCTACTTCTGGACGGGAAAAGCCACGAGAATTGATTCAGTCTCAGCTCTGCTATCAGTGCTGCTCAAGAGAGATAAGACACCACAAAACACCCACGCACAGCCGCTGATGCTCTTCATTGAGAAAATGAAGTGGGCGCTGCTGCTAATTCACTAAACCAGAACAATGCAAGTATAACAGACACCGGTTATAGACGGAGCCCTGCGGTCCTGCACTGCAAACCTCAACACTACAGAGAACCCTGTAGGTGTTCAGACTCCAACACTGCCAACATATGAGCAAAAAGTAGGGTAGTTCATGTGAAATTCGAGCAGTGTCAGTCTAAAACTATTTCAGACCATTTTCTAATTATTGCATTGCATGATTATACATTTCAATGTAAAGTCCATGGAGTATCTGCACTTTAAAAAATGAACATGCTGATTTCACAACACTCATTGCTGGTCTTATTTTGCATAATTCATTAGTGCAGGTTATGTAAAAGATATACACTGACTATACTTTTTAAAATAATGTTTTTGAAGGAAATCTCTCTTGCTCACTGAGGCTGCATTCATTTGATCAAAAACATGGTAATATTGTGAAATATTATTGCAATTTAAAATAGCTGTTTTCAGTTTGAATATATTGTAACATGTAATTTATTTCTGTGATGCAAAGCTGGATTACTCCAGTCTTCAGTGTC
The DNA here is from genome assembly GCA_038088235.1 of Zacco platypus. Taxonomy (NCBI): domain Eukaryota; kingdom Metazoa; phylum Chordata; class Actinopteri; order Cypriniformes; family Xenocyprididae; genus Zacco; species Zacco platypus. Next base: position 25,622,096 of record CM076068.1, on the reverse strand, counting down.
ACATGATCCTTCAGAAATCATTCTGATATGCTGATTTGATGCTCAAGAAACATTTATTAATGCAAATGTTGAAAACAGTTGTGCTGCTCCATAAAACCATGATGTTAATTATTATAAATGAATAAATAAATTATTATTAATTTCTAAATATTTAATTTCTATTCATTATTAAAAACTTATTGACCCCAAACTTTTAAACAGTAGTGTATTATATATTAAATACAGAAAAAAAACATTTTAAACCATCCTAAAAGTATTTGCTGGTCTTATTTGCTGGTTTAAGATGATTTAAGATGGTCTCCTAGCCCTGAAAAGTTCCCCTTAAAACAACACCATACAAATGACTGTGTAAGTGAACTGCAAAAAAAAGCTTAAAAGGTTATTATAAATTAATTAATAAATAAATAAAGGACCCAAAATCTACAATTTATTTATTTATATTTATTTAATATATATATATATATATATATATATTTTTTTATATATATATATATATATATATATAAATCTAAAATCATAATATAAAAATATTAATATAAAATTTTATAATGAGGAAAATCTAAAATCCTCATTATAAAAAAAAAAAGTTCATGGAGATTTTTTCTCAACTACTTTGTGTTGCATTATCAGTGTACACCAGACTTTCTCCCTGGTAACCTCACAGACCGCATCATTCATCAGCGGGGGTGTGAAATAAAGTGCTTTCTGCATTAGCTGCTGTGATAAACCGTGATCAAATGCTGCATTTTTCGGTAGTATCCCTGAGCATACTGGAGTCCGGACAGCAGCAGAGTATTTGAGTCGATACACTACCCCACGGCAATTAATAAAGACCTGAGAGCTGCCTGCAGCGGCAGAAAGACTGATGGGGGAATTTTAATGAGAAGAAATGACCCTCCCCGTTTCATGCGGTATGGGGCCGATAGCCAAGCTTGGGAAAACGAGTGCACAGGTAAGCGTGATTATATATATTCCATAGCATGCATATGGACAGCATCCGAGTGAATGCATGCAAATTAACAGAATCTTGCAATTTATCATATGCTTTTTATCCAGAGGGACTTCTGTTTGTCTCAGTGGAGATACCTGGGGTTAGATGTATTGCTCAAGGGCATAGTGGGGACAAGTTTCCCAGAGACAGTACTCTTCTCTCTCTCTCACACACACACACACACTGCAGTGTTTTTGCTAGGACACAGTGGGGAACTGTTAAATTAAGTGGGGCAAATCAGTGACACACATAAATCTTGCGGAGCCACACTTTACTGCAGGCAAATGGGTCGGACAAATCCGTGTCTCTCAGACTCGAGTGTGTTAATGGGGCAGCTTCCTTTCTTTAAAGATAGAGTTCACCTCAAAAATGAACATCCTGTCGTCATTTACTCAGCCTCATGATGTTCCAAACCAATTCTTCCATGGAATAATACAGGAGATGTGCAGACAGTGTCTCTTTTCCATACAATGACAGTTAAAGGAGACAAAACAACAAAAAAGCAACATAAATGTATCATAGAATTATTCCATATGATTTGTGTGCTATAGTCGAAGACTTCTGATGTCATACAATAGTTTTGTGTGTAAGTCCTAACTCTAAAAACATTTTAGAAATAAAAAGAAATTAGTACTTTTATTGAGCAAGGATGCATTAAATTGATCAAAAGTGACAGTAAATACTTTTTTAAATAATAATAAAAAAAGAAAAATCAACTTTCTATTCATCAAAGAATCATGAAAAAAGTATCACAGTTTCCACAAAAATATTAAACTATTTTCATGTGACACTGAAGACTGGAGTAATGATGCTGACAATTCAGCTTTTATATTAAATTGTAATAATGTTTCACAATATTACTGTTTTACTGTATTTTTGATCAAATAAATGGCTCCTTGGTGAGAATAAAGACCTTTAAAAATTGGAAATGTACACAGTATTGTACCTATATAAATGAACTAAAATCAATATAAATTTAGTCAACACAACAGTATAAAGCAGAGCATTAAAATATTCATTTTTTTATAAAAGTTACATTTAGATTACACAACACAGTGTTTTTAAAGATTAAATTTAAGTGAGCATTAGATGATGATAAATCACCTAAAAATAAGGGAAATGAGCACGCACAATGAAAATAAATATTAATATATTTCTAAATAATAAAATATAAAAAAAAAAAAAACTTATGATTTGTAATAATCAGTATGATTGTGCATAAGGCAAACGATGAAATTTTTTTTATTTTATAAGTTTTTAAACAAACTCAAAACTAACGCTAATTTTTACCTTTACATAATTATAATGAAACCTCGGCTGTCTCCTTCCTCCAAGCGTGTCCCACGCTTCCCTCCGTCAGCGAGCATGTGATGTGTTTTTCTGTGGTCAGGAGTGGTCTGCTGTCTTTGCCCCCAGCATATAGGGCACTTCTTAGAGTCATTATTGTAAATAGGTCATGGGGTAAAGCTAGCAGACAGGCTCCTTTTATACGAAAGACATTTGCTGATAGCCTTGGGTGAGGCCTCAACCCGTCCCCAACATGTGCCGGAAACGTCCCTGGATGCACTTGCTGTATTAAATGGTGAGTGAGACTATCTCTGTTTGTGTGTGTCTGAGCTGCTAACCATGAATTAATGACACTCTGTTGAGGGGGTTTTTAGCCCACACGAAAACTCCCAGCAACCGCTCGGTCTATAAATGAGGAACGCTCCTCTGTTCGCATAGACATGTCATTTCCTTATGTAATCAGAAAAAGCAAGAAGAACAAAAGTATATGTGTATGCTTAAATGTCTAAATGTACAAATTCTCAATGCATACACATACACACACACACATACATATATATATATATATATATATATATATATATATATACACACATACACACACACACATATACATGTATATATTATATATATATATATATATACAGTACTGTGCAAAAGTTTTAGGCAGGTGTGAAAAAATGCTGTAAAGTAAGAATGCTTTCAAAAATAAACTTGGTAATAGATTATATTTATCAATTAACAAAATGCAAAGTGAGTGAACAGAAGAAAAATCTAAATCAAATCCATATTTGGTGTGACCACCCTTTACCTTCAAAACAGCATCAATTCTTCAAGGTAAACTTGCACAAAGTCAGGGATTTTGTAGGCATATAGTTAGGTGTATGATTAAACAATTATACCAAACAGGTGCTAATGATCATCAATTCAATATGTAGGTTGAAACACAATCATTAACTGAAACAGAAACAGCTGTGTAGGAGGAATAAAACTGGGTGAGGAACAGCCAAACTCAGCTAACAAGGTGAGGTTGCTGAAGACAGTTTACTGTCAAAAGTCATACACCATGGCAAGACTGAGCACAGCAACAAGACACAAGGTAGTTATACTGCATCAGCAAGGTCTCTCCCAGGCAGAAATTTCAAGGCAGACAGGGGTTTCCAGATGTGCTGTCCAAGCTCTTTTGAAGAAGCACAAAGAAACAGGCAACGTTGAGGACCGTAGACGCAGTGGTCGGCCAAGGAAACTTACTGCAGCAGATGAAAGACACATCATGCTTACTTCCCTTCGCAATCGGAAGATGTCGAGCAGTGCCATTAGCTCAGAATTGGCAGAAAACAGTGGGACCCTGGTACACCCATCTACTGTCCGGAGAAGTCTGGTCAGAAGTGGCCTTCATGGAAGACTTGCGGCCAAAAAGCCATACCTCCGACGTGGAAACAAGGCCAAGCGACTCAACTATGCACGAAAACACAGGAACTGGGGTGCAGAAAAATGGCAGCAGGTGCTCTGGACTGATGAGTCAAAATTTGAAATATTTGGCTGTAGCAGAAGGCAGTTTGTTCGCCGAAGGGCTGGAGAGCGGTACACGAATGAGTGTCTGCACGCAACAGTGAAGCATGGTGGAGGTTCCTTGCAAGTTTGGGGCTGCATTTCTGCAAATGGAGTTGGGGATTTGGTCAGAATTAATGGTATCCTCAATGCTGAGAAGTACAGGCAGATACTTATCCATCATGCAATACCATCAGGGAGGCATCTGATTGGCCCCAAATTTATTCTGCAGCATGACAACGACCCCAAACATACAGCGAAAGTCATTAAGAACTATCTTCAGTGTAAAGAAGAACAAGGAGTCCTGGAAGTGATGGTATGGCCCCCACAGAGCCCTGATCTCAACATCATCGAGTCTGTCTGGGATTACATGAAGAGAGAGAAGCAACTGAGGCTGCCTAAATCCACAGAGGAACTGTGGTTAGTTCTCCAAGATGTTTGGGCCAACCTACCTGCCGAGTTCCTTCAAAAACTGTGTGCAAGTGTACCTAGAAGAATTGATGCTGTTTTGAAGGCAAAGGGTGGTCACACCAAATATTGATTTGATGTAGATTTTTCTTCTGTTCACTCACTTTGCATTTTGTTAATTGATAAATATAAACTATTAACATGTCTATTTTTGAAAGCATTCTTACTTTACAGCATTTTTTCACACCTGCCTAAAACTTTTGCACAGTACTGTATATATATATATATATATTATATACATACACATACATATACATATATACACACACAGACACATATATATATATATATATATATATATATATATATATATATATATATATATATAATGTTATATATATATATATATATATAGTATCAGATTAATAGAATAAAATTATGTATTTTTAGTATTTATGAAGGAAAATATAGTATACTCCTCCCTCTCCATGTAGATTGTTCACTAAACAATAATTTTACAGATTCCAGGAGTTGCTTACTACAGAAAAATCATCATTTCAAACCCAAGGCATCGCCCAACTCTGTCATCATCAGCTTATAATCACGTGACACGTGTCTGTCTTTTGCTACCTGGAAAAACACGTGGATTTGAAAACTGCTCACAGTTTGCTTTTTCTATATATAGTGGAGATATGACTGAAAATAAGTGTGGAGGGAAAGATTAGAAAATGTCTGCATTCAAACACCCAATGCCCACACGCACCAAACCTCAACATGCCAGCGCATTAGTGATAGCTACGTCAGAAAAATCCATGTACTGCAAAAACACAAAAGCTGATGTGAGCAATTTCTGCACCACAAGAGTCAGTAAACTAATCATGACTGTGTTTGGGTGGTTTGGCTTGGCAGCAATCAGGTCACCCAGCCTCGCCATCAGAACAACACCCAAAACTCCCGTAAACATTTTCCTCGTTCCTGGCAGGTGTGAAAGAAAGTTCCCTTTGGATGCTGCTTGCTGCGGTTTAAAACGTTTTTGGCACTCTTCTCCCTCATCTCATGCTGTTCTATCTGTAAAGTTTAATTTACCATGAACTTCACAGAATGAGTGTTATTTTAACACCTTGTCATTCTTATTTCATCTCAATTAGCAATTCTGCGACAGGAAGAGCGCGTATGCGTGAAAATGTGACTGATAAGTGTTATAGAGCACAGCATATTAATATGTATGTATATTATATATAAAATACTAGTTCATTTATGTAAGTGTGACATTATACCCAAAAATTCTTCATATAGTGGGAAACAAATTTCAGACACTTTGACATCAAAATTATTTTTTTCTGACACAGTTTACCTCTGAGTTCTTGTCAAATTTTATTACAATTTTTTTAATCAATAGCGAAATATGAAGGAGTCTGAATAAATTTGGTTTGACTGCATATATATACCTATACATATTTGGCAACAAGGTGTCGTTGTGTGAGACGTGCCTTTGACAAATGCAATATTCTCATTTAAAGCCATGTTATTGCATAACATAATATATGCACACAGACTCTTGTGTGTGTGTGTGTGTGTGTGTATTTGTGTGCTTGTTTTGACTACTTGTGAGGACCAAATGTCCTCACTTATATTATGAAATACTTTCACAAGCAGGGCTTGGGTTAGGTGATAGAAAATATCATTGACCTGATATAAAATTCCCATGTCCTCACCAAGATATCAAAACAAACCTGTGTGTGTGTGTACCAAATGTCCCCACAACGCAAGTAAAACCAGTAAATCTTGACATTGTGGGGACCTTTTGTTGGTCCCCACTAGGAAACAAGCTTATAAATCATACAGAATTGTCTTTTTTGAAAATCTAAACTGGCAGAACATTTTCTGTGAGGGTTAAGTTTAGGGGTGGGGGGGGGACAGAATGTACAGTTTGTACAGTATAAAAACCATTACGCCTATGGAAAGTCCCCACAAAACACATAAACGCAACGTGTGTGTGTGTGTGCTTGTTTTGACTACTTGTGAGGACCAAATGTCCTCAATTATATTATGAAATACTTTCACAAGCAGGGCTTGCGTTAGGTGATAGAAAATATCATTGACCTGTTATAAAAATCAGTGGACGTCTATGCAATGTCCTCACCAAGATAGCAAAACAAACCTGTGTGTGTGTGTGTGTGTGTTTGAAAGGGCTGGGTTTATGAAAGAAATGTCAATATGCAAAAAAATAAAATAAAAACTTCTTAACTGAGGCTTAATTTTCTTCTGCCAAACTATAATTTGTTGCTCATTTCTTTTGTTTTCTGAATCATGACTCAGACATGTCGTGGACAGGTTTTCAGCCAAATAATCTACTAAATTGATTTTGAACTTGGCTGGACCTACTGAGCGTTTTCTCCTGCTTGCTGCAACACTGCTGTCTCTGTGAATCAGACGGGTCTGTAGGAAACTAAGCGAGGCACTTTTGTCCTGGCGGGGGCTGAACATCTAATTCAGAGAAACCTCAAAGAAAAGCCAACCCTGGGGGACGCCATTAAAACGAGTTAAACCAACAGAGAACAAAGGACTTTTCATTTTCTCATTCACTCGCTATCTTTTAATAATCGTTTTAGATCACAGTTAAGTTGCTTGTTCCTTCTTTCAGTTTTCATTAATATCCTTATCCTTCAGTCATTTTGACTGTAAGAGGAGGTCTTTATCGCTCTCTTTCTCAGGATGGTCCATCTGCCATGTGAGTTTATACACACTAACCCATTTAAGAGGAAGAGGCCTCAATGACTCACCCAATACACAAACCCACAGCGACCTCCAAACAACAGCATCGCATTAATGTTCAAAGTGAATCTCGACCGTCAAGGTAACCGTCCAGCCAGCTTCCAATAACGGCATGTTTGCCTTCGCCGCAAAGCAAACTTGCATTAATGCAGGCCTGCGCAGGGAGGTCACATCAGATATGCAGCGGACTGAATGATGCCAGACAGCAGTCTCATCATCTTCCAGAGGGTTGCCATGGAAACGTGACAAGCAATGTGGTTTGAGAAGCAAAGATTGCGGCCTTGGGCTCTGCATGAGAAACACGCACGCAAACATTCACGAAAAAATACACTAATATAGAGAACCTAGACCACTAAAACAGAGCCAATTTTTATCACAATGTGACACTATGTCAAACGTATTGACAACAACATTCATTCGTGCTGGTTGACAATGTGTATTTTTAGTCTAGAAACATTTCTCATCGCTCATTTCAGTCTGGCGTTTGCTGAAATATTCCCTGGAGAAGCACAAACTGACACGCAAATCAATTCTGTTACAGCCGTCTGCAGATTGAACGAGAAGCTAATGCTGGTTAAGCATTAACATGGCTTTATATGAGAATATTGCATTTGTCAAAGGCACGTCTCACACAACGACACCTTGTTGCCAAACCTAAATAAATCAACCTGTTTTTCTCTGTGTGCTGCTGATGCCAAAGGGTCGAGCAAAAGTGTCATCTTTTTCCAGAGCTAATGGTGTTTCAGGGTGAACAACTCTCTGTTTTTAACAAATATATTGTTATATATACTTTCTTAAATCTCTTAGAATATTTCTATTATTTTATTAAACATTATATTCTCCAATGTTCGTATCATTAATAAAAAAAACTTATTTTTTTTTATCAAATATTAGCATTTGTGTAAATTGAAATGAAGCTGAAACAATGTAAAATAGATGAAAAACTTGAAACTTAAAAAGAAAATTACGAATAAAATAAGTTTAGCTTAAGTACTAAAATTAAAAACTGAAATAAAAATATATTAATCAAAATAGACAATTCTTGTTTCGTTTATTGAATATTGCAGTATTTATTATAAATTATTTATTTGTGCACATTATTATTATTATTTTTTCTTTTTAATTTAATTGATGATTCCTTGTAATCTTTAATCAGAATCATTGCAGCAACATCTCTTCTCCTCTCTGATGACGAGGGCGGGGCAACCTGTCACTCAAATGAGATTCACCAATAGCAAACCACAACCATTCAACCAATTGCCCATGGATGAAATCAAGCCTCGTCCTACATTTGTTCTTGTTGGAGAAGTCGTTTCACTCGGATATACGTCACAATAGGAAGAAAAGACTATCACAACTTCCGTTTCATCTCCAAAGTCGAATTTAAAGCTAAATAGAAATGTTAAAAAAAAAAAAACTAATAAAAAATGGCAAAAGCACTTAACAAAATTACTGAAAAACTCATTCAAAATATGATTAAATACTATAACAAAATATAAGTAATACTAAAGTAACACATTTGCTCATAAGGACAAAACACAAATCACACAAAGCCCTTCACATGAAAATGATAAAAGTGTACACTGTTGTAAACATATATATTTTTCTGTCCTCTTGTTATGTTTTCCAGAACACTTTATTTTCCAGTAAAACACCCCGCTGTTTACTGAAAGAGGTCCAACACCTGGCCAGGGCAATAAAAAGGAACAGTTTGTTCCAAGTTCCATGACCACAAGTAAATTTCAAACAGACACCCTGTTAAACACCAAACTACAGTTTTAAAATGTACATTTGGCAAACTTTATCATAGCTTTCTTGACAATGAGTGTGTGTTGACAGATGTGTGACACAGGCTATGCCAGCTGAGCTTTACATAATACAATTCACCAGCTGATCTTCACAGCCAAGGCAACCTGTGATTTCACATGAAACGAAAGGCCAGTCCCCCAAACACAAATTAATCCTGAACAGATCAACATTAGCAGATTAATTCTAGGCTTTTGTTGAGTGATTCACATTTTATGTAAAACCTGGACAGAAGAACTTCTGTACCACTTCTGTACTAACTTTACATGTACTGTAAAAACATATACATTATATACACACACACACACACATATATATACATATATATAAATATATATATATATATATATATATACATATATATATATTATTTATTATGCTGAGAAATAATTTACATGATTTATTTCTAATCTTATCTTGTTGTTGAACTGTTGAAATTGACGTAGTGAATGCATTCTTAATGAAATGTAATATAAAAATATCTGAGTAAACGTAAAACTGCCTTGATACTGAACTTTAAAGTCTAAACTATTTAAAACTACAAAACTGATGAGAATTTACACAGACAATCATTTTGTATATAGTACCAAGGTGAATTTTGGCTCATGAATATTAATTAGGTAATGTGACTACAGATACAACACTACATCAGTGCAAATAAATGAATATTCAGTGATATTACTGGCCTACTGTATTGCTTCAGAAGATTTGGAACATAGAGCTCAAGTCATTTGAAGTACTTTCATTTTATTTTATGATGCTTTATGGCCTTTAATTATTAATATCGTTTGGAAAATAAACCGTTTATTCTGGTTTATTGCAGTGGCGATTGCAGTTTATTGCAGTTGTTTAATTTCAAGTTCTGAGGTAAATTATCCATTGTTGCTTTTACTACGGCTCCAAAGCTGGGAGCACTGAATGATACTCAAAGTCACATTACACGCTTTTAACATTAAATAAAGCACATAAACATTCCCTGATATTATCATTGCCATACTTTGTGTTGAAGTTACTGGTTATCCTACTTTTTTGCGACCGGAACGTCAACACCTCTGATAGGTCATATTTTATTGGCTACAATACTCAATGCTGCAAAATCACATTGTCAATAGAGACACTGGCAGTGCCACTGATCTTACATGACACAAATATAACAACAAGGTCGCTTTATTTACTTACTTTGTTTTATTTAACAACACAAACGATATGTTACACATTGTAATATAGACTATCTTTGTTATGTGTAACCCCTTTACCCAGGTCCTACTCGCCCGCTCTGTGCAGGTCTCTGGACGCTCTAACAAGGAGGCTTGGACCCGGGTCTCTGGCATGGGAATTGGACGCTCTAACAATGAGGCAAAAGACTGCAATCTCTAGCGTCAGTTGCAAGGTTGCATCTCTTGAAATAAAAGGATCGAGGTTTACTCACACAGCAACTATTAGCTGGCCTCTGTTACACTCACCCTCCTAATCCTCACTCCCATCTGGGTCACGGCACCAATGTAACCCCTCTTCCCAGGTCCTACTCACCCCGCTCTGTGCCGGCCTTGGACCCGGGTCTCTGGCATGGGAGTCGGACGCTCTAACAATGAGGCAAAAGACTGCAATCTCTAGCGTCAGTTGCAAGGGCGTCTCTTGAGATCAGAGGATCGAGGTTTACTCACACAGCAACTATTAGCTGGCCTCCGTTACACTCACCCTCCTAATCCTCACTCCCATCTGGGTCACGGCACCAATGTAACCCCTCTACCCAGGTCCTACTCACCCCGCTCTGTGCCGGCCTTGGACCCGGGTCTCTGGCATGGGAGTCGGACGCTCTAACAACCTGGGTTGAGGGGTTACATTGCAACAAATGCAACGAATAAAATTGTATAAGTTGCATTAACTTGACCAGGCATCCAAGGTATGGCAGTCGCAATACCCTGCCATACCCAATTGACGCCCCTGGTTTATTGTAATATCCCAACTTTTCAGAGCATGCTCAAGCTTTTATTTTGACGTAACGCAGCAGGTTCAGTCAGATCATTCTCACCCTTCTACAATCACAGCGTGTGAGCAGAATTCCTCAGAGACTGCTTCCAGATGCCCGGCTCTCAACCTGACAGACTAGCAGCATGCCATACTGTGTGGGAGCAGATTGTCAGTGCCATGTTGTTGATTAAGGTTGCATAAGGCTGTTTTTCGCCCGGATTGGTTTGTGAGAAAGAACTATAAAAATCTGGGCCGCACTGGATTTACACTGAGCGCTATTGTCCCGATCGCTCACACACACATACATAAACAATCCCCGCACAAACACACACACAATAAGAGGCCAGTGATCTGAGCCCCTTCAGGCTGAGTGTCACTCTCTTTGTCACATGAGGGGTGGCATCATACAGAGGGGGCGTGGCCACTGTCAACACAGTGCCAGTCTGACACATCAAAGAAAATAAAGAGTTGAAACTTCTGCACCTTCCAAACACCCACATCTGCGACAAAATCCGAGACTGAATCACAATACTCTGAGTTCATGAAGCTGCATTCGCAACACATTTCACTAAAATCTGACGCATTTCTGAATGAAACTATTGGTTGAGAATAAAAAAAACGTAGGCTGAGACTTGTATCCATCTGAAATTGATTGTAATGCAACAGTGTTGCTATCAAACTAAAACTAGCAAAACTCATAACTTTGGTTTATTAAAAGGTCTAGTGTGTCATTTCCACACCATTAGCATCACCAAATGGAGTTGACAAAAGATCCCATCAACCTACACATGGCTTGTCTCAACATATTAATCCACAATAGAAGAAATATTAACATAAAACTGCACACTTCACCTTTAAAGCCACGTTTGACTGGACAGATATTGCAGTGAAATAAATCAGATTCTACCTCTCACCTCAAGCTCCACCCACCCAAGACTGATTGGTTTAGAGGAATGTCAATATCCGATGTGGATGCTATACAGGACAGAGTTGTAAACCGGGGGAGCCGTGATATTACAACACGCTCTGATGAATCACACTGTGAGAGAGAAAGTGTGTGTGTGTGTGTGAGTGTGTGTACTGACATTTTATTAATGAGACATGAAATCCATGCAGGAAACCAGGGGAGGGCAATCCCAGCTTTGATTGGTCCTAAGCCGAGACAGCGCAGGAAATGAAAAGACTCAAACGATCGTAGAGAGAAATGAGAGATTGAGCAGACAGAGGGGGAGAGACGTCTCTTGTGTTTTAGCATCGTTAAAGATGCTGAAACGCCGTCTGGCTGGAATCATCAGGTTAACGGAACAATTCGTCCACATTCCAAACCCGTATACATTTCTTATGTGGGATATTATTCACAGAATGTTTACGCTGCTCTAAGCATTTTCAAGGTGAATATGGATGGACATTTAAGCTTCACAAATGATCAAAAAAGCACCATAAAATGTAGTCCATGCTTGTAGTGCACTAACCTTTTCAAAAGTCACATGATCGCTTTGAATGAGCAATGACATTCAATCATGCCTGGCATTACTTGTGCATTGTACATCTTTAAGCACAATGTAATATTGGTTTCTTTGAAACGAATTATGCTTTTTATTCAGCAAGGATGCATTAAATTGATATTTACTGTATATAAAGATATTTTTGATGATATTAAAGAAATAAATGTTCTTTTGAGCTTTCTATTCATCTTATAATCCATAAAAATATTAAGCAATAAATGTTAACTGTATTAAACATTGATTATAAACATAAATGTTTCTTGAGCAGCAAATCAAAGCATGACTTCTGAAGGATCATGTGACACTGAAGACTGGAGTAATGATGCTGAAAATTCAGCTTTGATCACAGGAATAAATTACATTTAAAAATTATTAAAAAAAAAGATAATTGCGACTATTTATCTCACAATTTAGACTTGTTTTCTCACAATTGAAAGTGTACATCTCACAATTCTGACTTTATAACTCACAATTGTGAGTTTATATCTCGCAATTCTGAGAAAAAAGGTCAGAGTTATGAGAGGCAAACTAGAAATTGTGAAAAAAAAAAAAAATAAAAATAATCAGAAAGCCTTTTTTACTTTTTACTTTTAGTGTTGTTTTTTTATTTAGTGGCAGAAACAAGCTTCCTTACCTTACATGTTCCACAGAGGAAAGTAATTAAATCAGGTTTGAAAAGACATGATGGAGAGAATGAATTTTCTTTTTTTTTTTTTTAAAAAAGCTGTGAGAAGAGAGCAGCAACGCTCTTATAAATGTCACAGTGCGATAAATGAGAACAATCAGAAAGACAATCTGCAGTCTGATAAATGAATGCCACTTCAGACCCTACCGCTTGGCATTTGGAGTGGACAGACCGGGCCACATAAACAGGGATTCTAATGAGTATGTGTTTGTATGAGAGTTCATGTGTGGGTGATTCACAGTGATTTCGCTGACAACATAAAATCAAGCAGCATTGTAAATAATCCCAATGAATTTTAATGTGCTTTTTTATTTGGCCAATTGACTCTAGTTTAAACTTCTGTAGCAAACATACTGAACAGTTTCTGAGTGAATCAGTTTGAACTGTTTGTTGTAATAAAAAGATTCAAAACAAATTCAAAAAGATTCAAAAACTAGAAAAAGTGATTAATTTATTATTTAATAGTTTAAATATAACCATTTTAACTGGACTTTTTTTCTGAATCTACTCTGGAATCTATTTAAACCATTTCAGAAGATATATAGACAAACATCAAAAGTTTGGGGCCAGTAAGATTTTGAGAAACTAATACTTTAATGTTATTTTAAAATGTTCAAAAGTGACAAAGACATTTATAATGTTACAAAAATAAATTGTTCTTTTGATCTTTCTATCAATAAAAGAATCCCAAATTTTGCCATGTTTTCACAAAATTATTAAGCATCACAACTGTTTTCAACATTGATAATAATCAGAAATGTTTTTTGAGCATCAAATCAGCATATTACAATGATTTCTGAAGGATCATGTGACACTGAAGACTGGAGTAATGATGCTGAAAATTCAGCTTTGATCACAGGAATAAATTACATTTTAAAATGTGTGTGTGCTTATTTTCATGATTTATGAGGACACAAATGTGTATAATGACATGGGTATTACTTTGGTATTACGACATTTCATTTCATGAGTCCTCATATTTAAAATAGCTTTAAAACATACTAAAAAATGTTTTATTAAAAATGTAAAAATGCAGACTGTTTTCTGTGATGGGTAGGTTTAGGAGTACAGTTAGTGTAGGGAGAGAGAATGTACAGTTTGTACAGTATAAAAACCATTACGCCTATGGAATGTCCTCACTAAGATAGAAAAACAAACCTATGTGTGTGTGTGTGTGTGTGCGCAGTGTAAGCACATGCTGTCCTCCATCTGCCGACTGATAGGTTATTTCCTTTCCTGTACAGTCAGGTTTCCTGCTCGAGTCTGACACACACTTCTTAACCTTTGGATAAGATACATACACTACACACATTCCTTAAACAAGTCCTGGACACTACACACATGCACACACACGGGCATTGTCTATCCACAGATGTGTTTACACACAACCCGCCGGAATATCTCCATGTTTTCAGGCCTCTGTGGAGCATTTGGTAACAGCTCTGATAATGAGAGACGCTGTGCCAGCGAAGCAGCAATAACAGGAACAATGAGAATACAAAAAGAACAAGAAAAATCCTTTGAATATTCCTGCAGACGCTGAGAGGATCAGAGCATGTGACTGAGCTGAACATGCAGCTTTCATAACCGCACGCGATATGATGAACAATCAAGAAATGCGTGAAAAATGAAATGAAAATGAACCCGACAGACCACACATTCTACGCTTGGATTGTTTGAATGAAACTGGATCTTAAAAATATTACAGTGTTTGCATGATCATAAAGTATATTTACGCTCATCGGAGCACTAACATTATTAAACTACATTATTACACAAAAGATTTACTTCTGAATTAAATGCAAGATATTCCCTTAATGTGGCCATATCATGGAAAACTGCCTGTTTAATACTAAAAACAAAGTATTAAAACCACAAAAAAATTATCCATCCATTATAAAAATTAATCCATACGGCTCCAGGGGGTTAATAAAGGCCTTTTGAAGCAAAGTGATGTGTTTTTGTAAGAAAAATATCCATATTTAAAACTTCCAGCAGACGACCGTAAGTATATTGCGCAAGGATCGTAAGCTTTGACGCCTCTCTCTGTTTAAACAAATATGGCAAACTCAAGCTCCTCTGACATTTCTCTCTAAAAACGATCGTTTTAAACTAATACATGACCGATATTTTGTCCTGCTCTATCCTCTGCACTTGTACGTCCGTCATTGCGTCAGAGGTCAATCTTCCACCGCAAATTGATGCGTTCGGCCGTTTGGCGAAAATAAAGTTTTAAATATGGATATTTTTTCCGACAGAAGCCAATCGCTTCACTTCAGAAGGCCTTTATTAACTCCCTGGAGCCGTATGGATTACTTTTATGAAGGATGGAATTTTTTGAGCTTCAAAACACGCCCCCCTTTACAACCATTATAACGCTTGGATATTTCTCCGATTATGTTCATCTGAAAGAAGATACTCATATACACATATGGCTTGAGGGTGAGTTAATCATGGGATAATTTTCATTTTTGGGTGAACTACATCAACTACATAATGCCCGAGTCTGGCGCAAGACACCTTGACTAACCTTGGACAGAAACAGCCATTTTTACTGAGGAAATGTTTTGACCTTACCTTGAGCAGTGATGTTTCAGTGTATTATTTGGACGTCCATTGTAGCCGGCAAGTTGTAGGAGGAATCCAACCATCACATCGCTCCTTCAGACTTAAAACTTTGCCTCATACTCTCTCTGAGATCTCTTCTGAAATTTTCTAGATCTATCTATCTATCTATCCCACATATCCACAGAATGAACAGGTGCAGCAGAAATCCAGGAGCTCAATGCATCAGCACAATGATACCTGGAGGGAGAACAGGAGAGATAGAGACTCAGGTTAGATGTTTATTCAGGTCATTATATAAGCCAGTCATTCGCAAAATAAACCCTGATGGGGTGATCAGGCCCTTGTTAAAGAGTGCAACAGTCGGAAGTAAAAAATCCATTCATTTTCACTCCATTTGATTTTTAACAGTAACTTATAAACCTTTAAAGACAGCCCTACTGTGAGCTACAAGGCTGTCCAAGGTTTTTACTTCTGCTGAAGCCGTCAGCCTGCATTATGTCCGTTTATTTTTTTTAAATAATCATGCGTAACGGGTAATGTAATCACGGTTAATGTAGGTTTTCCTGGTGAAAAACTACATTACCCATGATGCTGAACAGAAAATGTTGTCCAACCAATCAGAGAGTCAAAAAAAAGCAACAAGCTCCAAAATAGCTCTTTAGCTCCGCCCACTCCCATGAAATCGAGTCCATCGCTCTACGCTCTTAAAATACTGAAATGTTTGTATTAAATACATATTTTGCAATAAACTTAAAACATATTGTTTTTATACATATTATAAATGAGTAGTGTAAGTGCACAGT
The DNA here is from genome assembly GCA_038088235.1 of Zacco platypus. Taxonomy (NCBI): domain Eukaryota; kingdom Metazoa; phylum Chordata; class Actinopteri; order Cypriniformes; family Xenocyprididae; genus Zacco; species Zacco platypus. Next base: position 25,605,746 of record CM076068.1, on the reverse strand, counting down.
TAACTGCGCAGACTTGTACCTTTGTCTTTTTGTCCAATTTTCAAAAACGTTTCAGCTTCAAATCAAAGTTTGTAGTGCTGTGATTAACCTCGTAGCTGCTTGGCTTATACTGTAACTCTTTAACTTTAAAATCCCTATGGGAAAAATGAATGAAAAAAATACTTCCGGAACCAGCACCGCTGAAAAGGGGGATGGCGCTACATATTAAAATAAATAAATGCAGAAAATAAATAAGTGACCGCAGCTTCAAAAAATGAGAGTGTAAAAAAAGGTTTTTACTTTGAAGTAAACAAACTGCACATTTTTATTATTTTATACAAAATATATTTTTAAAAAAATAAATTTGAATAAAGAATAAAATCAAAGCCATATATCGAACAAAGTTAAGTTCCAAATTTGAACTTGATATCACAAAAATTCGCCTTCGCCTGGAGTTTGATTGACAGGCGATCTGACCAATCACAACGCCGAATCTGCCATTTTGTCCAACAAACAAACGTCAGTGGACTTGATCTTGAAAAATGATGTGCATTGACACGTTTCCACGGTTGAAACAACATACCCTCTGATGTTCATTCACGTTTATTCCGTGCAAAAGCTAGGACGAGATGATCGCTTTACGTGTCGTTTGAACTGACACATTAAAGAAGCACAAAGCGGTGTTCAGTGTTTGAATTTGACTTTGTTTCATACCAAAAGTAACCTCCTCTGTCTTTTCTGACAGCGCATTGTCAGTGTCCTCTTTGCTCCGTGATGTATTTTTCACTGCATGAGAGCATGAAGTGGCTTGTCGGACACAGCAACAGTGGGTCGTGGGTCATTGCGAAAGGTCAATTATACAGTTTAGAGTAATTATATAGAAATATTTGACTGCAGAATGACAACTGACCAATCAGAATCAAATATTCCAGACAGCTATTTGAATAATATATCTTAACACAACGAGAATAATGAGGATAACAGAGGGTCTTAAGATCTGATGTATGTGAGCTGGCACAGTATTATTATTACTATCATTACATAATTTCAACCCATTCAAGTTACGCCCAGTATTCAGTCAAGATATGTCAGACTTTGACTCATTAAATGGTGGCAAAGATCAAAATCAAGTACAAAAAAATCCCACAGCAAATTTCTACGATATTCTGATCTCAAACAAAGTCTACTTTTCACCCATTGCATTGTCCAACAGGCCAAAATCACTTGTCCTCAACAAATATACTCAGGATTTGATGTACCGTCCGTGTCTGACGCACAAATAATGAGGGATGAGTTACTCGCTGAAGTACGGGTTTGTTCGAGTTTAAGCACTAATGGCATTTCCTCTTAATGGCGCCCTCAGAACGAGCCCTGTTAAACACAACCATTTCAAATACACAAATTACACAGGAAATCGACTTCACGCCTCGTTTCTATTGAGCTCACTGTCGCTGTTTGTAACGGGAGTGAACACGTTTAACAGCTCCTGATATTTCACCAACACAGCCACCATCCAGCGTTTGAATCCAATTCAGCAGCCGTCAGTCCATCAGATTCAGATGGCGTTTTTAAAATTTAAACAGCTCTCGGCATCGCCACACACCGCAACGCCCCCAGAGCCTGACTCCTGCGTGTAACGTAATCCCGGCAGCCCTTCCAGAGGATGCCACACATGAATTTAAATGAGAGGGAGAGATCGAATGGAGTGGGAGGAGGGTTTAGATAAAGAGTGAAAATAGGAAAGACACTTGATAGACACGATGAGGAGGAGGAGGAACAGATAGGGGTGACAAAGTACAATTTATATACCTGGGAAAAGCTGCAAGGGTACGGGATTTTCATGCTTGTGCATTCCAAGCTGTTGCTATGGTGAACATCTAGTCTAGCAACCGGACTGAGTGGGGTTACCGTGTTTTTTTGTTCACACATACATGGAATTGTGGCCACGTGTGGAATTGGAAAGTGGCCACTTCTCATTAGAATGTAAGTGCCTTTAAATTTACCATGAAATCAAATTCTCGTAATCTTTTGTCGAAAATATTAGCGTCTCCACACCGTGTGCACCAGGACAACAAACTAAAGTCCCGTCCTATATATTTTCCAGCTCAAGAAGCCACTTCCCTCGGATATAGGGAACACAAAACAATAGCAATTTCCGTTCCAACTTTATCACGATAGGCTAAATACATTATGCATATTTCACAATGCCAAAAATGACCATGGTAACCATGGTTTCAATAGTAAAATCATTATAAATCAATATTTGATCATAAAAACAACTTTTATTTTTATAAACACGAAGGCTGTAAAAAAAAAAAAAAAAGGCAATTTTTTTTTTTTTAGATTATATTACACATAAAATTATATTAATATAATATTAAATGAATGCTTACTCAAATTGTACAAAAAACTCATACATGCTCCATAAAACATCTAGGGGTGGGCGATATGAATTCTTATTTCACAATAACGATATACATCGCAAAATAGTTTTGTCTTATTTTATCTAATTTATGTTGTTAAAAATAAGAAGCAAATTACAAACAATGCAACACAATATACAATATAACAAAAAATATGAATTAAATTCATTTTTCAGGAACAACAGGTTTAACGTAGGTAGAATTAGAAATGTAATAATCAAATGTAAAATTTAAATGTTGCATAGTCTCCACTGTATAAATTAAATATAATTTTCTTATTAAAGCTAAAAATTTATATCAGAATATATATATATATATATATATATATATATATATATATATATATATATATATATATATATATAATAAATAAATAATATATATATATATATATATATATATATATTAAATAAATAAATAATAAATTATATATAATATATAGCCTCCATCATGTAATTTTCTCTTTTGTTTGTTTCACTTTAATGACAGTGCAGCAGGTTTATTAGGCTGCTGTCACTTTAAGACACAGATCCATTACACTGATTCACATCTGGTTTACACCCAACTTTCACTTGAGACATAACCGGGTAGTGTTTACTCGCGAAATCCTGTCAGTGCCACTGTAAAGAAGCTTTATACGCACTCATACGCACACACAGTCATTCATCTGGAAATCATATGATTGGATTCGCGTCTTCTGATTGGTTCTTCTGTGGACGTTTGCTGACAAAGTGAAGTGGCGTTTAGCGGTTTCTGCCAACGAACCGGTATGGGCTGACGCTGGGATTTAACAGATCTGAAGAGAAAGTATTTGATGAACGTATACTATGTGCAGAGAGCGTCCGCTCATTATTTTGACGGAGGCGGCGTTTAGCGGCTTATGCATCTGAACTCTTCATATTTACACACTGTGATACACACAATATAGCAAAATCTCTAACAATAGACATTTTATATCATGGAAACGATATATAGTGTGACTTGTTAATCAGGTAAGTGGGAGCAGTTATTGTTACACTCTCAAAATGAGCAAATATTATCCGAGTGATCAGCATCTATTCTTTCATATAATGACTCAAAAAGGACAATACTAATATCATGCTTCCAAAAAAAAAAAAAAAAAAAAAAACCTCCATGGAAATGTATGAGGCGTAACATCAATAAACACTCGTCTCTGTGCCTCTCTCTGTGTTTCTTTTGTCCCTGGTGAGCAGAAAATTTTCTGTGTAACCTTTAAAGAGCAGATGAAAGGAGCAGATCTCAGACGGGCGATGCTCTGCCCGTGAACTCCCTTGATGAGCAGAGAATAATCCCTGATCTCCTCCTGCGGGTCACATCTGATGCGCTCCACAGCGAGTGTCTCTCATGCCGGGGTTCAGCGGGACTGATTTCAGCTTCAGTTGCATGATAACAGGCTTTCGTTCTCTGGGTATGACCGCAAAATAGGTCTTACATCCTGAGTGTTGAACACACCAGAGAAGTGTACTGAATGAGCGGAGCTCGTCTATAGAGGCAGATGCAAGTTGCCAGCTTCATTCACATCCGTTTTATGGAAAAAATTATGCACAATAATCCATTAAAAGTCACATATAACAACAAAAAAGATAATAATAATAATAATAATAATAATAATAATGATAATGAAGTACTAAAAACAATGTGAAAGTGAAAACAGAAGTTTATCGACCTCATCAAAAGGACAACTTTACATTTTTGCAAAGGGGAACTAAATTTAAGTACTTCAGCAAAAATATAAGCTGAGATATTTTTTCCAAAATGAGACGTTTAAAAAAATAGTTGCTGACAAGCTTTAAAAATGATAAAAAAACACAAATCTAAAATAAAATAAAACAAATACATATTTTTTGATTTTGTTTTGTTTTATATTATATATTTTATATTTATATATAAATTAAAACAAAATAAAAAATAAAATAATATATAATAAAATAATAAATAAAATAATGTAAAATATATAAAATATTATTTTTTTATTTTATACGTAAAACAAAACAAATAAAATAAAACAAAATAAAATAAAAATAAAGAAATGTATAAAATACATAAAATATTACATTTCATATTTTTAATTTATTTTATATATTTTATATGTAAAACAAAACAAATGAAATAAAATAAATAAAAAATTACATGTTTTATCTATTTTTTATTTTGTTTTGTTTTGTTTTATATATTTTATATATAAAACAAAATAAAATAAAAATAAAGAAACGTATAAAATACATAAAATATTACATTTCATATTTTTTATTTATTTTTTGTTTTATTTTATATATTTTATATGTAAAACAAAACAAATAATGAAATAAAATAAATAAAAAATTACATGTTTTATCTATTTTTTATTTTGTTTTGTTTTGTTTTATATATTTTATATATAAAACAAAATAAAATAAAACATTTATAAAATCTATAAAATATTACATATTTTATATATTTTTATTTTATTTTACAATTATTTTTACATGCAAAACAAAACAAATAATAAAATACAATTAAATAAACCATTAAATAAATAAAATATATCCTCCATACAACAGAAGTAGGAAAGATTTAAACAGTAATAGCAAGCTGCAATTCAACATAACACACGAGTTACGCAGCAGAGTCGATGGGTCAGGGGTTTGTTCAAATCCCCAATGCAAAGTAAAAGCAATAATAATAGTGATCCCTGCCTTAGCAAGCAATACTAATAAATTATACAGTCAGAAAAGAAAGATTTGAACAGCTATTAAATGTGCAAAGGCCATTTGCGCTGCTATTTCATGAATGCATAATACTGCTGAGACCCACACTGCTCTGTGTGTCCCGTCTCATCCAATCACCTTTAGCCTCTCCTGAGAAGCCAAACATCCCTGAATCAAAGGCGAACAACTGCTGTTTTTCAGAAAAAGCATAAAAATACATGAAGAAGGGCAGTTTCACTTCCATATATCTGGATCCATGCGCTGTAAAATCGCTGTGTGTGTCCCTGGGCAAAAATCTCACTAATTAGCAGCGTTTGTTCTGCCAGTAGACGGTCTTCTAGCACTGGAGATCAGGGTTTATATTTAAAACCTACATTAGCATGCAATATATCGGAGCAAAACGCAGCTAGAATTTACCAGGATTACAGCAACGGTCCTGTAAATACTCAACAAAGCCTCTTTGAATGAAAGTTTAGACATGTAATGTGCACATGTTCGTGACCCGCACATTTGGGTTTAACGGTGATTCAGGATGGATTTATCAGTAGCCGCTCCTTCTGTGACTCGCCCACATTCACAAGAGCTGAAGACCAATTTATTTGAATGATACAAATAGTTTTTTTTCCAGATTGTTCCCCCTGAAAACGGCCCTGCATGTTAAGACTAGTATGATAAAATCACTTACTAAGCTTGTCAGTGCAAAATGATATCCAAACTTAACCCTTGCAGAACTCAACTAGAGCTATTCTTAATAATCGACTAATGCAATGATTATTAGAACTATTAAAATCAACTATTTGGGTGATTAATGCTACAATTATTAACCTGATAATTTAGCGTTCGGCTTTCTACAGTAATTACATTGTTAATATGCATAAATAACCAGAAGTTTAGAAAAGCGGTCTCTCATCAAAAGGACTTTACAGTTATAATTGCACATTTTTGTACAGAGGAACTAAATGCAAGTACTTGCAGCAAAAATACAAGCTGTATTTCTTTTCGTTTCAAAGAGATATTCTTTTCCAAAATGAGATGCTGTTTTCTGTGAAACAAAGGCGAGCTTTAAAAAAGGACAAAGAAAGACCACAAAGGGTTTAAAAATAATAATAAAAATAATTAAAAATTAAAAATACATCACAAAATAAAAAAATTAAAAATAAATAAAAATAAAATAAAAATGAAATGAAAAATACAATATAAAATTAAAAATAAAAAAATAAAATTTAACAAAATAAAATAAAATAATGCTGCATAAATAATCCATAAGCAGAGTGAATATTTTTTTAAAACATTCCCTAAGGAGCTCCACAAATGTAGCAAAGTCATACAAGTTTGGCAAGCATTTCTGCTTTTAAACCCCCTTTTTTATAGTTTGTCCAGATGAGTCAAGAAGATTGTCTGTACAGTATATAAAACAGTTTCGCTGAGGGTCACCGAGGCGGTTCAGACCGTCTTTAGCACCAGTGCCGCAGACAGGAAGCTCCCAACATGAGGCTGATCAGTTCCCTATTGGGAGCGCTCGAAATATCGCTTCTAATCGCGTGTCATTTCCTGGCCCAAAGAAACGAATGGCGGCCTGAATTTAGTGCCCTGATTTTAACTGTCATAAATGAGGACAAAACTTCAATCATTAATAGCCTGATTTCCCACTCCGAATAACATGCATATCCAAGTACCAAATTACCACAAACCAAGCAGAATAAACAAGCGCTGACACACAAATCAAGATAAGCTAAATGTCCAAAAGGAAACATTCCTCTCTCTCTGTACAGCAGCAATCACTGTTTTCTTTCCACTTCACTGTATTTTATTTTCCTGGTGTGCGTTTCCCTCCCTGAGTGGGCATCTGTTTCCTGTCAGTGAAATATCAGGTTATAAAAGCATATCTCTGGGCCGCAGCATGTGTTGATGATTCGGCTGTGTTCTGATCATGTATCATAGATGGAAGACAGCAGGACGGGCAAAGCCGGGACTCTGCGTCAGCCATCAGGAGGCAGATGAGGGTATTAGTGAGTATTATGTGACAGAGAAACGATCTTTGGCAACAGAGAATCTCTGTGAGAGAAGATGGCTGGGAAAGAGACAAGGATCTGATGAACGATGAGCCTTTAAGACTAAACAAAACAAGCAAGAAATCAGTCCAACTGGAACTTGATTATTGAAGACACAAAAAAAAACACAAAATATATTTATATTTATATATATGTAGAAGTGTAACTATCAATATGACAATTTATTTGTGTGTGTGTAATATAAATATAAATTATATATATATAAAACTATTTTTTTAATAATATTATAATTATATATTACAGTGTAATAGCTAATTATCTATTATTATTATTTTGTTTTTATATATTTTAAAACTATTTTTTATAAAATCCAATAGTAAATCCAAATGGAATTTTAATAAAAAATATATTATAAAATATATTTTTATTTTATATTATATTAAGTTATACAATTATATAATAAATAATTTATATATATATATATATATATATATATATATATATATATATATATATATATATATATATATATATATATATGTGTGTGTGTGTGTTTTTTTTTTTTTTTTTTTTTTCATATGAATTCTTTTTTTTATATTTTCATTAATAATATTTGTATTAAATAATACAAATACTGTTACATTTTCTCAATCTAGGTGTGGCAAAAAAGCTTTGGCCCGACATCGCTGCAATCAAAGAAAAGTCTCTGTGTTAGTAGACCACTGATTTAAGAAAGCCCTTCAGACTCATCCATCTATAGTTGGTCAATACCGCAATCCACTCCAGAGTCCCAGAACGGTTCTCCTTCAGCACACTTCCTGTCCTTCATTTACCAGCGATCCCTCTCTTCCTCTGCTTTCTTCCTCTCAGATGCTGGTTGGTCGTGCTGCACATAAACAGCCCCAGTGGAAGAAAGGCCTGCATTGTGTCCACTGCACCTGGGCTAGCCTGGTCTGCGTGGGGGTTTTGGACTCTGATAACGGTCCAATCTCTGAGTCAGAGTGTCGCAGAGCCGATTCTCTTTGAGAGAGCATCCCACATCTGTTCTGAAAGCCAGGATGTTTTCTGATTTAAGGAATGATTCACCCAAAAAGTAAAATTGAGTGAACCTTTACTCACCCTCGTGTCGCACACATGTTGTTCTATAAATAAAATAAACAATTTTAATATCTTAAAAAATAAGATAACATAAAATGAAATAATAGAGTTGAATAGAAAGGAAAAATAAAAAAAATAATAAAATGAAGCAAAAAAATCTAAATAAAATACTACAGTAAAAATTAAAATATAAATAAAATAAAAATAAGATAAAATAAAGTAAAATAGTACATTACAATAGAAAAATTTAAAAATAAATTATATAATACACATTAATATAAATATAAATTATATAATACATATTAATATAAAAATAAACTCTGTTGCATGAAAACGAGCAGTGAGAATCTTCTCATTTTGTGTGCAAGGCAAAGTGAGTAAAGCTTGATCACTTTCATTTACGAGTGAACTGTCCCTTTAATAGTCGAGAATGCTTGCCAAGCATACGTATAATTTCTTGGAGGGTTTGCTGCAGTGTGTGCGAGTGTAACTGAGGTGAGGGAGGTAAAGCCACAGGGTCTCATTAATCACCTCCTGCCTTCTGCCGAGCACAGTTCTGTATTTTAGCTGAAGCTAAAAATAGATATCCTTGGCAAAATTGTGAGAGAACACACACACCTGTCACCTGTGATTCATTTACGAAGGTACACACACAAACAAAAACACACACACACTCCTTTTCACAAACACACGGGGCCAAAACGAACCTTCCAAACAGCAAATGTAAATAAAAAAATCTAAACCAGCTGGTCAGTAGCTTTTTTTTTTTTAACTCCAGTGTAAGAACAGTGTTCTTTTCCGACTTAACTAAATCAAATAGATGACAACAATCAATTATTGACAAGCTCCTTGACTGTAAAGCATCTTCTAAAATCATTTTAACAACCCAGCTGATTATTTTATAATGAGCATAATTTAACATTTTATTTTTTACATTTTTATTATATTTTTATTAATAATATCTGTATTAAATAATGCAAAATACTGTGTTAAATTTTCTCAATAGATGTGCCGCAAAAAAAAAAAAAAGTTAATTTAAATAAAATATAAATATTAGATGAAAAACTTAAAAGGTTAAATAAAAATAAATGACAACTAAAAATATTTTTGAACTAAAATGAAAACTGAAAAATATAAAACTAAAAGCTTATTTAAAATATTAATAAATACTATACTACATGTAAATAAAATAAATACAAAAGTAAACTAATATCTAGGGTACTACACTGCGCATTTCCTTAATAACAGCTACAAATTAAAAAATAGCTATCAAGAGTGGGCCATTAGGAATTATGAAGAACTTTATTGTCACAAAATAGAACTTAATTGAGAAGAGAAACCACATTTGCATCCACAATCCATGAATCTTTATGTACACTGCAAACTGAAGCGTAAATATTCTGAACACAGCCACATTCATTCAACAGAAAGTATATTCACTTCACTTTCAGTTCAGTCCATTATCGTATGTGTTGCTGTAATGCAGCCGCTCACATGGAGAGTCTGAATGCTGTAACCTGTTAATATGCCCACCAAAATAAACATGCTACTTTCATGTTCACGTGAAAGGTCTAATGCTTTTGTCATAAACCACAGAACACACACAAAAAACAACACAAACCTCTGGTTTCTCCTCTCCTACCACACAACTCATCTCTTCCTCCTCTCAATTCTCTGCCTTTATCAGTCAATCCTGTTCAGTCATGTCAAACATGCTCCAGCTGAAGGGTTTTATCAGCAGTTGCAAACACACACACACACACACACACACTATTGCTGACTGGGTTTCTCCAGAACTTATCTCTACTGTTATCAAGTGGGGAAGAGGGGAAACAAAAATATGATTTTTCCTCCGAACATGGCATTATCAGAGAACAAACCTGATGCCGAGGAGACAAGAAAAGCTCCATCATCCAGAGCTACACATGAATACGTTCTGCTATTGTTGCGTAATAATGATTAAAACTAGATTTATATATTTTGATACATATACATATTGTGGTTATTGCCCATGCAAATGATGCTGCCACAAGGCTAGAGATGATAAATTTGTGTTGTCGTGTGGTTTTTAGTTTGCACGCTTCTATACTGTCACTAGTGCAAACATTGCACGCTTAATTTAACACGTATAGCCAGAAACATGCTTTATGCAACTGTGCAAAATGTAAAAGTGAATGCTTGGCCAGTGCACTGAAAGTATGCATGAGGAAATGTGCATGCTGGCAAGTAACACACCTCTGTTTGTAAAAACAAATGTGAAATATGTTTACAGTAGTAGGGAAATCTCTAATATTCTTCTGTTGTGAGAAATTACACAGAACTTTGATGCGGTGAGCAGAAGCTAAAAACAGAAACTTTAACTTGGACACGTGATGACAGTGTTAAAAAGATAAAGAGAGGGAGGTGGATGTGAGAAAAAAAAATACTGACAAGTTTTACTTTTGATTAATGATGTTTACTAGGAACCTAAAACTCACCAGGATGATTCCACAACGGAAACCAGGCTGAGCAAAAACAGATCCTGTCTGATGGAGAGCACAGGTGTAAAAATTGACTTTCTGTAAGAGACAGTCGGACACTACGAGATAGTGAACATCTTCAGCACTAGTATAATTATATTTAACATTAGTCACACCATTTTTTTGGTCTGCCTTTTAAGCATAAAATAAAATAAAATAAAATAAAATAAAATAAAATAAAATAAAATAAAATAATAAAATAAAATAAAAAAAAATAAAATAAAATAAAATAAAAATAAAATAGTGTAGAATATAGTAAAATAGAGTAAAATAAATAAATAAATATAGAATAGATATATAATGAAATAGAATCGATTAAAATAGAATAAATACATAAATAAATAAAAATAAATACAGAACAAAGAATAGAATAAAATAGAACAGTATAGAATAAAATAAATAAAAATAATATAAATATATATAGAATATATATATATAGAAAAGAACAAAATAGAATAAAATTGTAAAAAAAAATGTATATTCATTATAGAAAGGTTTCAAATAACTTGAAATAAAATAAAAATATAAAATAGAATAAAATAGTATAAAACAGAGTAAAATAGAGTGAAATAAACAGATTAGAATTAAATACAAAATAAATACAGAATAAATACAGAATAGAACAAAACGGAATCGAATAAAACTAAATGAAATAAAATAATAAGTTTGGACTGGAGCAAATCCTGAGCCCTCACAGCAGAGACATTCTGTGACATACAGTCTCTCTCTATCCATAAATCACTTTCTGTTTCTTTACTAGCACAAAAAAACTGCTTACCATTCCTGGCATATCGCCATCATAAGCAGGACACAGAGTTTATTTCTCTCATCCTTGCATTTCTTTGAGAATAAGACCTGATCTTCAGGCCTCCACTTCAAAATCTGATCTTGTTTTGACGGCGATGAAAACAGTGATGAATAAAATGAATAGCATAAAGGAAACTGAGTCAGTCTTTGAAAAGGAAAAACAGGACTGACAGACTAAAAAAAAAAAGAGAGAGAGAATGGCTGAGACATTTTCACATGGATCTTCAGATACGGTCTCAGATCTGAGACACAAAGGCACCTCGAAACCTTTCCAACGGCCGCCAAGATGCTTAAAAAGCAAACAGATGCTTTAATTGCTGCATTTAGAGTAGTGCTGCATGATCTCCCGGGAGACTGTTTTATTGCAAACACGCACACATTAAAGCCGGCGCCCCACTAGCAATGTTCAGCCGTATGCTTCATTTAGTAATAAGCTTCACATATTTTGCATGTTAGCAGTGTTAACAGCCGCCGCGGCTATCAGACAACATCCAGCGTCGTTACTGTTTCGAGTTGTGCAGAAAATGAAATAAATAGGGGAACTAATAGAGAGCATGTAGATAATGAAGAACTGTTTTTGGGACAGGAACCAGCAAGAAATGATTTCTGATAAAAGCAGGAACCCGCAGCTGCTGTTCAGACACCTCCTCAAAAACGTTTGCTGTTTGTACACCACAAACCCACATGCCAACTTCACTCTGAAGTACACTTCCTAGTCACAATTTATAATTTATAACTGTATGGAAATGCCCTGTAGAGCATTTTATCAGCTGGCAAGAATCAAACACAGAATAATAATTTACACCCTACATAATTTTATGGCATAAAATGCGCACTTGCAATGCAAAGTCTGGTCTCAAAAGAGGCAGGAAATTATGCTGCATACAGTAGCAACACGTGTCCTTCACAGTTGAGGCGAACCCAGCATGCATTGCAATTATTTAAGTTAAAAACATCTATCCAAGATGGCTAAAAGAAATGACAATAATAATATTTACTTAAAAAAAAAACATTATTTTAAAAATATGGATAATATGAATGAAAACTAAATGTATAATTAAGTATATACATAAATATACTTATATATATATATATATATATATATATATATATATATGTAAATAAATGATTAATACACATAATAATATTTAAAAATATGAATAAAAATAAATAAATAAAATAGTAAGTTGCATATTAATAAATACATAATGAATATGTAAAACAAGCAAGTACATAAGTAAATAAACAAGTAAATTAATACTAATAATTATACAGATAACAATATTTCCAAAAATATCATTTATGAATTAAAAATAAATAAGTTAATAAATAAATAAATAAAAAGTATGTATTAATAAATACATGAAATATGTAAAACAAATAAGTACACTTAATTAATAAATAAATAAAATAAAAATATGTAAATACACAAATGTATAAATAGTTAAATAAGTAAATAAATACATTAATTGGTATAATTTTAATTTTTTTAATTTATTTTTATTTAAATGAATAATTTGACAAAATTTGTGTGTGTGCAATTCATTGTTTGCACTTATTAAAGCAGAAATTTGTAACCTGAACCCAGTGACCTTCAATATAATTTTTTTGTTTTGTTTTGTGGACTCCTGATTAAAAACTTTAGCATTAGAAAATTGCAACAGCTTAGCAACAGGTGCTAAAAGACACTATGAGTTTTTATGTGAGTGAACTTTGTTTCAAATCAGTCACTTGAGGTTTTATGACAGTTAGGCCGCTGCCTCATAAAATGTCTATGTAGATTGTGGCAAGTTGGTTTTGAAACAGAAAGCCTGAGCCAGACTTAGCCAAAAAAACACTGACTAGAGAACCAGTCGACACTACAACCAAAACCTTCGACCATTACAGGAGGGAGTGAAAGCTTTTTCTCAGATCAGCAGACCAGAGGAACTTCCTCTCGTTCCTAGTCTTTCACACCGAGTCATTGTTTAAAGCTGACTCAGAATACTCTGAGCTCAAATACAGAAGGAAGAGAGACTTATGACATCACTTCCTGTAAGCAAGATAGCCTCTGTGGTCTTTGCAGGAGAATATAAAGCCAGCTGCACTGAGATACAATTTGAACACATCTATTAAACATTCAGACAGCAAAAACAAATTAACAAAGATGCAAAACAAAAGAGAACTAGAACGTGGGTCTGTTTCCTGCTCCAAATATCTGTTCCCACGAATGAGAGCGAGTCATCTAAAGCTCTCAGAGATAATACTAGCCGTGCCTTACACATAATCACATGTCAAAGACTCGAAGTGGAACCGGTATTGTTACCATAGCTGTGTCTGGACACTATGATTGTGACCATGTGAGGATTTATTGCAAGTCATTTATGAGACACACTCACTTAAAACACTTCAAAAACATGAACATACACAGCTACAATGAGTAAGCAAACTGTAAATGCAAAGTTTTTAGAACAATTATTCATCCAAAAAAAAAAAAAAGTCATTATTTAAAGGGGTCATGACACGAGAAATCAAATATGCCTTGATCTTTTGACATATACGAGGTCTTAAAACGTCATTCTCATTATAAACAAAGCATTTATTTAATCAAGCAACAAAAACAGCTTGTTTTGAAATTGTGGGATTTGTGATGTCACACAGGCAAATACATTTGCATATGACACCGACGAGTAGATTTACATCATCGCACCATAGGCCCCGCCCACTGGCATTTAGTCGCTTAATGGCTGACATTTGCCTACACTGGATGCGTCACATCGCGTCACATCGCGTCAAAAGCAAATAGAAGCCATTATAAAGCCTGACACTGTCTACACAGATGCGCGTTCGGTTTCTGACACACTCCACGCGCTTCAGTCTGTCGACAACAGGACAAATGGAAAAGAATGTGCTTTCATGCGTCCAGTTTAAACGGCTGGTTTGCATCTCTGTACAGATATCAGAAGGATCCCAGCATCGGAAACAATTGGATTCATTTTAGAGGATCATATGTTTGTTTGGAGCATTTTGGTTTGGAAAGAAGGCAGATGAAGCAGCCAACTGTATTGGATCTCACAGCAGCTGCATCACAAACATGATTTCATAACGGAGAGTTTTATATGGATAATATTTTCAAAACCCTTACTTGCAATAGCAAGTGGCCGTTGATCCTGTGGCAAATCACAACAGTAGCTGTTTGCGGACAAGCCTTAAAGGGATAGTTCACTCAAAAATGAAAATTATCTCATGATTTACTCACCCTCAAGCCATCCTAGGTGTATATGACCATCTTCTTTCAGACGAACACAATCTGAGATATATTTAAAAATATCCTGGCTCTTCCTAGCTGTAGTGAATGGGGGGCGTGTTTTGACGCGGAAGCTAGTCGTCCATCGGAAGCTAGTTATTATAGTTACGTTTTAAATATGGATATTTTTCTTACAAAAACCAATCGCTTCACTTCAGAAGGCCTTTATTAACCCCCTGGAGCCGTATGGAGTATATTTATGATGGATGGATGCATTTTTTGAGCTTCTAAACAACATAAAGCTTGGAAGAGCCAGGATATTTTTAAATATGTCTGAGATTGTGTTTGTCAGAAAGAAGATGATGATGATAATTCTAGGATGGCTTGAGGGTGAGTTAATCATGGGATAATTTTCATTTCTGGGTAAACTATCCCTTTAAAGGAGCCTCCCCTCAAAAACAGACAGAGGGTCAGAATAAGGGATGAAAATGGTAGTTTTTCCACATATATATGTTTTTTAATATGATAAGTGATTTGAGCTTTGTGTAATTTATATACATTTATACAAATATCTACCAGTTGCACCATACAAAACACTGTCAATGTGAAGGTGCTGTGATAAACCACTTGAATGGTTTTGTCTGGATTTTTTTTTTTTTTACTTCTCTCTCTCTCTATATATATATATATATATATAAAAAAACTGTCTTCCAGGTGCAGCTGGAAGTGTTCGCTGCCAGAGGAGCTTGAGCAAGACAGCAGAGGAGTGAATCCAACCTGCCAAAAACACAAGACAATGGAGCCTTGAAGCTCACCACAGCAAAAAGATGAACCACCAGAACTGAGATCAGTGTCTATTAAAAGGAATAGTTCACAGAAACAGAAAACCATGCACAAATTATGAAAAATAAATCATTTACTCCTCGCTCTCATCATTATCATTACTTGTTATTTGCTGAAAATCTTGCCCTACTGGTTCCAAATCAACTGGTTCTGGTCTGGTATAAAGAATTGCAAGTTGAAGCAGTGTTAACGAAAACTACAACGATTAAAATAATTTCCAGAAATTGGCATGAAGCTCAAATAAAATATAAATATTAGATGATAAATGTAAAAACTGAAAAATGAAAAGTGCTAAAATTATTAAACCTGAAATAAAAATTAAAGCTATAAAGAAATATTTAGATGAAAATCCTACAAAAATCCTAAAACTATACTATAATAGTAATAGTATACAATACTTTAATACTAATAGTATATAAAAACAGCAAAAAAAAAAAAGGAAAGTGTTTGGAAAAACATGAGGATCAATAAATGATGACAACTTTCAATATGTAAGTTCAAGTGTAGGAGTTCTCAAATGTTTCCTGGACATATGTCTCAAGGGTGTACACTAGGACCAAGTATGC
The DNA here is from genome assembly GCA_038088235.1 of Zacco platypus. Taxonomy (NCBI): domain Eukaryota; kingdom Metazoa; phylum Chordata; class Actinopteri; order Cypriniformes; family Xenocyprididae; genus Zacco; species Zacco platypus. The sequence goes on along the minus strand of CM076068.1, from coordinate 25,589,565 downwards.
ATGTGCACACATGCCTCTATAAACACACCCCATCACAACCTTCCACGTTACATCTTTGTGCATGGTTGCATCCCTCTCTCCCTCTCCCTCTCCCACTCACCTCGTCTGATCTGATCTGATCTGGGGTCTGTGATTATTCAGTGGTAATCTCGTGGTCAGCTGGTTGGCATGGAGACGGTTTCCCCTGGGAACAGACCTGTATACACTCCTCTACACAGTTCCTGACCCAGACATGTTCGTTTGCAGCATAGCAACACAAATGTCACACCGTAATTATTGTCTTCTATTATCTTATTTTTAACCCCTTCAGTACTCCTTCGATGCAAGTCTACGGGTTTTTTGTTTTATCGTCTGGCAAAAATTGCGAGTACAATCACTTTAAACATTAACAAAATAAAAATAAATGGATGCTTTCCCTTAGCATTTCACAAAGAACAACTAAAGTGATATAACTAATGGCCCGTTTTTGCGAAAAACAACAAGATCAGGATATAACTTTGCAGTGATTTAATCCAAACCATTTGGTGTTTGCTCTGTCGTGTCCTTAAAGTGGATGAACGTTTTCCTTCGGTCGCCTGGATTGTTTTTGTTTTGCTCATATTTCCTTCATCCTGGAAATACACTTCCTCTATCGGATCCTGTAAGAACTTTATCTGATGCTGTTGATAAAGTGCATTCAGTGGCTCTCCTGAAACACTTATCTGCAGTGATGTGAAATCCAGCCCGTGTGCAGTGAAGCAGCTCCGCATGCAAATGCAAGCAGTGAATCGAAACATGAGGTAATTGCATTCTTCAGCAGCTCGTCTGCATGTTTATTATATGCTCGAGGTGTTCGGCTGATTTCACCGCGTTTCATATTTGCATCAACTCTAGTAAACCCTGAGAGCTACTGCAGCACACTGAAGCCCTGAGATTTCTTGAGCAGGAATGTTTTACTGGATAATCCCAAGAAAGCAATTTGCATGTGGGATTAGAAGTCTCTCTCTCTTTTAAACAAGTTAAAACTTCATGATTATGAGACTATAGCGAAACACTCATGCAACTAGTTTACTTAAGCAAGCTGTAAACACACATATTATTGTAAACGCACTGATATTTGTTTGTATGCAACTCATGTCAAAAGATGAATTGTGCTTTCCCAAAACTCTTATTACTATAAGCAAAAAAATTAAAAAATAAAAGTTAAAAGGCAGAACAACAAATACTATTCCAGTCAGTATAAATACAGTATGTATATATATATATAGCTCTGGAAAAAATTAAGAGACCACTGCAAAATTATCAGTTTCTCTGGGTTTACTATTTATAGGTATGTGTTTGGGTAAAATTAAAATTTTTGTTTTATTCTATAAACTACTGACATTTTTCCCAAATTCCAAATAAAAATATTGTAATTTAGAGCATTTATTTGCCAAAAGCAACAACTGGTCAAAATAACAAAAAATATTCAGTGGTCTCTTAATTTTTTCCAGAGCTGTATATTATATATATATATATATATACACACACACAAGTCATAATTAATTGCAATAAATAAACTGACAGACCTTATATAACTGACAGTATTTATACAGTTATTATACACTTATAACACACATATGTATAATAACTGTATCTGACAAGGTCAGAAATTAATTGTGACATTAATTATGACAATAAAAAAAATTTAACTATAATTAAACAATACAATCAATTTAAACTACATTGATTGACAGCCCAAACAAAAACTTTACAAAGTTATGGTTAAAGTTATTTATTTATTCAATAATAATTTGGTGCTGCATGTGCACAATTTGCATAACAACATTTATGTTCATGCAAGTAAGATAGATATACAGTAGCGACAAAAAGTGATGTAAAATTAAACAGTAAAATTGACATCTTCACACTTTTTTCAATATTTATAAATACCTTAAAGTTTATCTTTTTGTTCTTCCCTCATATTTTAAATATTTAAAAATGTAAAATTATTTCCTAATATTTTGATGGTTTAATAGAACTTGTAAGGTCATTAAAAACAAATCCTCAAACCAATACATAATATATTTATTTTATGGACAAAAGTGATGTCCAGAGGGGATTGGTTATATATATTATATTATATTATATTATATTATAAATATATAATAACTGTATGAATACAAGGTCTGTCAGTTTATTTATTGCAATTAACATGTATATACACACAAATAATTTCTGGATATTTTTAATAATTACTTATTATTATTATTATTATTATTATTATTATTTATTTTTATTTTACAGGGATTGTCATGTGAAAAACGACCCAAATTTTCGACAGGGTTTGAGAAATCCACCTTACCACATGCCGAAACAGCTGAGCAACAAAGCATAATGTAGGCCATATACATTTATGGCTGCTACATAAAAGCAGGCCCACATGGCCATGCGCATCTGCATATATGTGCGAGAGAAAGATCATGGTTTATCATGCTGTGCAAACGTGCAACACTACTTCACTTCGGTCTCGTGCCTGTGGCCAATGACAACAGCCATAAAACTGCAAACAGAGACGTGCTCCGGCAGCAGAAACACTCACAGGACATCCCTTGAACCCTGGGCACTAAACGCAGTGAATTCGTGTTTCTGATGCCTGCAGGATTAACAGATGTAAACATCATAAAAATTGAAATGAAAGATTCCCAGAGGAATAAGTCAGATCAGGCCACATTATATTCCCAGTGACTGACTCCCAATCAACTGTCAGCTCTCCTAGATCAAGAACGCTAAGAAAAAACACAGTGGTCCGCTTCTCTCTCATGTGCGGGGCAGAAATGGATTAGGCGTTCATTAATTCAGCAGTGGGATTATGGAAATCCAGAGCCAGCTCTGACGACAGCTACAGGAAAGCGGCAGAAACAATGATGATTTTTGTTGCTCTGCTCTGACAAGAGCAGCCAGAAACAATAGAGCTCTCATTCCCGACAGAGTCAACAGAGATTAGAGGAGATGCGGGCTGAACACAGAGAGGTCATTTATCCATCCAATCCTACCAAATCACACAGAATTCTGCAGATTATTACGTCACAATCAACAATTAGCCAATCAGGAGCAGTTCTGGTAGGTTAAAATGCAAACAAAGGAAGTGAAGTTTTTTCCAATGTTCTGTAAACACAAGCATGACTCAATGTCTTATTTTTTTTTAACAAATATTACTCTGCCATATCCAAATAAAGGCTTGCTGAAGTGAATTTAAAATGAACTTCTCAAATAAGTGGTTTCATAAGGGGATCTTTTGTTTAATTCATTTTAAGGATATAAATTAAAAAGGAATCCAAACAGCACACAACCATGTCATTCGGTTTGCGATTTAATTGTAGAGTGATTTTAAATGCAGAACCTGTAAACATAATGGTATTCCAGGATATGAGGGGGGGATATTTAAGAAAAATAAATAAATAAAAAAATAAAATGGAATAAAACTAAATAAAATAAAATAAAATAAAAGGCTAGAATAAAGAAAATACGAAATCTGGCTCAGAGCAAAAAAAAAAAAAAATGACAATGTTTAAGAGGGAAATTATACAATAATAAAACACAACTGTGTATCTATAAAACAGTGACACGCGCTCACAAACGTGTCTGCGGTCTCACGTAGACTGACGGCAGAAGGTCTGGACTATCGTAGCTTTCATTGACCAAGAGGAAGTTTGACTGACAAGTAACGCAACCAATCACAGTTCGTTTGGTTCCGAGTCATGTGAAAATGTAAAGTCGATGTCCCTACAATTACAGACCGACGTGCATCCAATAAATTTTTCATTCAAGAACGATGTGATTTGTGAGAATGTGAGTTTACTGCAACAATGGAGCCGCGAACTTCAAATACTTTTGAAAATCCAGCATTTAGGTGATCCTGGTAAGCATTCATTGTCACAGTTGTAAACGCGACGCCGTCCTTCTTCTTTGGCATCAGGATGTGTTTCCAGGCGGATCATTAAAGAACGCGACTGTAATGAATGGGCTAGTCAGCGGATGAGATCCAAATGCAGGCTTTATTGAGGAACGTGGTCAAACAGGCAATGGTCAAATCAACAGCAAACAGGAATGTCAGAGGGTAGGCAGAGTCGTAAACGTTAGACAGGAAAAGTAGATCGAGGTAGGCAGCAAGCAATCAACAGTCCAATAATCCAATGCAATAAGTCCAAAACGGCCGGCAGGGAACGATCAGAAAACAGGAAAACAGGCAGAGTCAAAACCAGGAAAACCAGACAGGGAACAACGCGGTGTGTATGTGCGTTGAGCTTAAATGTGGTTCTGGTAATGAGCAGCAGCTGGTGAAGTGATCAGTGAAAGATACGGGGCTTCTGGGAAATGTAGTCTGCCTTGGTGGATGAGTGAGTAAGTGAGTGAGTGAGTGTGTAGTGCATTGTGGGAAGTGAAGTCCAGGTGTGAATGTGCATGTGTGTTAGTGAGTGAGTGAGTCCAAGGTGAAGTGCCCTCTAGTGTTTTAAAGTGGGCACTTCAACTGACGACCGTCACAGCGACACACGCGTCTCCCAGACATCCTGTAGAATTCAATCAATCAGATTTCGAAACTCCTGAAGTGTTTCCAGATAAGTGTGCCATACGCATCAACGATCTGTGGACGTGACGTCTGAGGCTGAGACGACTCTGTCTGGGGCAGGTGAATCCAGTGTAATGCGATTTCTCTTCATTACAAACCACAGCTTTATCCTTATTTGAATTAAGCTTGACTAAACCATTGTTACAGTGTGTTGCATTGCCAGCAGGCAAAATATTCCTCTGAGACAGGATAATGTAAATACATATGGTGCTTTTGCATTTCCCATTGAGAAACAAACCCAATATAAGCAGTAGGACTTTTTTCAATAAACATGGATTTATTGCAATATTCCAGCTTATCATTTTATCTCTCTGCTTATCCATTCATCCATCAATTCATTTAACAACTTGACAATCTGCAGCCTTCATTAGGCTTACTTTGTGAGAGCAAAATCTACATTTCTTATCAGCACTGCATGAGCACAGCCAATTAAAATCCGTTGAATGCTGCAAGAACAGGTTTCATTAGTAGGGAATTTTAATTGCATTCTCTCCTCCCAGCATTAATCTCAGAGAGCGGGAACCAGATCATTATATAGAACACACTGTTACAGCCATCAGCCTTTCTGTTCTCACACCCTGAAACACAAGGTGCAATTAACTCGATGCTGTTTTCATAATTTCTCATCTCTGTCATTTGATCACTATTTGTTAATCAGAAACTCTTAAAGCAACTCTGAGAATCCTGTCAATTCAGAAAGTGTGCAATAGAGTTTCAGTTCCTATGCATTACAATTCAGTATATAATACATTACAAAAAGGACATTCAAATGTCTCTCTTACTATTAAGAGTCATTTAACAGAGTCTTTTTCAGAAAAGCCTTGCCTTAATCTATTTCTGTACGGTTTGGTAAAATTGCAAATGTCAACAAAGGAAGTAATGCAATTTGTCTCTTTCTACCCTGACCTGAAAACAGACTGAACAGACAGACTCAATCACTCTGTTCCAATACCTACCTATCTATCTATCTATCTATCTATCAGGGGTTTAATGGCGCACGTATTCATTTGTTCGAAAACATTTGGTGGTGCGTTATGCATACATTAACTGTTTCAAACTCCCTCATTCAGTTTAAAGTGGCTTGATCTCCTGTGTGGTTTCCCTCAGCCCTTAACAGTTGTACCAGTAAATGTAAGAAATTCATGTGAGTATTTCCATTTTGTATTCTGACAGTAAGCGAGCCTCCATTAAACTTCACACACTTCACTGAAGGAGCGCATTAGTATGAATAGTGCAAAAATATTCATTTTGCTAAAATATTTTGTGTCCAAAAACTTCAAATGATCACCTGCAGCTCAACCTGGCAAAGACTGAGCTTTTAGTCTTCCCTGCCACTCCAACTCTACAACATGACTTCAACATCCAGCTGTGATTACCCCATCAAATTCGGCCAAAAATCTTGGAGTTATCTTCGACGACCAACTGATCTTCAGAGACCACATCTCAAAGACAGCTCGATCATGCAGATTTGCACTACACAACATCAGGAAAATCCAGCCCTTTCTGACTGAGCATGCAACACAACTTCTTGTCCAGGCCCTGGTCATTTCAAGGCTTGATTACTGCAATGCTCTTCTGGCTGGACTGCCGTCAAGTGCAATCATACCTCTTCAAAGGATCCAGAACGCTGCTGCACGTCTAGTCTTCAATGAGCCCAAGAGAGCCCACGTCACACCCCTCTTCATCTCTCTGCACTGGCTATCCCTTGCTGCTCGCATCAAGTTCAAGGCGTTGACGCTCGTCTACAGATCCACCACAGGCTCTGCACCCTCCTACCTCCACACACTGCTACAACGCTACGTCCCCACCAGAAGCCTGCGATCACTAAAGGAACGAAGGCTTGTGGTACCGTCACAAAGAGGCACAAAATCACTCTCCAGAACTTTCTCGTTCACTGCTCCCTGCTGGTGGAATGATCTCCCTACCTTCATCAGAAACGCAGAATCCCTGGCAATATTCAAGAGACAGCTGAAAACTCTTTCGTGAGCACTTAACCCCTTCTTAAAAAAATAAATAAATAAATTCCTATCCTTTCCTTTTTTCCTTCCTACTCCAGCTTATGTTACTCTGAGCAATGTATGAAACTTGTATTGTGAGCACTTCCTGTGTCTATTTGCCTCTTCATGAAGAATCGCTTGTTTGTTTCCTCACTTGTAAGTCGCTTTGGATAAAAGCGTCTGCTAAATGATTAAATGTAAATTTCTCTTCCCTTATTTACAACATCCCAATAAACTGCAGTGTGAAGTGCGTGTTGCAGCATTATTGACATGCTTTTTATTTAAAGACATAGTTTGTATTTTTTTTTTCGCGTCAGCTAGTGTACGCACAGCTTTGCAAAGTGTACTTCATTTGACTCGTACACATACACAGGTGTTCGGCGCATTCGCAGTTGAGCAATCTCTCGCCACATTTAAATATCTTTGTATTCTTTCATGCTGGAGTTGTACTAATGAGGGAACTTTCTAACCTCTACGCACAGTCCCTCGTCTATGTAGGCATCCATCGTTGCTGTAGCTTGCATGTGTTCCGGTCTGTTCATGCAGTTTTTCTTTGGCTACCTTGTGAACTGACGCTCCAGGGCAGGGTTGCCACCTTATGGGTAAACTAATTACTGCAACAAAAAAAATTAAACGCGCATGTGTGACCGGCATGTACGGTTACAAAAACCCCGCGCGTACGTACAGTAGTCTTCAGATGACGAAATTCACGTCACATGCACTGCACGCTAACCCTGTTGCATGCATAAAAAGTGAACTACACTTTAGGCTTAAACCACTGTTTAACAAAAAAAGAGAAAAAGAGCCAGTTTTATGTTTTGTTTTCCCCCTACTGTACAGCGAGCGTCAATGCCGGAAGAGCAAACCCACTATAATTTTTTCAATTATTTAACTATAAAAGTTTGTAATATATTTTTATTTACAGGATTAAATTCAGCTTAGTATCATATTAATGTGCTTAACATGCACATTATTTGTGCAGCATGCAGATTTGCCTTAAAATCAGTCACCTATGAGGTTCAAAGTTAGGATTCTGCCTTACAAAAGCAGCTCCCGAGGCTGTAGACAGCTCACTAGGTTTTGCAATAGAGTGTACATTTCTACAGTCATCCACCAAAGCTTTGCGCAATCAATACCACAGTACCCTACAAACATTTCATTGTTGTGCTAAGGTCAAATAAAGTCATGTCATCATTAATTACAAATAAAGTTCAAGTGGTTTCACATCAGCATCTTTAAATTCAATTTAAAGCCTGTTAAAGGGAATCCATTTTAGCACAGTGAAATGTCATTTTGGTTAATTGCAATATCTGTAAGTCATTTACCACGGCAGAGCATGACCGGACTCCAGCAATATGAAAAATAGAAAAAGACATACGGTATTATACTGTACAAAACAACACAGCACTCAATCACGTTTGAAAATGGTTAACCCCGGGCAGGAGGCGGATGCCGCTCTTATCTGAGTTCTTGGCCTTTGAGCTGTTCGTTATAAGAAACAGACTCTGATGTAATGTGATAGTAAGCATGGATCCACCCTTTTTGGACCACACTCTTTTCCTGCTTCATATTCCGGATGTAAACAAATAGTGAGACGCACTGTGGAGCTGTTTTTATGTGTGTGTATACGTTTAAGAGGGGGCCAAAAGGGCATCAACCGCTTCCACTCCCCAGGGCAGACTGATCTACCGGCCTGTGCCGAGATGACAGAAAATCATTTCAAATCCATTGCGCTTCAAAAGGTCACAAGTTCAATGTTGCTGTAAGTGAACTCTACAGAGAGCAGCAACTGGAAAATCTTCTCTCTATCCAGAGTCTTTGAGGAGTTCATGAAGATTTACACACAATTTAAGATCTGCAGGGTCAATGGAATAAATGGAATCACTTTTGAGTCTGTATTGTTCAATAAATGTGGATAATCATCCAGTCACATAAAGCACAGATTGGTAAATGGTGCGTTCAGATTTCATGAGTATGGATTAAACTATCATTAAAAGTTAAAGGCAACATTACATTTCTAAAAGTTGGCTTTCTGCACTATTATTTTTGGCGTAACAGAAAAGGGACTGTTTTCATACTAGTAAGCTATTTGTAGTGCTTGCACTTTTTGTGAGAATTAAATGGTTAGTTGTCTGTGCATATTAAAATTTAAAAGCAGAATCCATCAAAGCAAAGATCACAGAGGTATTGGATATGTCATGAAATATAATGCAAGGTCAAGAGTCACCTGTGAACATGACGTGATTGTGTCCAATTGAACTCGCCATACCGTAGAACCGAAAGATGTGGTGATAAAATGCATCATTTTGTCATCATCACCTTTGCAGAGGTGTTAAAATGGCACATGCAAGTAAGTTACATCACTTCCTACTGACAGACCAATTCGGCAGACCAGAAGCTCTGATCGTTCAGTAGGTTCTGTGTACATTTATTATAAGGATGGACACTCGGAAGTGACAGCAATGGCCTGCAGTTAGAGATGCAATATTTAATTTATGGTAAATGGAAATGACAGACCATGTCAATTTCTTTTTATAGCACTGCTGCGAAAAATACTAAATTAAAATTAATAATAATAATATCAACAGGAAGAAAAGAAATATATTTATATACATAACTATTCAAATATACATAGCCTGAGAGCCGAAGCACAGCCATGCTGATATAGCACTTCTGCTAATGTGATATTATACATAAATATTTAAAAAAAAGCACATCCATAGTTCATTCCGTCTCAAACGTTGGAATAACACAGAAGGGGAAAAGCATGCAGTCCCATCATTGCTTACAAAACACATTTAAATTCAACTTTCCACGCAAGAAGATGGCATGTTAAAGGCACAGTGTGTAAGTTTCTTCACTAAAGGTCGCTTATTCAAAGCAATAACAAAGGCGTAGCTTGATAACGCCGTGAATGAGCGTGGAATTGTTGTTGTCTTCACCTCCACAGCCAATGGAAAGCAATCCAATAGTGTTTTCTCTGAGACATGGTAAAAACATGGTATTCATGATAAATCAAAAAGAGATTATAAGACTAAGCATGTTGAGCTATATAAAAATGATTCGTTTTATGTTGACAAAGCATCCAAACAGATGCTCACCTGTCTAATAAACTGCATAATATGTTAAAGTGTCTTTGGTGTTTCCATGGTTTCTATTGAAGTAAAAACTAAAAAAATCAAAGGTAAATCGAGGGTAACGCAGATTTGATGCCATTGGCAGACGACACAATGACACGGGCCGTTACACTGGTTAAAATTGCTGATTTCTCTAGAAACATTCGGGATTATGCAAGTACACAAGTCAACAAAATATATAACATTGTTCCAGTGGCTTTTGCATATTTTAATCTAAAAATCTTTAAACTCCAGGGACTGTAACTTGCTTAAGTCCTGATAACGTCCTGCATGAAAGTACAGATGTGAAAATATTTACCCATGCTTTGTGGTTGGGGTGTGTTCAAAAGTCAGGCTTAATGGATCACAGATCTTGAACTTGTCTTGATCACTGGAGCGCAGAGGAATGAAATCACTAAGAAAGGCTTTAAAACATCACTACAACTTCCAACTGAGGTGTTTTCCTAAAACCACAGAAAAAATATTATTCTTTCCCCCCCGTATCAACTTTATGCGCCAGTTCAGATGCTGAGTGTGTATCTTAGACCAGACCGATACCTGTAAACCGCTGCTTGACTAAACTAAGCTACAGATAAAACAACCCTAGAACAGAATCACTAAAGTTTCAACGAAAGGAAGTTTACTAAATGCAAGTATGGATGCCTTGAGTTAATCTAATACCATTCTCAATAGTGAGAACATGACCGTAAGAGTCCTTTTTAGTCGTTAGTTGTTTGTTTTAGCATCCCAAAGCATTTAAAAAGTGCAAAACTTTAGTGATAAGCTCATATAATGGCCCATATAAGTGTACAACACTTCTTTATAATGATCTTTATAATTACATTATATGGATTAACTCTAATGTTATCCATCATGATGTCAGTTCTTCTGCCTGATAGAAGGTTTCAGCTCCTTCTGTGGCGAGATTGATCTTCGAATTCTCGGCAGAGAGATTCAAAACACTTTGGGAATCTTTCCATGGCAACCAAGACAATACGAAAGACAGAAATAAGTTTATACTTGTGTTTTGCCATTTGCGAATAATTAATCTCAACCTTGAAACCTTAGGCCACCCTTCTACACTCGACTTCAGAGTCATGCTGTTTCGAGCCCTTGCAAATGAAAGTCACTCTAAAAATTCCTCTTCATCCCAAAGGGAATAAGATCTGCCAGCCGCACCCCGGGGTCCCAGCGTTTCATCTCGCAGAGGATCGCTGGGGAACGAGATTGTGCCGAAATTAACAGCAGCCACGACTTCAATCGGTTCAACTATGAGTCGAGGAACAATAAGCAAGACTAGCTCTGCATGTGTGGGCTCATTTAGTTTGGCTCAGAGCGAGCTGAAAATTACGCCCCATACTGTTTTTAAAAGTAATGGTGGGTACTTCAGGGGGGCCTGAGCTGACACACCCTACAGTTTTCATAGCAGTCTTGCTTCAGGGAATGACGGGCATAACAGAGTCACATTTAACATCAAATCCTGCCAAAAGTAACAGAAAAGCCCTTGTATTGATAGCAGAACGACCATATTATCACTCAAGGAAAACAGTAAGAATAGGACAGCTTCTTTCCGTAAGGCCATGTGACTAGGTGGTAAGCAGATCCCCTGCTAAATGTGACGGTAATGAGGTGGATTCATGGAAATGTGACAACTAAAAGCTTGCAACCCCCTCCTGAGAGCCTTGGACAGGGCAGACTGCAGTGGTATTTCATACTGCTGACTAGCTCGCTGTTGTGTCTAGACCCCCACTAAATCTAGACTCAAACCCAACATGATCATGAGTAACACGGCTGAGTCAGATGCTCTAGTCTACAGGAACAACTAAACTCTTATGGATGGTCTGGAAACAGTTTAACAGCATTTTTGTTTTTAGGTATGTCAAAACTGCAAATGTAATTTATTTAGAAAAATCCAGCAAACAGTGCAGGGATGAACTGAAAAGAAAGCTTGGGTGCTTTATCTGCCATAATATAAACCGAAAAATATTGAAATAGCTTGTAAATAAATACCATTCATACGTTCAAGAGAAGCAAACAGCAACTTACAGGGAAACGCATTTTTATGCGCATTTTAGAAGTTTCATCCGCATCTTTCCATTCATTTTTAATGAAATACCGTAAAAGTTGTATTATGTGGATGCAAATTCGGCGAGTGAAGATCAGCATTACTGATAGACCATTGCCGGTGGACGATTAATCAGCACAAGGTCACATTGCTACAAAAAAATTTGAGCATGCAGCTCACAGCTTCTATAGTTCAGAAACTGGAAACGCCATCTCTTAGGGTAAACCAGAACTGAAAGAGGAAAAACATCCCCACAGAAAAATCACATGTCATTATCATACCAAGGGAGGAATCATGTTTACTGTACAAATGTTTATATTTAGATTGTTTAGAGATATCGGCTGAGCAACAGAAGGACACTGTTGCCAACGCCAACACATCTTACTACAGTTTCAGGGTTGTTGTTGTTTTGTTTTTTTTAAGAAATTAGCCTTTTATTCAGCAAGGATGCATTAAATTGATCAAAAGTGACAATAATGATTACAATAGATTTCTGTATAAATGCTATTCTTTTGAATGGTCTATTCTTCAAAGGATCCTGAATTCTATTTTTAACATCATACTATAAAAAATGTGAAGATCTGAGCTTGAAGTCACGGGGATTTGAGCTTTATTGCATTGCTCACTGTCTTTTTAGCCAACATGTGGTTAGCATGCTAGATCTTTCACACATAAAACATTTTCTGACCTCATTTCAAGGTTCTTCTCAGAAAGGCAGATCACTGAGTATACATGAAAAAACCTACTTCTTAGTATCCACTGGTGATTTCTAGGTGGTTTCAAAGTCATTTATAGGATGTTCTTGGCCACTGTATTGCTGGATCGCTGTCAATGTAAAATATTTAGACCATTTTATTTCCTGACAGGCAAATGGATTAAGCGGAATAATGCGTCCAAGAAGATGCCCGATCGATCAGGTATCAGTCGTTTTAGTAGCACAAGCCTCATGAAACATACAAGTCATTAACTACATTCAAAATAATTGCTAAACTATTCAGCACAACCCAAAGTGATTAACATAATGGTCCGATCACCATTTAACGGCACAATTCAACAAACTGCAGTTTTACAAGTTAACGGAGAGTTGTTTTTTCTGAGATTAAAACCGTTATGATAATGATGAGCACAATAAAGGAGACGAACAGCACTTCAGGGACACAGAGTTGCTAATATCAGACAAGTATGTAAAAGACCGAGCGTTTAAAGGCTGTAATGGTAAGCCAGAACACACACACACAGCTTGACTTCACAGACGGACGGAGAAAGTAAGCTGATCGGGTCAATGCCAGTCCATTACGGCTGAGAGCAATACTCTTGGAGGTCTATTTTTGTGAACACACAATGATTTGCAAGACAATCTGCTGAGAATATTACAATTATGATACATGCTGCGCATAAAGTCAACATCAAACCGCATGCACAACTCATTATACTTTCACAACACAAATAATTTTCAAATATAACGAGAATGAAATGTTGGGAAAGACTAGATTCATCCATTAGATTGTGAAGTTATCATACAATACCAACCTGATCTCATGAAAAACTAACAATTTTACAAATTTCATGATTTGATTTGTTCAGAAACGTACACTGTAAAAAATACCTGACAGATATGGTTGCCAGAATATATATATATACACAACCCGTGACAATATAAGTATAAGCGCGCAAAAACAAATAGATCAAGGGAACGCTCTTTAATTCAATTACTCACGAAACAAGCTGGATGAACTCAGGAAACACAACCTCTAACATCAACAAGACCGGAAAAATAACTGAACAAAACGGAGTATATACACAGACTAAATGAGATTATTAATTGAACAACAGATGAACGGAATGATGAATCACAGGAACAAACTGGCACACACTAGGAAACTAGTTCACAGGAAAACAGGAATAGGGAAAACAGAACTATATTACAAATATAATTTTATATATATATATATATATATATATATATATATATATATATATATATATATATATATATATATATATATATATATATGCAAATTAGTCACTTTAAAACACATTTGTCAGCTACAAAAATGAACTTGAAATTAGAGAGGGGCATTTTGCTAAATATATGCACTATACACTACTGTATATTCATTGTATTTGTACTTAACGTGCTTCAATATTAAATGTATAAATCCGTTTTATGACAGCCACCATTCATGTTTAGGCCTATATATAAAAAAAAAAAATAAAAAAAAAAAACATTTTTACGTCATTAAAAATATATATACATAAGATATAAAAAATAATACATATAAGCACCTTTAATTCATTTTAACTTTTAATATTATAGTTTACAGCATTAGTTGAGAGATATTTATTTCCTTTGAGGAAATTTGCCATGTACTGTACCTGACAGGCCCAAAATTAATCAACATTGAAAAGTAATCCATTCAAAATTAAATCTCAAGCTTCTGAACCAAAATCGAATCAAATTGTGTCATTTGTGTCATTGCCCAGCTCTAGTGTCAATGAGGTTTTTTGTTTGTTTTTTTACTTGAAGCAAATGTTATTATTTTTTCCATTTATTCTCTTGTCAGAGTGCACCAGACTGCTTCGTTTACATGTTAAAATCACAAAATTATTCTATATTTCATATACATATCTACAAACTCAAAAGTATAGTTGTTAAGCCGTTTTATATATGTGATATGTGATATTTTCTGGTGAACTGGCAAGGCCACGCTTCTACTAGGGAAGTTGTCAAAAGTAGCGCAAGTAAACAGTTTGATGAAAGCTTTCAAAGACAAACAATTCTCCTTTGGAATAAAATGCACAGACAAAACCCATGTACAAAAAGACCGGAAACACTTATTTAGAAAGCAAACGGGGTCAATTTTGATATATGTTGACTTCAAAAAGGAGTTAAATGCAAGATGCTTTTAACTTGCCCTCAGGTCAGTACAGAGGCTCTTAGTGGTTTTGACAGGGCGAAATACTGAAAGAGTTGTCCTTTGAACTGTGAGTGATTAGAGTAGATATGAACACAGTCAGTGTAATACATCACATTAAAAGTGCCTCAGGGCAACGGCACTGATCTGCAAATATTAAAGATACATGGCTCTCTCTCCTCTACATCTGACTGAACGCACTGAGAACATGCAGTCTTCACGAAGATCTTGTTGAGTGTATCGCTCGACGCTCTAGAACAAAACTGCTTTGTATTGCTCTGAAAGCTACAGCGCTTTAGAAGCTCAGTGCTTCTCTGATAATACGCTAGAGCCGTAGCGGCGCATCTAACCCGCTGCCTCCAAGAGCCGAAAAACACGCTCCATCATTTCAGACCCGGGAGGCTGGAATTAAACCACTCCGGAGAGGTGCCTTCACTCCAAACAGCTTGCCGTCCGTGACTTTCTACCTTGACGTACATGACTAATCTGCAAAAAGACAAAGAAAGCTCTAATTTTCTTGCTGGGAAAAGCAGGGCCGTGACCGGCTCGAACATTCAAACCCTTAGATGTTATAAAGTGCAATGAAATCCCATCAAAGTATGCCATAGAAACATTCCACATGTGAATGATTTATATTAAGACATCAAATCTTTATATTTAGCACCGCTGAACTGATTCTTTATGGCTTGGAGGCGCAGAGGGTGGGTGATTTGTCTTACAGTATCAGCACACGAGCGGATTAATCCAGAATTTACTGACAGCAGCAAATCAAAGGCACTGCCTGCAAATGGATCACCTTCAAAGAAATCCTTTCTGGCAGAAAAGAGAAAGGTAAAAGTGAAGATATATATTTTCAAAGTCTGCTGATGGACAAAAAAAAAAAAATTACCATGGTAAAGGCTCAGGATTCTTTGGTGAATAGAAAGTTGAAAAGAACAGCACTTATAATTGAAAGTGGAACATTATTAATGTCTTTATTGTGACTTTTGATCAATTTAATGCATCCTTGATGAATAAAAGTATTCATTTCTGTATTAAATACAGTTCTTTTGAATGGTATCAGGGTTTCTACAAAAATGTTAAGCACTTTTCAACACTGATAATAATAAGAAATGTTTCTTAAATCAGCATATTAGAATGATTTCCGAAAGATCATGTGACACTGAAGATTAATAAATTATAAATAAATTACAAATTTTACAATATATTATTCCAACAGAAAAAAAGTAAATATATATCACTTTACTGTTTTTACTGTATTTTTGTAAAAAAGCCTTGATGAACTTGAAACTTCTTTCAAAAACATTAATAAATCTAAACTTTTGACCAGTCAACACGTCTTTTATGGTGCTTTTTTCCCCTTTTCTTTTTCTTTTTGAGTTTGACAGCTCCTGGTCAGGGTCCACTGTATGGGAAAAGAGCAATTTATACATATTTCAAAACGTCTCTATTTTGGAACGACATGCAAGTAAGTATTTTGACTATTCATTTATCGGTGAACTATAGACCCGTTTCACAGCAGCACCATCTTTGATTTTTAATGGGAATGAAAGCGAGGCTGTGAGGGATAGAAACATCTCTTCCGTGGGTTATGCTGTTATTTAATGTGTTTTGGGATTGTTCAGCCGCCGAAACACTTTAAAAATAGCTTTCCAAGAAATTTCAGCAGACAAAAAAAACACTCCTATCCCTCACAGCCTCGCTTTCATACCTGTCATGGCGCTGCGTTAAATAAGGTTGCTCTAATTTGACTGCAGTGTCACCAGATTGTGTTATTGCTCTGGAATCCCATGCATGTTCACACAAACTCGAACACAGACGGTCTGTGTGTGTGAGCATACGGGCTGGTGTGAACTGTGGGGGTGAGCACCAAAACAACAGTCTCTCTGGGAGGGGCGTGTAACATTTGCTTTCATTTCTCTGGATATAAAAACATTACCAGAGAGAAGATGTCATTCTGCACTCCACCCTGCTTGCACACACAGACGGTCCCTCGTCCAAATATTTTTCTCAGAGGAACTGGGGCAAATATGTACTGCCAGACACACACACACAAATGAAGCAGAAGCTTCTTCAAAGCCGTGAGATCATCCTACGATCACATTTCAAAGGTGAGCCTGCAGCTCTGTCGCTCTCTTTTTGGCTTCAGAGAGAGGTCATCATGGATGTGTTGATCCTCACAGTGAGACTCTGTCTACTCACGGAAAGACGTTACATGTCTCAGGCCGGAGATACGGTTTCCTGCTCGGATTCATTAAGATATCAAACATGATGCTATATCCCATGTGACGGTAGAAATGTGTCAACCGGGGTTTGGCTGTATCATTTCAACAAAAGTTGTCTGGGTCAGCAAGTTTGTTTGTGTGTGAAAGAAATAAATTCTTTCATTCAGCAAAGATGCATTAAATTGATCAATTTCAAGCTTCATCTGAAAGCTTAGACAGCTGACTTCATGCCTCGCTGCCTTATCAGGCAATGACTTTGTCGGCAGCGTTTGCGCACAAAGGTACCTCACGAAACTGATTTCGATGCAGCGTAACGGTTTAATGATCTACAACAAAAGGGTTAGTTCACCCAAAAATAAAAATTCTGTCATCAATTTTTCACCCTTATGTCGTTCCAAACCTGAAAGACTTTCATTCATCTTCGGAAGACAAATGAAGATATTTTAATGAAATCTGAGAGATTTCTGTCTCTCCACTGACTGACTACGCAACTACTACTTTGACGCTTCAAAACGGTCGTAAAGCACGATTGCTTTAAAAGATGAACAGATTGAATTTAGGCTTTTATTCACATGTAAACATTGATCAACGCACACAACAGTTGCGATAAACGGAAGCTCAAGCATGTTTGCGCGACTTGAACCAACGAGGTTCGTTCTCGTGTTACGCAGCATGTTTGAGCTTCCGCAAGAACCAATTATGATTGTTCTGGAGTGTCAATTTTTTTCATCTATTTATGTTCGCTGATAAGCCTATAATCTGTTCATCGTATGAAGTGATCGAGTCTTTTCAGAAAATTTGGACTAAATCGATCAATTCATATGGATTAGTTTTACGATCTCTTTATGAACTTTTTGAAGCATCAAAGTGGTAGTTATGTCCACGGTCAACGGAGGGACAGAAATCTCTCAGATTTAACTAAAAATATCGCGTTCTGAAGATGAATGAAAGTCGTACAGGTTTAGAATGACATGAATAAATGATGACAGAATTTTTATTTTTGAGTAAACTTCCATTTAACTGTTAAAAGCCCTACAATGAACTCAAGCCTTTTTGTTGGGGCGCACAAAGTAATTGAGGAGTAAAAAGGTGAAGATATGTGCTGGGAAATGCATATTGCCCCTCATATTTCTGGGCAGCTAGTAATGATATGACATCATTGGCTCTTCCCCTGACAGCACAAATTCAATCCAGATCTCCTTCCTGTCCATTCAGCCCTCCACCAGACACAACCCAAGAGAATCGCAAACGTCTCTTCCTGTTCAACTCTGAAACAATGCTCATTTTGAAAGCCATAAGAACGAACTGAGATCGACGGGAGTGCATGGAGAGCACATTTTGTTTGCTTCAGACAAAGACACTAACAATGACTACGTTGACATGTGCACCAATAATGTAAATAATACAATACTCAGACTTAGTAAGCACTTCACTTCAATCCTGTTTACATGCAATTTTAATATTATGACTATTCACTAAGAATTGTGGTCAATGCATAGCAGAAATGATGAACTCACACACACTAGGTGTTACTGGCCATTGTTTTCATCCACTTACGTGTATAGACGCACACATATCGTGTATTCATGAGGTAGTTTAATCGCAATGTTCTCAAAATCCCATTATAATAGCATTACGAGGGTGCATGTAAATGCACGCATTCTCATCCATCTTCTACGGAGGATCAGAAAATATCAAAGATGTTTAAACTCCAATTGACCACTCAGTCTGCAATCAAAAGTCGGAATCTCAGGGGTCATTTACACAACATTTTTTTATGTGTTTGGCCATTCATTTACATGACAAGAACGTTTTGGGGACCTTAAAAACACAAACGTTTGAAAACCAGTTTCAAAGCGCAAGTTTTTGAAAGCGATACTGTTATCATCTCCAAGTACGGTAGTAGTAGTAGTTAGGTAGTTAATAGTGTTTCTTTACAAAGTGACATTGCCAACTACTGGCCTGGTAGCATAATACAGCATTTTTAATCATTTCCGTGGATCTGTGTGAATGAGGATTGTTTTGACAAAGTTGTCGTCTGTACGTGGAAAACGCATGGAAAAACTTTTCCCGCTTTTAGTATATCATTGTCATGTAAATGAACTCAAACATTTGCCATCAAATTCTTCCGTGACCCAATGATCTGCTACCCGCATTAATTTTATATCTCTATCCTTAATTTATGTCAAAAATTGTCTTATTTGCATTTGATTTTAATTAAAATAACTTCTCCTAAGTAACCGAAGGAGAAACATTTGAGACAAAGCTGAAACCGGAATGAAAAACTGAATAACTAAACTGAAAGTCCATGAATGAACAATCCACCATTAAGTCAGCTGAGAAAGCAATGAAAAATCAACCTTTAAGCAATAAACCTGTCCTCCGGGACATTCCACGAGCATTCACAGCCAAACACCGACTTCAGACAAACAGGTTACAGCCTCCTATCATAACAGTACAAAGACAAACCAGTCAACATAGATTTACATAGTTACCCACTAACCACTTAAATCACTGCTGATTCCACGCCTCAAATATTCCAAGAATCCGAGTTTGTCCTCAGGTTCATAGTACGTGTGCGTCTTATCCGCTTGCGAGTCAGGACAGGCTTACAGAACAGGCCTTGTGTGAAGGACGCGTGGAGAAAGCATAAGCGAGCAGCAGGTAGAGCCGTGAGGTCGTGTTTGCACAGCTGAGTAACAGGAATCTCGTAGGCAAGCACGTGTTGAACGCCATCCAGGGGCTGTTCAGCAGATGCTGCCACACCCTGTCAAACACACAGTCCTCACCCTCCTCCATAAACCCATTACAACTCTAACCACTTCCTCAAGCTCTTTCTAGTGTCACAGCACTGGATGGGCACCAGATGTGTCAGAGCTTGATTGAGTGTCATCAGACTTCATCTTTCACTGTATAATTCACAGTAAATTACTTGCTAACTGTCATATTACTACTGTACATATAGGCTTTTTTTTTTTTTGGGAAGGGGTGTTGGGAACTGTAGTCTATTCAGGTACAGAAATGCACGGATCCGATATAATGATACACATCCAATTTCTTTCTCAGCTGTTCACTTAGACATAACCGACTGTGTTTACGAGAATACTTGTAGACACTGGTATTTTGATAATTCTGTGCGTATATATCCGTTCAAGTGAATGGAGATGCAAAAGAGGAAACAAATTGCTGTTCACAGTCACACTCTGTGTGTGAGTGCTTTGGGTGTGTGCGGCTGTGCCGCACAAGTCCTGAAAAGTGAAGCCAAAGCACTTCGCTCGCCCCCAGGTGATCCCAATATAGGTCATAAACCCCACCCTCTCCATGTCATCTAATGGGACGTGAGACAAACGAAACAATTAAATTACACTTGCAATTTTTTTTTTTCCAAAAGATGGCTTTTGTGATTCTATGTAGTTTTTAATCACACTGATGTAAGTTCAAGTGTTCATTTTTTTTAAAATAAGGTTGTTTCGGTTAGTCATTTGATGCTATAAAAACGGGAGTGTGATGTCATGATTGACAGCTGCTCTGAGCGAATTCGGGTTCACATGGGGCGTCGCCATCAACTCTTGACGGAGGGCGTGTCTGAAGCTTGTGCTGACGCGACTGTCATAGTGACAACCGCCAATCACATTACTTTCCGTTGTTGCATGAACGCAATTGGCTAGGGTATTTGCATAAGGCGATCTGATTGGCTGAAACCTGCATTAGTGCTTGAAAACTTGAGAAATTTTCAACTTCTGCCACAAGTGAAGCGACATAACAGAACCCACAATTCAGTTCTCCAACGCATGACGTCACCCATTCAAAGTAAATGAGAAACGTCGCCCCGTGAGAATCCACCACTACTGCGCAGACTCGGGTCCCAAATCAGCGCAAGATGTCAGCGCCCTTTTGGACACTGGCAGCTTCAATTTCTAGGACTGAATTGACGGTAAAACTTTGCAATTAATCTGTGAATTACATGTGCGTTGAAATGTGGGGCCTGATCCATATGGGTCATGGATCAACTACGATCCGCTTAAACCCTAGTTCATAGTTAAGGTTAGGGATTTAAGCAAAACCCTTGACGCTAGGATTAAACTTTGACATGATTCCTGCACCATTTGAGCTACAGAAATGAATTATACCTCGAATCATTTACTTTTACATAGACTTTCATCGGAGGAGGGCTTTATCTAGAGACCAGAATATCATGTATAATTATGGGGTTGGGCTTTTTTTGACTTGAACACCTTAGTAACCACCTAGCAAAGCCCTAACAACCACCCAACCACTCTAGCAACCACTTAGAGTACCCTGAACACCGTAGTAATCACTAAAATCTTGGTCAAACCCAAGTAATACATAATGTATCACTTATTTACTAAATATCTTCATACAGAGAGAGTAATTTATCATTGGTCTAGGTCGACCATTGAAATTATTATTATTATTGATTTAGCACAATAAAATCTGTTATTCTAATTTACAATAGGAGAAAACAGATTGAATTTAAACACAGTCCAAAACCAAAGGCTCTATTAATTCTAAATGAAAACCATTTAAACATTTTCCAAGTCCTATTGTTTTCCTCAAACACATATAAATTTCTCAAGAGCAAAGGTTTTCTATTCATCTATTGTGCCATCCCAATTTATTTTAAAGATAAAATGGCTTAGTCATCATGACTTGACTTAGTAAAATCTCGAATACAGTTTTTTACTGTAAAAAAAATGCTTGTAAAAATCCCGTCAATGTTTTACAGTACTCCAAGGAGCTACAGGGATCAAAAAGGACATTTCCATCATTTTACATAAATAAAGTCAAATGATAGGACCAGACAAGAGCGAGAGACGGATGAAGAAAGAGAGAGTACAAAGAGTTTCTGGGTTTTCCTCACAGGAAGTTGCCTGTCTGCCTTTCTTAACTTTCCTGCGTTTGAACATACAAGAATAGCCGAGAGTTCCAGCAAATGAATACATGCCCAAACAATGTGCTGGATCTTCCGTCTGCTCTCTCCTGTGCGTCACGAACACAGAGCCAACAAAGTCAAGACGCATTTAAAATCAGAGACGCTCTCATTAATGTAATTAAATGCTTTGTACACTACGAATTTTAAAGAGAAACACATCAGTTGATCAGTGCATTGGCATAATTCCTGTTGGAGAATGTGATCCCCATTTACTTAATATAGACAGCTTAATCCTCTCAATTACAAAAGCAAACAAACTTCAATCCTGCTAATGAGACTTTATTCCTGTTCTTCCTGATCGTTTTTCTCTACACACATTACACAAAGCACCAGGCCTGTCTTCTGACCCTGACAGATCTAACGAGCGCCCAACAAATGATCGGTTTCGCCCACTAAACTGCAACGGCTTTGGACCAATTAGCTCCCACTGTTACCCACAAGCAAAAAACAAAAACTTCTTCAAAGAGAATGTTAAGCGCATAACACAGCGGGGCCCTACAGTAAACACTGATGCTCCGATATCCCCAAACATAGAGGAAATGTTTCAACCTACATTATTAAATGAAACACTTGCAAGCAAAAATAGATTCTGGGATTTCTCTTACAGAAAGAAGGAAACCGGTACAATGCATCTTTTTACATTCCAGGTTAAAAAGAAGTAAAACGAACATCAAACAACAAAAATGCATTGACATAAATCTCTATTGTACTTTTGCACCATAGACTTCACCTAAGTGACTTCCAGATACTGTAGAATTTAACCAAAGAATAATCCTTTAAACATTAGGAACTACTTCAGGAGGAATCAAGCATCTGTTGAGACTTTCTATTCAGTGTTTGAGGAATACATTTATCCACAGATGGCACATGTTGCCTTTATTTTTGAGCAATTTTAATTATCATTGTTTATGATTTCACTTTTTTTAACTTTAGTTAGTGTGTAATGTTGCTGTTTGAGCATAAACAACATCTGCAAAGTTGCGACGCTCAAAGTTCAATGCAAAGAGAGATATTTTCTTTTACAGAAATCACTTTTTAAGGACTACAACAAACAGCCGGTAGGAACTACAACGAGCTTCTTCCTCGATTAGTGACATCAAACCCAAAAATTTACATACACCCCGCCCCCGAAAACATGCAACAAAGGAGGCGAGACCATGTTTGGCTGCTTTAGAGAAGAGGAAGAGTTGTTGTTGTGAGTGTTGTTACTATTTTACGCCGAACTGCTTCACAAATGAGGGTCAATTCAGTGCTGGATTTGCACTAAAGATTAATATGCTAGTGATGAGTTGAATCAACTCCACAGCAACTACATACATTTATCCACTAACCGTTCAGAAACGTCTAAAAGTTGTAACTTCTTCCTGAGTCTCTACATCAGTGTCGACTCCGGTTTGAACAATGTAAAGCTGAACATGTTACTGACAATCCTCGCTTTGGCTGCGTGAGATTCTCCAGCTTTGTTGTTGTTGAGCAACCGAAGCTTGAGCTG
Source organism: Zacco platypus (assembly GCA_038088235.1). Lineage (NCBI taxonomy): Eukaryota > Metazoa > Chordata > Actinopteri > Cypriniformes > Xenocyprididae > Zacco > Zacco platypus. The sequence continues at coordinate 25,566,213 of CM076068.1, read as the reverse complement.
ATAAAGCTCCGCCCTCTTCTGGAAAGCAGCCGGGAGCAGCAGCTCATTTGTATTTAAAGAGACACACACAAAAACTGCGTGTTTTTGCTCAAAACCAAATAGGGGCAAATTTGACAAGATATAATAAATGATCTGTGGAGTATTTTGAGCTGAAACTTCACAGACACATTCTGAGGACACCAGATACTTATATTACATCTTGTAAAAGTGGCATAAAAGGTCCCCTTTAAATAAGAATCCAAATATAATCCTTGAGAAGATGATTCTCTTTAAAGGAAAACAGTGTTCTAACCAACTCTTCAGTACAGACTCTCTTGATATGAGTTTATCATCAGGGAAAATATTATTTTGCTCATGCATTTGAGCTTGTACTAAATTATACAGATCTGATAGTGTTTTCTATAATATTAGCCATACTTTGCACCACAATATGCCAAGAACACAATATAAGAGTTAAAGCATGCTTTCATATATGACTAACATGATTGCAGTTGCCAAACTGAGTTAAAGTGGTTCATTAAAAGAGCCATATGTCTGCCCCTAAACCACACTCATAATGTAAACGACTCATCTTATTGAAAACATGAACAACAACAACAAGAGTTATGTAAAACGGACTGAGACGCACTTTTTCAGAAATACTTCAGAATCTGTGTCTAATTCTGGTTGTGCCTCTACTGTAAAAGTCACCTACCCTCCTGTGGACAGCATGCATGGCATTCCTCTCCTCCGCTGCTCATTTTTCAGATCTGAGAGGATGGAAGTGAGCAGTGAGTCCCAAAGAGCCTTTCCCAAAACTCACTCCTTGCCCAGAGCTCGTTCCACTAACCCACATTATGAAGAAACCCACAGATCACCCGGGTTACCAACCCAGCCAATGCGCTCCATCGCAACCTGAGATCCTGTTTATCACGAGCATGCACCCAGACATGTAAATGCACGTATAAAGATGAACAGAACACGTTAGAGAAAACAAACCAGCCTCAAGTGCTGGCTGCATGCGAGTTTGTATGGGTGTATCAAACGCACGGGAGCGCACGGCTCCTTTACGCGCTCCAGCGTAATGAAAAACAACATTCCTACACATGTGCCACATTTAAACCCGCAGCTGCAAAGCCTTTACGTTTAGATTAAATGCCCCTCATCATTCTCTTACCGTAAAGTCCGACAGGGACGCAGTTTTTCAAGCGCACGGATGATTATGGTCCGGTAGTCGGGAGCGCAGAACGCGCCGGGCGGCTGAGTGAAAGCTGACCGCTGCTGCTGGAGGAGGATTTGTGTTGATCTGCAGATTTACTCCTCTGTCAGGGGTTCACCCGCTTCTCCGGAGTTCTCCGTGTGCTCAGAGCCGCCTAGCGACTATTTGTGAAATTATACGAACAAGAGTGAGTGTGGAAATCCAATGCTGGTGTTGCTCATGGCAGATATGACCTCTAGGGGGCGCGCGGTGGCTCAAAATGATGAATTCTCTCATTGAACTCCATTAAAATAGCAGGAATGTTTTTTCTTATTAATATTTTATATGTTTACACATTAAAAAGTGTAATCTAGCTCTGGCTATAGTTCTGTTGATCACCAGATAATAATTTATCACCAAAATAAATTATTATTTAATTATTATTTTAGCTCCGCCTTTAATCATTTCTTACTTTGTGGTTTTACTTCTGTCTCTAGTTCAAGTTTAAGGTCTGATTCTTCAATCTCTGGCATTGGTTATGATTTTAATATTGTGGATATCTAGTTCTAGTTATGATTCTCTCAATATCTGAAGTTGAGTTCGTTTGTTTCTTGATCGGTGGTTGTGTTTCTGATATTTCGAAAGATCTATAATCAAAGGTGAGGCATGCGGTAATCACAAACGACTGTGATTGGTCCGTTCTGTTCCGCGCAAAGAAAAAGAACCGTTTTCACGTGACCTTCAGAGCTCTGGCGTTTTCTCAACAGAGGTCTACTCTAGATAACAATTTATACTTGATTGATTACACCGGAAAACGGTATTATTTAACCGAAACTACAGTAAATAGCAGAAATTGTAGAAATATTATTTAAATTAATCAACATCCGATAAGCCCCGCCCGATGTTTTCAACCACTCACACACTATTTATTTTGTTTCTTTCATAGTTTTCCAGCATGTGTTCAGCACAGTAGTTATAAAGAGCATGTTTTTTGTTGTTGTTGTTAAGCGTAATAAAATCAATCATTATCAGCAACAACAGCAAAAAAAAAAAAAAACTGAACAAAATACAGTAAAATAATTTGGAATTAATAATGAATTAAAATTATCAAAGCTATAAACAATTCTAATGGTTATTCTAATCTAAAATATGAATATTTTCTTTAATAAATGCAGTTTTTATCAGATTGATTTGAAAAACAGACGCCACCTGCTGGTTAAAAGTATAGTTGAAGGGACGTTCACTTAAAAATAAAATAAAAAAATACAAAGAACGTCAATGGCTACCAACATCCTTTAAAATATCTTATTTTGTGTTTTTTTAACAGAAGAAAGAAACTCATACAAGTTTGGAACAACATGAGGGTGAGTAAGTGAATTTTCATTTGTGGGTGAACTATCCCTTTAAATTTTATTCTATAATTCTATCTGTATTCCACACATTTTCTGATTCTACTATCATTATTGCTTGTGTGTGTGTGTGTGTGTGTGTGTGTGTGTGTGTGTGTGTGTGTGTGTGTGTGTGTGTGTTTTATATGTGGGTGTGTTGTAATATCCATGGTGATATGGTATCACAGGAGAACGGACTTTGGGCATATTTAATACATAACAGTTAAATATAGAATTCAGGAAATACAAAACATGTATTTAACATAAATATGTTTCTTTCCTGACGAGGATTTTGACGTGTAATGTGTTTGTAACCAATTGAGATATTATTACAATGTTAAAACAGGCCTATCTAATAATAAAACGTTTCTTTTCATTTAATATCATCTCTTCCTTTTCTTTTACTTTATTTTCATCACTACAAAACTAACAGCCTACAAAAACATCTTTAAATAAACTTTTAAAAGGTATATTTACCAACAATGTGAATATTGTTCTGTCGTAGTTATATGAATATTACTGCTACTGTCATATTAACTATTACTGTAAATGTTACATCCAAGGCCATCCCATGTGATTAAATTATGAGGGTCCTAAACGTCGGCCCTGGTTACTGGGTTCCTTGATTTTGTCTTTCCGATCAAACCCACGTCACTGTCTTTATGATGTTGTGAAGTACAATATAAATGTCATGACAACACGAGCAGCAGTCCGTGACTGTACAGACGATTACTTTATGGCTTTATTGCCATCCTGGTTTCCTTATGAGCTTATCTGCGATCAGCTTTCCCCACTTCAGTCCAAAAATTTGCCATTACAATGAAACACCTGGTACTGGTTTCAGATCAGTGACAAAGTGCAAACTATACAACACCATTTATTACCCACCAACACCTCACCTCATCCCAAGCTCTCCCATTTTCCAGCCACGAAGAGTCAGGAAACAAAAGGTGTTGCTTGACAAGCTAAACAATTTCTCAGCCAAGGACCAGAGTTACACAGAAACAATGCCGTCCACGGAGAAACTATTGCATTTCTTGACGAGTTCTTTTTTGTGTGTGGCTGGAGTGATTTTATTGGGTTATGGGATGGCGGCGGATTGGGCCAAAGCCGACTTGGCCTGCGCACCGTCGGACAGCGAAGAGTTCAATGGATCCTCCAGTCTCAAAATCGGCCTTTTCAACGGCACGGAGACCAAAATCTCCTGCCCTAGGATTTCCAAAATTGGAGAACAAGTGCCTGGTGAGCTTCTACTGAATGTCTAGATTATGCAATTTTACATTTTCAAGTGTAAATTTATCATATAAGATACAAGCAATAGACAAAATAAGCTCATGTAAATGATTTTTGATAGATCGATTGATTGATTGATTGAGGGCGTAATGAACGGAAATGATAAGGCTTGCGCATTCCAAATTATAAACTAAGATGACCTTTGGAATGTGAATTCCCATTTGATCTGAATCACATGACAATTTTATATTTACTGGAATTCGTCATTTTGTGTAAAGGGTCAGTTCACCCAAAAATGAAAATTCTGTCATCGTTTACTATATCTCATGTCGCTCCAAACCCATACGATTTTCATTCATATTCAGGAGACAAATTAAGATATTTTAATGAAATCTGAGAGATTTCCGTCCCTCTATTGATAGTCTACGAACTTCGACGCTTCAAAAATTTCATTTTCATCAAATTTCATTACGATTGAAGAAGAATGCACAAGACATTTATTTTAAAGGGTTAGCTCACACAAAATTCTGCCATCATTTATTCACCCTCACTCATCAGATCTTCGGAAAACACAAATGCATCAAATCCGAGCGATTTCTGTCCCTAAACGGACTGTGTACCCAGCAGTTTGACATAAAGAGATCGTAAAATTATCCATTTGAATTGAGCGGTTTAGTCCAAATTTTCTGAAGACACATGATCGCTTTATATGATGAACAGATTGAATTTAGGCTTTAAACATTCATCAACACACACATCAGTTGTGATAAACGGAAGCTCAAACATGTTTGCTTGACGTGTGAGAACCAGTGAGGTTCGTTCTCGTGTCACGAGTCACGTTTGAGCTTCCGCAAGAACCAATGAGGTTTGTTCTTGAGCGTTAAGCAGGTTCGGTTGAGCTTCTGTTTATGAATAAAACCCAAAATTCAATCTGTTTATCGTAGAAAGTGATCGAGTCTCTTCAGAAAATTTCTACTGAACAGCTCAATTCACATGGATTAGTTTTACGATCTCTTTATGTCAAACTGCTGGGTACACAGTCCGTTTAGGGACAGAAATTTGATGCATTTGTGTTCCGAAGATCTGATGAGTGAGGGTGAATAAATGATGACAGAATTTTGTGAGAGCTAACCCTTTAAAATAAATGTCTTGTGCATTCGTTTGTCCATCATAATACAGTCTTATTCTCTTTCTCTCAGTGTTTGTTCGTCTGTTGAAAGTAGCAGGAGCTCCAATTATCCTGCACGCTCTGGTTGTTATCCTGTTGGTCATGGCTCTTTTTGGGTCTGCCGGCAGTATTCTGGTCACCCTCTACAACAGCTTCAGCAACCCGTACCAGACCTACATGGGACCAATGGGGCTGTACACCTGCAGTGGCATAAGCGGTGAGAAAACACACTCACGTTTACATCAAGAAATTGGAATCTCACACCCTACTTTGCTTGCATTTGATTAGAAATCTTAAAAATTTACTCTTCAATTTAGAGATCTAAAACGTTAGGTTTAAATGATAATAAATATGCCTTCAAGACCGTTATGTGTCTTATCTCTTGTCTAGTGTGCGTGGCCAGCTTGGCGCTGATTCTGTACGTGTCGAACGCCTACCTAGGCAAGATGTTCGAGGCGCTGGTGAGAGCCGACGAGGCCAACGTGGCGTTGAAAGATGTAAAAATTAACCTACAGGTGGGGTTTTTCCTTCTGATACCGTACATCTGCTTCAACGTGGCCGCCATCCTCGTGGTCTATATGTACGTCCACGCCGCGTACACGCGCCGCAAAGAGCAGGAGAAACCAACGGAGGATGCGCCGAAAGAGATCATGATGTACTAAAGTCAAAGAAAATCTGTTTAAAGGTCCATTCACACCAAAGACGATTACTGTAACGGCAACTAAATAAATATAGTTTTGAAAATCGTCCTAAATAGAGTCCACACCACAATTATTAACAAACACAAAAAAGGTAATTGCAAGTTTTTATCTCACAATTCTGACTTTTTCCCTCAGAATTGCGTGATATAAAGTTGCAATTGCGAGTTATAAAGTCAGAATTATGAGATGTAAACTCGCAATATTGAGAAAAGTCAGAATTATTAGATATAAACTCACAATATTGAGAAAAGTCAGAATTATGAGATATAAACTCACATACTAAATTAGTATTGCAAGTTTATATCTCCCAATTCTGACTTTATGACTTGCAATTGTGAGTTTAAATCTCAAAATTTTGAATTTTCTCAATATTGTGAGTTTATATCTCATAATTCTGACTTTATAACTTGCAATTGTGAGTTTAAAACTCAAAATTCTGAGAAAAAGAAGTCAGAATTGTGAAATCCAAACTCACAATCGTGAGGAGAAAAAACAAATTCTGAGAAAAAGTTAGTGACCTTTTTTACAATTATAAAATGACTCACAAACAACTATCACAAAACATGAAAACAGTGGAAAACATGAAACTTAACTCCGCTTTTTCAGACTGTCAGAGTCAGAGAATCACCAATTGCTGTTTAAATGACATTAAAATTCAAAGTAATCACTTTGGTAATCTAAAATACTTTTCAGATGTAACTGTAATCTGATTACCACCCATTTAAAATGTAACTGTAATGAAACACAGTTACTCAAATTTAGTATTTTAAATGCGTAACTAAGTTACTTGTATTTCGTTACTCCCCAACCCTGACTGCAGCACATAAACAGAAGTTTATCGTATTATGGTTGTCGTTATAGTTATCATTCATGGTTGTGAACGGGTCTTAACGGGAGATGATTTTCAGACCTGAGCTGAACTGAGCCCATTATTTTTGACCTGACACATTAACTGTGTAGTGAATTGCAGAACTGAACTTATCTGTATTGTGTTTGAGAAACTGTATTAGTTAAAATACACACTAAAGCCTAAAAGTGTTTGTGCACTTAAATCACAGTCAATTTGTCATTGGATTAGATAATAGCATCTCATAGGCTTTTGCTTTGTGACATGTTTTGCTAAAAAAATGTGCTTGTACTGTTTCTTTAAAAAGAAATGAATGCCATTTGTTTTCATATTTTATCTGATGCATGATTTAAGTGACTTAAGTGTTCAAATATTTTTATAGGCCACTACATATTATGTTTAAGAACATTAACGTTTGCCATTTACTTGTTTAGCTTTTCTACTAAGAACCTAAACTGCACTAAAACAACTCTTATCAGTTCCTTTAGACTTTAAGCCAATTTAATTTGCATATTTTATGTGAAAATATTTAGTGCTTATACTATTTATATGCTTTTATTGACTGTCAATATATTACAATTCTGTTATATCATACATTCCTCAAATATTCTGTAAATATTATCATAATTTATTATTACATTAATAAATCTTTTTAGAGTGATGAGGATCTTGTGTTCAGTTGTGGTCTTGTGGTCACAGACAGGGCTTAGATTAAAGGGTTAGTTCACCCAAAAATGAAAATCCTGTCATTAATTCCTCTCCCTCATGTCGTTCTGCACCTTCGTTCATCTTCAGAACACAAAATAAGACATTTTTTGATGAAATACAATGGCTCAGTGAGGTTTCTATTGCCAGAAAGGTAACTAACACTTTCAGATGGCCAGAAAACAACTAAAACATATTTAAAAGTGAGTACGGTGGTTCAACTTTAATATTATAAAGTGACGAGAATACTTTTTGTGCGCCAAAATAATGACTTTTCAATGATATCTAGTGATGACAGATTTCAAAACAAAATTCAAAAACGATTTCATGCAGTTTTACAAAATCTTTTGTTTCGAATCAGTGGTTCGGAGCGCCGAAATCACATGATTTCAGTAAACGAGGCTTCGATACGTCTTAAGTGTTTCACAGTTTCAATAGTTCATATGATTTTGGCAGTTTGATAAGTGAACCGAACAACTGATTCAAAACAAATGATTCATAAAGCTTCGAAGCAGTGTTTTGAAATCAGCCATCACTAGATATCGTTGAAAAGTTGTTATTTTGGGTTTTTTTGACACACAAAAAGTATTTCCGTCGCTTTATAATATTAAGGTTGAACCACATGAACTGTTTTAAATATGTTTTAGTATCTTTCTGGGCATCTGAAAGTATTACTTTGCTGGTAATAGACTCACTGAGCCATTCAATTTCATCAAAAATATCTTAATTTGTGTTGTGAAGATGAATGAAGGTCTTACAGGTGTAGAACGACATGAGGGAGAGTCATTAATTTTCATTTCGGGATGAACTAATGCTTTAAACCAGGATTATAGGTTCAATTAGGATATTTAAGTGTTAAAACAACATTACTGCTGTGCATCTTGAGACAAAACATTGGCACTGACATATCTTAAAATATAAAAGTAAAACAGCTTAAACACACATTTGAGTCTGGGACCAGGCTGTGAAACCTGGCGTGATGTCTGTGTACTTTACTAATTAAAGAGACCCAGTGGAACCACAACAGAAAAAAAAAACACCTGCTAAAAACCATTGCTCACTCATATATTCACTGTCTTTTAAAAAAAAAAAAATGGTTATAGTCTTGAAAAACTGGCTCATAAAATCTAATGGCTCAGATCATAATACAAGAGGTCCTTTTACAGGACTGTCGGATCATTGTGAGTCACGGTATGACTTCATTTTCCATAATCACTGCATAAGCTGTACCTTTAGCCCTTGGACTTTGTTTATATTGTGCATTATTTGATAAGACATGCAGGGGTGTGAGCTGTGTTTCAGCCAGCAGGGGGCAGCAGGAGTGTGTGTTTATCAGGTTATGTTGCCAAGCTGATCCTGGAACAACATTCCTGTCCAAAAATGTAACCTATCCGTACTCATGAACCTGATATAACATGTCTCTAAAATCAGAGGGAAATGCAGCTAAAAATAAAAGCACTTAACGCTTGTTGTAAAATTAATTTACTGTAAACGTGTTCCTCAAAGATGTTTATCCAGAAACATGATGTACTTGGTGAAATCATGTTTATCCTGCTGCTGAAAATCAGCTCTCTGCTGCCACCACATTCATGATTTTAGAAAAAGCACTTCATCTCAGACAAACAATTATGCTATTGTATTCGAGTAGCTATTATATTACAAAATAAGAATGTTTTTTTTTTTTTTAACGTTCCCATTACATTATGAAAACATTATTTCTGAATGCTTCAAATGTCCAACTTTTTTTTCTTAGTTATGGGAACTTTCAGGAAACATTCCTTTTTATTATTCTTCAAACATTATGGGAATGTTACCTTTGAGTGTTCTCAGAACATTCTGAAACGAGTGGTATACCATTTGAAAGAAACGCTTCATGGAGGACATATAAATAACGTTTTGAGAACATTATTAAAGACTAGATATTAACAAACATTCTATTAAAGGGACAGTTCACTAAAAAAAAAAAAGTAAAAAAGAATGTTGGTGACCAAACAGTTTCTGGTCCCCATTGACTTCCATATTTTTTTAGTATATTATGGCAGTCAATGGAGACTAGAAACCGACGTTCTTCAAAATATCTTCCTTTATGTTACTTCATGCAGGTTTAGAAAAACTTGAGAGTGAGTAAATGATGACAGAACTTTCATATTTGGGTGAACTATCTCTTTAATGTTACTGGAAGAAAATTTGTTCATAACTGGGACAAAGGTTGCTTAGTACAAATCTGTCCCAGCCTTCCGTCCAACAGTGGAATCCAAGGCAAACTTCAGAGAGCATTTGAAAACTTCATTTCTGGGAGATTTTAACTAGCCAACCGCACTTAATATTTTTGAAAATATCATCAAAGAGTCCAATGTTCTGATTTTACACTCCAGTGTTGTACTGTTGAAATGCTCATCTGTAATTTGGTATTCTAGCACTACTTGTATTATATTTTCTCCTATCGCTGCTGCTGAATGAATGAATGTAAAAATGCATTAAAATCATTCTTCCATGTGCAGCTATTGACAGTCAGATATGTATTTCAGGGAATTTTTTCTAAATCTCTTCCTCCAAATCATCAGAAATTTGAGCTGACGCCACAGTCAAACTCAACCTCGCTCTGAACTCAACCTGATTCAACATGTATTCGCCTGGTCCACGTTAAACCTTTTGCTTTAAAGATAAAGCTTTAAATACGAAGCTATCAGCTGTCATTAACAACATTTCTTTTATTACTATGTTTTGTCATTTTTATAGGCTGATGTAATTGTTTAAAAGAAGCATATTTAACATTGAAGTCATGAATATGATTTTTCACTCATTTTTACTAATTGAGAACTGATTATAAACCACATTTCAACTTGATAATATGCTCAGAGACAATAAGATGAACTGCAATAAATTCACTTGCTACAATTTTCTGGTTGGTGTAAAGAAAGACCATATAGATCTAGAGACTTGTTTTCCTTATTTTACATATATATATATATGTAAAATAAATATATATATGTAAAATAAATATATATATATGTAAAATATATATATATATATATATATATATATACACACATTATATTATAATAAGTACGTATATTACACAATACATTTTATGACACTGCATATTATATACACATTTTTGATGTGTGTGTGCATATGCCTACTTTGTGATTAAAAAAAGATTAAAGCTTGAATAACATCGATCTACAGGGTCGTCATTAGGTCAGAGAATTAAATAAATAAAGGGAAAATAATAGGTTTTGAAAACTTTCAAAATGTGCTAGAAGCTTCTTAAATTAGAAGCTCAGTAACTTTTCAGCATCTCCTCTTGTTTATTGTTTCTAGTCTGACATTTGATCTTGAAATGCTGCTTTTGGATATATCAAAGTAAATAGAATTAAAATGATATTAATCACAAATCGGGTGTCATTTTACCCTCTTTGTGGGGATTATGTGGACGTTCACGCGTGACGTTTCTCAAATGCTCGACTTCAATGGGAATCTCTCTGAGGCGTTTGGTATGCAAACACACAGTGAATTACATCAGGAATGGAGGATAATCTCTTCTCCTTTATTCTATACCTTTCTCTGTCTCTCTCTGTGTCTCTGTCAGAGGACAGACTCCTGAGCCTGGGTCACTCAGAGGGTGTGAAAGGATTAAGGAAAGACCCTCTAGTGCTGGAACACAATTCCCCCTAAACCTGTATCACAGAGGTGAGACACACACACACACACACCTGTGCCTGCAGGGGTTACACGAATACACACACACACAAACACACACAGTTGTGTTTTCATGTTTTATGGGGACATTCCATAGGCGTAATGGTTTTTATACTGTGCAAATACCCCCCCCCCCCACCTAAACCTACCCATCACAGAAAATGTTCTGCTATTTTAGATTTTCAAAAAAGATAATTCTGTATGATTTATAAGCTTGTTTTCTCATGGGGACCAAAAAAAAATGTCCCCACAAGAACAAAATTTACTAGTACCTGTGGGGACATTTGGTCCC
>CM076068.1:25385000-25547500 GCA_038088235.1 Zacco platypus | reverse complement strand
ACAATGACGGCAAGACTCCCGTTCAAACTCTCTCTCTCTCTCTCTCTCTCTCTCTCTCTCTCTCTCTCTATATATATATATATATACTAAACTAAATAACTAAAACTGTTCATCTTTGTTAAAAAAATAAATTAATTAAATATATATATATATCTACATCACTGTTCAAAGTTTGGGATAAGATTTTTAACATTTTTGAAAGAAGTGTTTTCTGCATTTATTTGATCAAAAATACAGTAAAAACTAATATTGTGGAATGTTATTGCCATAACTGTTTTCTATTTGAATATATGTATTATAAGTGTAATTTATTCCTGTGATCAAAGCTGGATTTTCAGCATCATTACTGCAGTCTTCAGTGTCACATGATCCTTCAGAAATCATTCTAATATGATGATTTGCTGCTCAAGAAATATGGAAATATTTTCATGGAAAAACATTTTTTGATGAATACAAAGTTAAAAACATTTACACGAAATAGAAATATTTTTTAAAAATGTATCAATGTATTTACTGTCACTTTTGATCAGTTTAATGCATCATTCGTGAATTTATTTAAAATATATACCAGTAATGCGCTCAGATTTGCAGACAGAGATGTCAATTTAAAGCATTTCTCATATAATTCTTCTATTTTGCTCTATACATCAATTTTAAACCTCTTTAATAAACAATTTCTATGTTTACTTGAAACATTTTCTCAGTCATCTTCTGAAACATCTGAGAAGTTATTTTATTGAATATTTATTGTTTTATTATATATTTATTGAATATTCAATATTATTGAATATTTTGTTGAGACAACTGAGATCTCAATTACGTAATCTCTCATTGTTTTCATATTGACCATAATGTCCGCCAAAAGCCTGACTGATGATCGGACAGTTTGTGTCAGAGTGAAACAGTTAACCTCAAGACTTTATCAACACAATGAGAACCGTGTATATACACACCCACTGTAGTTTAAAACACCGCTCCAAGGTTTTAAGAAGAATTTGAGCCAGATGGTAAGAATGAGCACAAGATCTCCCGAGATTGTTTCTCATGGTTTGTGTCGATCTATCACCTGCTGATCGGTGTCAACACCGAGAGGAAGAGGCGATCAGAGAGAAGCTGCTAAAGACAGACAGAGAGGATCATCTTGCCACGGCCATTGTAAGTGTCCATTCACAGTGCACTTAGTGCCCGGACTGCAGTCAACAGGTGGGCGTGTCGACTCGGCCCCGGGGCCACTCTCAGCTCTCGTCTTTTGTCATCCCTCTATCCTTCTATCTGTCTGTCTCTCAGCCCCACGCTCAGATATTCGCCTGGAGCGCAGTCACTTCCTCAGCATTCCTCTCTACTTGACTGCGCCCGGTAAAAGACCCACATGAGTGAGGCCAGGGTGGGGGAGAGGGGAGAGGGGCTCGGATCGGACCCACAGCTCACCTGAGCTGATCTGACCCCCATCTGGAAGGGCATCAATTCATCCTCAAGAAACTGAAACGGACGAACCTGTCAACAGCTGCTGTGTAATAATATCTTTTTCTGAAAATTTTGACAAAAATGGGTAAAAAGGTGCGGATACAGCGAGGATAACTTCTTATCAAGAACAGTTATTGGCTGCAGGTTCTTGAGTTGCTATCTTTAGAGATCATATATGTGTTATGTGTATATATGTATGTATGTATAGAGAGAGAGCGAGAACATAACAAAAATAATTAATAAAATAAATAAAACAATAATATAAATATAAATATAATAAAAAATTGTAAATATATAATCAATTAAATATAATTTTGTATATTATTTTACACCCTGTATTATTTTCACAAGTTTTTTTCTTTTGTCAAATCAACTTAATTAACTGAATTGTGGTTCAGATAACATAATATTTTGAGTTGCTGTTAATTAAATCAATCGCCTTCATTGTATTAACTTAATTTTGAATTTCTAATTAACTAAATTTTAATTTCAATGAACTCAAAATTAATATATATAGTAAATTGTTTATATATCTATTATACAGCATTCTAATAATGAATAAAAATAAATAATATAAATAAAATGTAAAAAATATTAATTTAATATATATATATAGTAAATTGTTTATATTTCTATTATACAACATTCTAATAATTTAAAAAATCTATTACATTAATATATATATATATATATTGTATATTATTTCACAGTAGACTTTATTACCATTTATAGTCTTTTATAGTTAGTCAATAACTTGTAGTTAATTGACCCTTGATTGACAGGCGATCTGACCAATCATAACCCGAATCCGCCATTTTGTCTGTCAAAGCAGTCAGTGGAGTTAGTAGGTTAACGTTGATGAACTTGAACTTGTAAAATTGTGTGTACTCACGTTTTTCCGCGCTTGAAACAACATTCCTTCTGATGTTCATTCATGTTTATTTGATGCTGTAAATGAACTAGTATGAAGAGATGATCGGTTCACGAGGAGCTACAGCGATCTGTCACGACACATTAAAGACACACTAGACGCTATTTATTGTTTAAACTTCTTTTAAAAATTACGATATATTAAATATGAAACTGTTTCATATGTGTGTCGACGCGTTGTCAGCGACCTCTTTGCTCTTTATTTTAAATGCTTATTAATAATTGAAAAAATTCATAATCAAAATCACTGAAAAAGTGAGTGTTCATTGATGCATTATATCAAACTAAACCACTTAAGGGTTCTCTGAAGCACCTAGACGACTGTCTAAAAAGTGCTAAAGAAAAAAGTTCTCAAACATATGTGCATGGAAAACATTGCAGAAAATATACACTCTCTCATCTCTTATTCAATACCTAATCAAAAAATGCCAGGTGCTGAGACTAAACAATATATACTACCTCTGTTTCGTGCACTTAGATAGCCCAGGCAGATGCAGCATCTTTAACATGTGTCTGTCCCAAAGATGTGGGTGGAAACTGCGACCAGCATGCATCGGACAGCCCTACCAGGCCCCGCGGCCTCCTCTCCGGGCAGGACTGGGCCACGGCAGCCATCCAGCAGTGTCAGGGTGATCTATGGATGCTGTAACCTGAGCTGCAGGAGGGATGGAGGGATACAGAGACATTCCTGCCCCTCACGGGCCCTCAGAGCTTTATAGGGGCCACTGGTGTACACTGCAAACATGCCAATCACCCCAACTGAGATTAATTACACGAAAGATGATGAATTGAATTGCAAAGCCTTGCTTTTTTTAGTATGAAGATTTAATTTAATGGATTTCAAATAAATATCTTAATATTGAACAACATGAGAATTTTAATGTGATTTTTTTATTATTATTATTTTATTTCAAAATAACATGTCTTTAAAATATTATTTCACTTATTTTACTTTATTCCTGAACCACATGGGGAAAAAATCAATCTGCAACACCAAACCTATTCAAATATTTGAAATATAACAACTCTTTTCACTCTGAGTGGTAATTCAAGACAACAGTTATGCAAATCCTCGCCTCTTGTGTAAAATTTGCATCCATTAACAGAACAGGGTGAATTCAGAATTCACTTTTAAACGACTGTGAAAACGTTACTTAATGTACCTGATTTTACCCTATGAATCCTAACTGACTTTTAATAAATGGATGTCAACAAGTAGGGGATATAGCCTGTATTTATTACTATTCTTATAAGTCTGACTCCACAAATGCTAATGAATAAAAAGAGGAGATACTGACGAAGAAAAGAATGAAAAGGAGTGTAAGACATGAAAGAATTTTGTGCCTGAGGATGCAACACTCCCTCCTGTTGTGTTCATTCATGCTTTCCTGAGAGATGGACAGCTGTGCCACAAGTCAGTGTCTTAAGGAGGTGAGCCTCTGAATTATGTCATAATTTTAATTGCTCAGCATATACACTAACTGTAACGCATGCACTCCATTTGTATCCATCTAACAGACTTGCAAGGAGATTTTGCCAGAATTCTGTCTACAAACTGTCTCTTTGAAAGATCTAAAATCATAATTAGACACTTTGAGGGGAGGGAGTACAAAAAATCACTGTATTTACGCTGATTGAAGGTGGAGCAGTGCTATAAAATGCCAGCAGAGGTCTCTGTTGAGCTCCGTGTCACAGCATGTGTGATAAAGCATGACTGTTACAGTACGACAGCAAAATTCAAAACACTATAAAACTGGAGAGCTATGGGAACTATCATCTCTCAGAGCCTAAAGGTGATTTATCTCAACAGACGAACACAGTGAGACGTCAAACTAGCCAAAACACAACTCTGATTTTTTTCCCTCTGTCTTGTAAAGTTGGATGTTAATCCTGTGTACCTGCATGACCATTTCACAAACATGTAAACAGGCAGACGAAAAGACTAACTAGAGATTATTTAAAAATAAATAACAATATAACTACATATTCAGGATATGAGAGGAGCAAATGTCATGATTTATGAATCAACCTATAAAAAACCCAGTCGACCTCTAAAAATCGGATGGGATGTTTTGGTTAAAGCCCTGCAAAAATAACAATAATATCCAGGAAATGTTTATTTGTTGTGATTCACAAGAGTCTTAGAGGGCCTCTTAGCCACAAGATTAAATGAGTTCAGTAGGTGACTCCAAATATTATTTCTTGTAATGGTTAATCCTGTTAGATTGACTGGAGTACTTGAGGTTGGAATGGCTCCTCGGCGTGGCTGAGGGCCCACTGCGGGGAACACAGTCTAGCTGTCAATTCACGTCTAATTCAGAAGAACTAAATCTTTTGCCCCAGCCCCAGGAGTCAAAATTTCTAGAAACAATCCCATTCTACACTCTTTCTGGTCTATTTGTGATATTAGACTTGAAAAGCTATTCTAGAGACTTGAAAAAACTACAAACAAACTTGTAAACTCTAAACAGTAATTCAAGGGACTTGTTACCGCAACTTAAATAAAAGCATGGTTGCAAGTTAAAATTCTAATTTATTGTTTTAATTAAAGCTTTTAAGTAGTAAATATTATTTGGTAGAGTTCTGTTGACATAATAATGTTTTTCATTACATCAACTTAATATAGTCTGTAATTTAAACTCACATTTCTGAGTTAATAAAAAAATTAGGTTGTAGTAACTTAATGAAACGAAAACTTAATGAAAACTTCGGAAATTAGGCAGTGGATTTCTAGAAGAGAAAGACCTGTTAGTGTTTAATGCTATTATGATTGACATACAAAAGATAAAGGTTTTGTGGTTACTATTGAGTAGAGACATGAAGGCAAACACTACATTGACTCTATAAGCAATGACTGCAGTAATGCGACAAATAATACAAAGTGACAAATAATATCTTATTAGTTCATTAAATTAACATGTTAAATAAGTTATGTTGGAATGTGCTATAATAGCTGTTGATTTGAAATAGATGAACTGACATAGATAAAATTGGTTCCAGAGCTAAATATCTGGTAGTTGGAGCAACTTAATTTTCTTGAGTAATCAACTTAAAAAATTGTGTTTGTGCTACAAATAACTAAATGACTAAATTCCTCTAACTCAATGTAGCTTGTTGGTTGAACATAAATTAAGTTGGCATAACTCATAAGCAAAAGAGATATGGTATATATTTATTT
Organism: Zacco platypus; assembly: GCA_038088235.1. NCBI lineage: Eukaryota > Metazoa > Chordata > Actinopteri > Cypriniformes > Xenocyprididae > Zacco > Zacco platypus. Next base: position 25,541,928 of record CM076068.1, on the reverse strand, counting down.
AGAGAGTATATACATAAATATACGTAAATATATGCATTTTAAATCATTTGAAAATATATACATACATATACTTATATATAAAATTAAAATAGAATCTACTTCTATTATTAAAATTATTAAAATTATATAAGATGAGCATATAGTATAAAATATTCTACATGCAGTATAATATTTGCAAATATAAGAAATTTGAAAAATAAGTAAATAAGTATTATTTGTCACTAATCATAACCCAACTTTCACTGCTAATCATAATGTCTCTTCACAGAGGCATTTCCACTGGTGGTCTCTGACGTTTGGACCTACTGACTGTACAAATGAAACCAGGAATAAACTGACCCTACTTCAGAGATGATCTTCTGCATCTGTAGATCAGCTCTGATAATCTTTCCACAGCCTGAGGAACAGCAGTTAATAAAGAGCCTTTGTATTAACAGTCACTGATTCCTCACACATGCTAAAACATCAGTGTGTTGTCAGTCAGGATTCACACTGCGTCCCTGTAGTGTTTATCTGAAGGCCTGTCCCACTGCCTCCAGCTTCAGATTTCTCTGGCATCTCTTGGTCTCGCTCAAGCAGCTAAGTGGCCATTCTCTTTGGTTCAGCTTATCGATGGCTTTGTCCCTCAAATTTCTAGTTATTTGATCTGGCCTGTGCAAAGGCGTCGGGGTAAATGAGGTATTGTCTTACTGAGCAGGTTACCTTACCTCTCACAAAGCTTTCAGTGCCACGGGCAGGCGTAAACTTGGCATAGCATCAGAAACAACAAAGAATATCCGCTCTAGTAGAGACGTAACCTCAGCACAATCACGGCTTTATTTTAGGGCTTTCCTCCTACTTTTGAGGGGGAAAACACAAATTTTATAGTCTGTTTGCAAGGATGATCCTTTCTGAGCTAAAAATGAAACTCAAATTCTTATTTTTTCCCCTTAACTTTATAAAGATGCTTATACACTGTAATGAATTGCTGTAAATATTACAGCATTATTTTACAGCCGCTGGCTGTTTTTTAATAATACAGCATATTGCTGTAAACTGCAATGCATTCTGGGGTCACGTGTTGGTTTGACTCAAATTTACAGAATATTACTGTAAATTGACCCTTTATAATTTTAAAAAATGCAGTTATTTACAGTAATCAGAGAATACAGGGAAATCCTGTAAATTAAATTACAGTAACACTACTGTAAAATTTACAGTAACTGGCTGGCAATCCTGCTGCCAGTATTATACTGTAAAATTTACAGTAATTTTTTAACAGTGTATATATATATATATATATATATATATAGGAAAGAAAAATCTCAATGAGAAAGGTCTGCAAAAGTCACTCCAATGGGAGTGCGTTTCTGAACTCCCTGAAACTCCTCGATTGTAGTCTTGAGTTTTCTTCTGGGAACGAACACGTCACAATATTCTTCATTTAAATAATTCCCGCCCAAGGCATACATGAAAAAGGGGCGGGCCTGGTTGAGTTGGTTAGTGGTGTGTTGAAACTCGCAGTTATCTTAAAGGGGATCTATTATGCAAAATTCCCTATTATAAGAACATATGTGTGTCCACAGTGTGTGTAAACAACCAGCCTATAATGGTAAAAATCCATCCACTCCTTTTTTATAATCCCCATAAATCAACAGTCTCTCTAAACGCACGGTTCCAGATTTCCCCCTATACTCTTACGTAATATAGCCCGGCCCGTGACTGGTGACAATCTGCCCTATTAGCATAGATACTGTCCTGAGTCCATTTCTGTTTACTTGCTGTGGCAGCTGGAGGTATACAAATGTTCTGTTATTGGATGTACCAATGGATATAACTCTCCATAAACTCTCTGCATCTGAGCCACTGAGGAAACCGTTCATGAAAGAAACGTGCCAAAGAAAGTAAGTAAAATGTTATTGCGCAAATCATATTACACAAGGACTGCTTCACAAACAAAGGTAAGTTCAACGCTGGATTTGCACAAGAGATTAACATGACGGCACATGCTAGTCAAAGTTGAATCAACTCCACAGCAACTACATACATTTATCCACTAACCGTTCAGAAACGTCTAAAAGTTGTAACTTCTTCCTGAGTCTCTCCATCAGTGTCGACTCCGGTTTGAACAATGTAAGGCTGAACATGTTACTGACAATCCTCGCTTTGGCTGCGTGAGATTCTCCAGCTTTGTTGTTGTTGAGCAACCGAAGCTTGAGCTGTTAAAGCTCCGCCCTCTTCTGGAAAGCAGCCGGGAGCAGCAGCTCATTTGCATTTAAAGAGACACACACAAAAACGGCTTGTTTTTGCTCACAACCAAATAGGGGCAAATTTGACAAGCTGTTATAAATGATCTGTGGAGTATTTTGAGCTGAAACTTCACAGACACATTCAGAGGACACCAGAAACTTATATTACATCTTGTGAAAGTGGCATAATCGGTTCTCTTTAAGGCAAGGCTAGTTTATTTATATAACATACATGGTAATTAAAAGTGCTTTACATAGAAAAGGAATTATAATAATCATAAAATAATCACAACAGATGCATAAAAAAATAAAAATATCATGCGTAAGAAATACACGTAACAATCATATTTAAATAAAGGCTAAAATACTAACACGTAACAATCATATTTAAATAAAGGCTAAAATACTAATTCTGAATCGCTAAATTTGGGGCAAATTATTAAGGGGCAGGACATTTCACCATTCAACACGTTCGAAGCGGTTGACCAATCACAACACATTGGTCCAATCAGTGCATATTGTGTTTTTTGGAAGGAGGGGGATCATAGAGACAGGATTTAACAGAGCATTCCTGACAGACTGAGAAGAGAGGTGCTGCAACAATGTCAAATATGTGAAAAATAATGTGTTTTTTAAACATTCAGTCATGAAGGCTTATTCAAGTAGAGCCCAAAAACAACCTCAAGATTTTGTAAATGTATATAATAGGTTTCCTTTTAAATTGAGAGCAAATGGAGACTTAAAGCCTCCTTCTTCTCAGATGTTGAGAAAAAGATCACAGCAATCTCACAGACGTCTCCTCAGTTTCAACCTTCTACCGTCTCAAACTGTGCTCAAATTTTCCAAGACACCAAACTCTGCAATAAACAGTCAGAGATCTCACTGAGCTAAAATATTTCTACATTCTCCCTCAATGATCTCCCCTTTAATTTTATTTTATACTTGTACTGAATGTCAAAAAATGTCACAGCTCCCTTTTCAGGAGAAAGATCTGAAGCAATACACACAGACACACACACATTTTCCTTTAAAACCTCAACAATGTAATAGAACCAAGAGGACTAACAAGCATTTCACCTTTCCAGCCCTTTAAATTTTCCATTCTAAGTGAGCAGAACTGGACCAGCATGAAAGATAATAGTGTTATACATGAGACCATCCTCTCAGCTGCTGTTTCATTAGGTGTAATTGCTCAACGATTGCTCTGTTTATTAAAGGTGACTGCCATTGACTACTGGGGTCAGCAATATGTGATGTAGATGATTGCAGTGTGTGTGTTAGGGAACATGCAGCCCTCTAGCATTGGCCTAATAAAAGAGCTGAAGAGATTGAGCCATTACGATGTCAGACCTCCTACTATTATGAACCATTAAAAGTGCTCAACCACTGATTCAGACCCATTATATTTATTGAATCTAGAAACTGATTGATGTTGCGCTGGCTGAAACACCTCATACCATGCACACTTGCCCCAGTTGTGTACAATATCATCCAGTGATTTCAGTGTACCGGTTTTAGACCCACTCATCTTAAACGTACACAGCGCTGAGCAAATCTTTATCTGTTATTCTGTTAATGCACAGCAAGCCAATGCCAAAGATTAATTGGTTCCTTCAGAAATCATTCTAATATACTGATTGATGCTCAAGAAACATTTATTATTCTTATCAATGTCACACTCACACACACACATATATACACACATATATGAACACCGATAAGGCATAACATTATGACCACCTTCTTAATATTGTGTTGGCCCTTTTGCTGCCAAAACAGCCCTGACCCGTCGAGGCATGGACTCCTCTGGACCCCTGAAGGTGTTCTGTGGGATCAATTTCAGCAGCTTGAGAGTCTTTGGCCATTTTCAAAAACATCTTTTTCATTAGCACCCGAATAATTAATACTAGCACTTTCTTATTCTATTTGTCTTTTTCTGATTTAAAACAAATCTTTGGTATGTGTACTGTGCTAGACTAACTGAGACTTGTTAAAGCACTTGTATATTGTTGCCCTCTTGTTGGGCTGATGGCTTCCATTGTTCTTCTCATTTGTCAGTCATTTTGGATAATAGCATCTGCTAAATGAGTAAATGTAAATGTAATGGTCGATCGGATGGAGATCTGGGGAATTCGGAGGCCAAGTCAACACCTGAAACTCATTGTTGTGCTCCTCAAACCATTCCTGAACATTTTTTACTTTGTGTCAGGGTGCATTATCCTACTGAAAGAGGCCACAGCCACCAGGGAATAGCGTTTCCATGAATGGGTGTACATGGACAGCAACAACGCTTAGGTAGGTGGTACGTGTCCACCTACATCCACATGGATGGCAGGACCCAAGGTTTCCCAGCAGAATATTGCCCAAAGCATCCCACTGCCTCCGTCGGCTTGCCTTTTACCCACAGTGCATCCTGGTGCCATGTGATCCCCAGGTAAGCGACGCAATGTAAAAGAAACGTGATCCATCAGACCAGGCCACCTTCTTCCATTACGGCATGGTCCAGTTCTGATGCTCACGTGCCAACTTTTGGGGCTTTCGGTGGACAGGGGTCAGCATGAACACCCTGACTGGTCTTGTCTATGCAGCTCCATACGCAACAAACCGCAATTCCCTGTGTATTCTGACACCTTTCATTAACTTCTTGAGCAATCTGAGCTACAGCAGCTCGTCTGTTGGATCGGGCCAGCCTTCGCTCCCCACGTGCATCAATGACCCTGTCGCCGGTTCACCACTGTTCCTTCCTTGGGTCACTTTTTGATAGATACTGACCACTGCAGACCGGGAACACCCCTCAAGACCTGCAGTTTTGGAGACGCTCTGACCCAGTCGTCTAACCATCACAACTTGGCCCTTGTCAAACTCGCTCAAATCTTTACGCTTGCCCATTTTTCCTGCTTCTAACATCAACTTTAAGGACAAAATGTTCACTTGCTGTCTAATATATCCCACCCGCTAACAGGTGCCGTGATGAAGAGATAATCAGTGTTATTCACTTCACCTGTCAGTGCTCATGTTATGCCTGATCGGTGTTTATTCTTATTGACCCCAGACTTTTGAATGGTAGTGTATAAAGTATATATATATATATACATTTTCCAAATTTTAATGAAATACTTATTTTGAAAAGTTAACTATTTTATTGTAAAAAGTAAAAGATAACAGAATATGTCTAGTAAAAAAAAAGGTTTGTCAATTTTTTAGTAGATTTTTCAGTTAGTATATATATATATATACCATTAAAGCATTTTTAAATATACCATTAAAGCATATTTTAAGTAGTTGTTAAGTAGTTTGCTGTCCAAAAACCGAGAAGAGACCAAAGGCTAAACATTTTTGAACCGTGTCTTTTCTCTTTAGACTTTTAAGAATAGTGGTTTTTAATAAATTAAAATTTTACACAGTCTCTGCTTAACATTATTTGAAAATATGTCCATGTTTTATTCTACAGCATTACATATGCCTCAAATGTGAGTTTCGAAATCATTGTGCTTTCAATCATAAGTTATGTAGTTACATAAGGACTACAATTTGAGAAGTATGTAAGCTCATATCCTAATTCAAAACAACACACCAGTTTAACCTTCAAATTGAAGTCAGGACTGAACGATTCTATTAGATACGGCTTGAAGGTTTCATCACCACAACTGCAAACTCCAAAGAACAACTCTGATGCATCGTTCTTTATATCCCATCTAGAGTAACTGAAGCAGATCCACTTTAATGAGTCAATGAAGCATTCTAATCTACATGTACTTCACTCAACTACAATGACAACATGAAGATAATGTGCCTTTTGATGGCGTTAGATAAAGCTAATGTGGCTAAACAACTGTGTATTGCACACTCCAGAAAGAGCAGGCTAATCACAGTCACACTTCTGCTGCTGTTGACATGTACACAACCGACCTTCTGCAGTCCAACAACCACCAGAGACACGGAGTCTGCGTCGAAATTAGTCAAATTCATGCAAATGTATTTCCGTTCCATTCCCGACGAACTCTAGCTTTGTTTGAAATGCAATTGGCATTGTTTCTAGTTTCAGTTAAATTCACTGCAGCATATGAGATAATGAAATAAATGTCATAAAATAAAATCATAAGGGTTGAAGACCCTCATATCAAAGAATGTGGATTCCACTGAATTGCAGGAATCATTGTAGATTTGCATTCATTTTACATTCAAATTTGGGGCTAGAGGCCCCGGCAATCCAAGACCTCCAAACAAGCCTGGGCTTGAACCCCTCAAGCTTTTTCTTCCTGAGTCTCCGGGCTAGTAGACGTGCCCTGTCCCACCTCCCTCGGAGACGCACGGGACAGTGGACCTGCTGGGAACAGACAGACAGGCAGTGCCGACAGTCTCTGTCCTCCCCCACACTGACCATCCACCGCTCCATTGATCCATTACTGCAGGCAGCTAACTGCATTTACATAGTGATCAGATAGTGACGCCTCTCTTTGAGTTGTATTGGGGCAGAGGGCAGGGTAATGACAGCTAATAATTACTCCATTTAGTGAAGGAGGGGCAGAGACACCGCTTAAGAATACAGCGCGGTTAGATTCTGTCAACATGCAACTTTAAATCAGACTACATAATGGCTTAACAAAAACATTTTAAATGTTGATTATTATTCTGTTCTATTCTGTTCAAGGTATTCAAGATATGTTTCTTGGGAATTGAACCCATGACCTCAGTGTTACTGGGACCATACTGTACCATTAGAGCGACATATTAACATCCAGGGTTATTGTAAAAACTAAAATTGTAACTTGAAATAAAATAAAATATTATTTTTTTTAAAAAAAGTTCAGCTTTCAGGTAGTTGCCCAGAAAACACTTCTTATTTTCATTAACTTGACATACTAAAACAAACTAAAACTTAAATAAAAAAAATAAAATAAAAAAATTATAGACATATAAAAAAACTAATAACACCACACAACAAAATTTAACAAAAATTAAAATAAAATACTGAAAACCTAAAAAAAATTAAAAAATTAAAACTATTAATAAAAACCAGTATGGCAATGTTATTAAAATAATTTATTCACTTATTTATTTATTTTACATTTACATGCACCCAAAAGCTTCACTAAAACATTACACTTAGGAATTAATTAATTATAATAACATTATTTTGGATGCATTTTTATCCAAATCAATTGACCATTCTGTATATCAGTCAACTTATTACTTCTGATTCATATTTTTCATTTTTCAGCCAATTTTCAAGTGACTAAAGAATGAGAAACATCATATATATATATATATATATATATATATGATATACATATACATATACATATATATATGTGTGTATATGTGTATACTTGTGTGGATTTTGTACAGAATTGTCATTAAATATCCACTATCAGTCTAATTGTTCTGTGGTTAAACCTGAGGCTTCCAGCTGAATACATTTCTCTCTAGGTCTATGGCAGGGCTGCCGGTGGCTGTTCCTGTCAGGTAGCTCACGGTGGGGATGAGCTGTGTGAAAAGACTAAAGCAAGTTGTCATTGGTGTCGCTGACCCACAGGATGAATGTTTGGGTAGGCTTAACCTGCTGAGAGGCAGCAGGGGTTAAAACAACTACAAGGCCTTAAAAGATCTCTCCCATGTCAGCCTCAAAGAGGACGACAGCAGTGTTGGGCCTGAATGACACAAACACATTCACAAATGTTACTTGTTAATGATGTGTTATGGTCCATAACCAGGTGAACGGTCTATGTAGGCAGTATTTTAAGACAACAGAGGTGCACATTAGGGAGCATAATTGTAAGAGACCTTATTTTGGATCTTAAAATGCACTTGAGAGAGGTTATGTGAAACAAATCCATCCATCCAACAGAAGTGTCTCTTATAAATATATTTCATTCAATAGCAAAAATATACAGATAAAAATATTTATAAATATTTTAAAGACTCCTTTAAAATACTACTATCTCCAATATATATATATATATAAAAAATATTACAATATTTCACCCAGTATATATCATGTTATTGTTTACTAAAACTTACACTATTTAATTTTTGTAAAATAAAATAATGTAAAATATTACATGGGAAAAAAAATTACAGAAATGCTGCTTTGACAACTGCAATTAATTTTAAGCTAAGGTACTACAATTATTTAAACTACAACTGAAATAACCAGAAATTAAACCTAAATAGTAATAAAAATGAATAAAAATTATAAAATCACTTTAAAATTAATAAAAGCTAAACTAAAAAAATATTAATGATACTATAACAGTATATAAACAATACTCAAATAACACTGTGTGGAGGTTAGTCACCTAAGAGGTTCCAGTTCATTTAGAATGCTCCCTTAGAAGACAGCTGCCCATGTAGGCGGTGTACAGCTTACTAAGTTTTGGAACAGGGCAATAGTTTCACAGCACAATCTGACAAAGCAAATATGATCATTTAGATATTGTTATCAGCAAGGATGTACAGGATTGGAAGGAAAGTGTAACCTTATCTTAGTTTATTAGAAACAAGTGCTTCTTTGAAAAACACTAGTTAACTATTATAGCTCCCTTTATGAGGAGCTGCAAATCCTTTAGTTTTGATTGAGACGTCTGACGACGGTTTATGAGGAGTCGTGTTATGGTAATCTAACACCAGTTAGTTCTCTGACACAACAGCTGAGAATTCTGCTCTCTCTCTGTCTACGTTCCTCCTCTCAAAGTGTGTCTCTTCAGCGTCTCTACCTCATGGATGGTAAACCTTCACACACACAATACTATTTGAAGCATCTGTCCAGCCTGTGATCCGAGTGCCATCCCGGTTCTTTCTGGGCCGCGCATCAAAGCTGACCATGGCCCATTTGAAGTGAGGGCATGCGAAAGGTTCGTGGGATGAGCTGTCAACATCATCCGTCTCTCGCTCACGGCTCGCTCACTCAGCCCATATGATGTCATGGGAATGGAATGTGGTCACATGACTACATCCTGGCCAGAATGATAGGAAATTATATTGTTTTGCGTACCTGACATCTTTTGCGACACACAGAACAGTGTCACGAGATGCACACGCACACGTTTTATGGCGACTTTCCTTTGAAATAATGATACCTACCTATCAGAGGAAATATTCTGCATTTTTACATTTAAAAAAACTGTTTAATATGATTTATAAGGTGTTTTCCTCACGAGGACCAAAAACTGTCCTCACAAGATCACAGATTCTTGCTATTACTATTCTTATGGGGACATTTTGTCCATAGCGTAGGACCACACACACACACACACACACACACATACACGAGTGTATTTAACCCATATTTATGCATTCATTTATTTTAGTTTCCATTCACAATTTTCTCAACATTTATTCCACAGAATGACTGTAAAAAAGTCACTTATATAAGATGCTCAGTGAACTCAAAGTACTTAAAATAATATTTTTGGCCTTTGCAGGTTGCCATGATGACACATACGGATGCAGAGGGGATGAAATGCATATACTTTTTTTTATAGGAATTACAGTATATAAAAAATTACAAAAACAATTTAATGATAAAAAATGTACATTAATAAGAATTTCAAAATTTTAATAATAATGATGACAATAATAATAATATAAACATTATATTATTGAATTATTATACTATAAAATATATATATATATAAACCTTTTGAGGTCATTAAGACATTTTTTTTAAATAATGACTACTTTTATCCCGCAAGGATGCGTTAATTTGATCAAAAGTGACAGTAAAGACATTTATAATATTGCAAAAGATTTGTACTTCAAATAAATGCTGTTCTTTTTAACTTTCAATTCATCAAAAAAAATCCTGGAAAACAAAAATGTTTCTTGGGTATTAAATATTAAGCATATTAGAATGATTTCTGAAGGATCATGTGACACTGAAGTCTGGAGTAATGATGTTGAAAATGATCCCAAACTTTTGAATGGGAGTGTGACTTCAAATATATATTTTTGAAGTCATAGGCCAAACACAATGTAAATGCAAACAGCACTTAACTCTTTCTTCACTTGATTAATTTTGTAGTCCACTTTTAGTTCCAAAATCATGATCAGTAGGTTTTTGTTCATCCTGAAATTCAGGGAACCTTTTGATGTCTTCACCAAATATATAATAATGACTGTTATGAGGATGAGCACCTTATCACAGTAATTCATTGAGAGTGTGTGTGTGTGTGTGTGTGTGTGTGTGAGTGGGGGGGGGGGGGTCACTCACTCATTTAAGGCTCTTTCTTCTCTTCTTTAGATTGATAGCAGATTCCTCTGAAGTCTGGCCCAGCCTTGAAGTGCATGCTGGATTAGTCCAGAACACAAAGGGTGTGGTGTGGTCGAGGCATGTCTGGCCTCTCTTGAAAGGGTATCACTTAGTCCCCTCAGCAATGGATAATCTGAGGGTTTACACAGGCCGGCAGAGGACACAACACTCTGAGTTAAGGGAAAGGATTGGGGGTGGGATTCTGATTTAACCTAATGGAGGACCACTGGTATGCAGTTAAGACAATGAAAACATGACATTAATGTGTTTGCGTTGGGGAGGGGAGGTAAATCTGACAAAATTCCCCAAAACCTCCTTTTGTAAAAAGTTTGGTTAGTTCACCAAAAAATTAAAAACAAGTAAATAAAGATTTTTTTTTAAATGGTAAAAATGCAGAAAGTTTTCTGTTAAGAGTTAGGTTACAGTAATTATAACTAGCTGGATATAAAAACTATGATCACTGACACATCAGCCTAAAAGATCCACTGCCTAGCTATTGCGAGTTATAAAGTCAGAATTGTGAGATATAACCTCGCAATACTCAGTCAAAAAAATATTTTTTCCCTCAGAATTGGACTTTATAACTCGCAAATACAAGTTTATATCTCACAATTCTGAGAAGAGTAGTAAGAATTGCGATTTATAAATTTGCAATTGACCCTTCACAAACAGTTTGATTGACAGGCGATCTGACCAATCATAACCCCGAATCCGCCATTTTGTCCGTCAAAGCAGTCAGAGGAGTTAGTAGATTAACGTTGGTGAACTTGAACTTGTAAAATTGTGTGTACTCACGTCTTTCCACGCTTTAAACAACATTCCTTCTGATGTTCATTCATGTTTATTTGATGCTGTAAATGAACTAGTATGAAGAGATGATCGGTTCACGAGGAGCTACAGCGATCTGTCACGACACATTAAAGAGACACTAGACGCTATTCATTGTTTAAAATTACGATATATTAAATATGAAACTGTTTCATATGTCTGTCGATGTGTTGTCAGTGTCCTCTTTGCTCCAGGATGTATTTTTCACCACGTGAGAACATGATGTGTGGCGTGAGAGCGCATGGCTTGTCAGACAAAGCAACAGTTACTAAAGGGGGCGGGTCTTTGCGAAGGGTCAATTGCGAGAAAAAAGTCAGAATTGCAAGAAAAAAATTGCATTTCCAGGAAAAGAAGTCAGAATTCTGAGATAAAAAGTCGCATTTACCTTTTTAATTTTTTTATTCAGTGGCGGAAACAAGCTTCCATAATCATGCACCACTAAATACATCATGTTCCTGTCACAAAACATGGCAAAAAAGTGGTAGAAAAGTCAGACTTAGAACTCGCCGCGATCCATCAAACAACATAAACTGTTTTGCACAGCAAAACGCTCAACTCGAAGAGCTCAGCATGAGGGTGTGAAAATACCTTGAAACTGCATTATACAGATGCCGTTTTTCCATAGCCATTTTTTCATCCAGTCACTGATGCACACAGTATTTCCCAGTAGCCATATATCAGTACCATCACACACCCCAATATTCCCAACACAGTGGCTGAAACCTCCCTAAATCATTTTGCATGTCAAGTGGTGACAGTTCCGAGAGCTTATATGGGTCTGGCTCTATAAACGCATCCATATGGAGGCTGCAGGGCCGTTCTCTGGATCTCATGCCATTATCAGCCCATACATTACCTCTTTTATGGGCCCAGTAAGGAGTCCGATGAAACCATACCAGAGTCATGCCAGTAGATGAGCATTATCCTCAGATATCAAATGTATGCTTCATGTTTTTTACAGAGCTGTGAGGAGCACCCGCAGTTCCCAGCCGCAGTCGGGAGCGTCAGCGTGTTGCGCCCTTAAATATTTAACTTCCTCAAGAGATCTCGCAGCGATATGAGATATTAGCCCCCTAATTCCTGCTGACTGGTACAAACAGATGTTGAACGTCAGGTTGAAACTATCATGTTCTCCGGGTCAGACAGACCAACCAGTGCACGGCAGGCTCGGTTTTCAACGCGAGTTAGTTTGGCGATAAAGCTCAGTTACGAGGCTTGACACGATGCCCAGGATCCAGACACAACATTTACTGTATTATGGGTTTGACAATGATGGACAGACCGTAGGATGACTGAACCATCACTACTGTAAGTTATGGGTCTGTTTTGATAGACCTGACTGGGCAGTAATGGTATCATGTTCATGCATCAAATGGATCCCAGATTAAACAGACAAGTCAAGTCTTTTCATTGCGGTCATGGCACAGATTTGATTCATTATAAAGTCTAGTTTTATTAATGCTTTATCAATAGTTCATCATTACATCAAATTGATTGACTTCAGAGAGGCTATTAATGCACCTGAGCAGGTTTAGTCTAATATAACTGGTGATTTCTACATCTATATGAGTGTTTTTTTCTCAACCTTTAATATATAGTACAAGACAAAGGTTGGGACACACTTGACTGAATGTCGTACATTACCAGTCAAAAGATTTTTTAAAATAGTTTTACTTTATTTTACAGTATGTCCACTTACAGTGTACTTACATAAGAAAGTACTGGATAACATAAGGTAACTACATGGGTTAAGGTTCGGTGTTCAGGGTTATTACCCAGTTATTGTAATAACTATAATAAGTGCATATGTGCATGAGGAACAGGACTGTTGAATAAAGTGTTACCAAGTTTTTATAAGAAGTCTCTCCTGCTCACCAGGCTTCATTTATTTGATCCAAAATACAGCAAAAACAGTAACATTGTGAAATATTTGTAACTGTGTTCTATTTCAATATATTTTAAAATGTAATTTATTTCTGTGCCAGCAAAGATGAATATTCTGCAACATTACTCACATGATCCTTCAGAAATCATTCTAATATGCCAAATTGCTGCTCAAAAACATTCATTATTATTATCAATGTTGAAAACAGTTTTGTACATTTTTTTCAGGATTATTTAATGCATAGAAAGTTTAATATAAAGCTTTTGCAATATTAGAAATGTCTATACTGTCACTTTTGGTCAATTTAATGCATCCTTGCTGAATAAAAGTATTCATTTCTTTGAAGGTTTTGAAAGTATTTGAAAGTATTCAAATCTTTGAACAGTGACGATAATGTCACAAAATATTTCTATTTCAGATTCATCAAATAAATTCTAAAACATTTTTTAAACCATATATATATATATATATATATATATATATATATATATATCCTATATAGTCCTTCAAAACAAGTTTAATAACTATAAAACATTCTCAGACTTTATATATAAGACCATTTTTAAACTACTGAAGAAGTTCACTCTTTGTTTTTCCATTGATTGATTGATTGAACGATCAAATGAACATTATTCTGAAATATAGGAAATCATATCTGTAAAAGAATGAGTAAGTGTGTTTAAACATTTGACTGGTAGTGTAGATTTAATTGACTCACTTCCTAAAAATGCAAGTTAACAGGTTTAGTCTATAGAATAACTGATGAATCTCAAAGTCTCCATCTTGACCAAGGATATACTTTTCCCTGTTCTTGTGTCCCTAACAGGTAAAAGCATCTGTCCGGCTAATGGCAATGGTGTTTCACACATCCCACGTGCAACACTATCCTCCAGTTACTCATCAGTTTGGTCTCAATCTCTGAGTCGCTGAGTGACTGCTCTTCCCCAGGCCGGGTCTTATCAGCGCTGACGGTAACACGATTCCTCAAGAGCTGCAGATCTCTACGCCAAACTCTGTTTATCTTTACAAACCCACCGATCGAGAATTTAGCACTTGTTCTGTGAACTATTTGGGAATTGAAAAACACACAAACTTTTGTCCACATCTGCATAGTCTAATGGCTTGATTTCAAAACTGATGCATGAAATCAACTGATGCATGATGTTTTTCCCGGCATTTCTGTGCAAGGGTCAAATGTCAGTAGAAAGTGATATTTCCTCTTCCTGCTCTGGGAAAACAGGATTAGATTAGATTAGATCAGATTATCAGATGGGATAGATAAGAATAATCTTGGTCAAAAGTCTCAACAACCGTGTTGCGATAAAGCTCTAAGTTTAGGTTCATGAGTGACCAAAGAGTTTAAACCTCTGATTACGGTCTTTCCTCATAGGACGGTGACTAGAAGAACATCAGCACCCATTGAGACCCCCGCAGAGAGGCATGCTGGCCAATCCCTGCCCCAGGGTCTCCTCACCTTACATATAGCGGCCTGGCACCTGAGAGATGGGAAAGGTGAAAGGTTAGGGCCCCCAGGGGCCTCACAGTCAGTCTGAACCATCAGCAATAGGCCAACACCTTACAAGGTGACAAGTCAGTGTCCATCTGTGGGACAAATATTCATGATTTACGACACAAACTGGTTAAGAACAAACTGTTTTATAAATGCAAGAATAGAAAAAGACCACTCAATGTCATAAATGATTAAAAGTATCTATTACTGAATTTTTCCATGAATTTCAATTGGTTAGTAATTAGAAAAATTACATTCACACACTTCTTACCCCAAGTGATTATTTCACAGGGTTTATTTTTCGAAAAAGTTGTCCATTGAACATAGACCTCTAATTAATAACAGTGAGAAATAAGAAAAGGTTTTGAATAAGGTACACATCGAAACATTATTTTAGCCAACAAACGATGTAATTAATAAACTACCAAAAATTTATATCATTTAAAAAGAATGTCAACTTGTACCGTAAAATGACAAAGCCCTTCGATGCAATTATACGGCTAGCCAGAAAGCTAGCCTACAAAAATGTGATAGTCTAAAAACATAATCACAATTTAAGAACATTTAAAACATAATTTTTTTTAGTTTCAAACGAGTTTTACACGACTAACTATTGATTTGGTTATGGGCTAGTTAGACTAACTGAAATCAGGCAAAAATCTGAGGTGAGAAAACCTAGTTAAGCCTAATTGCCCGTAGTGAACGAACATCCTGTACTTTCTTCACGTCACATTAGTATGGGTGAATTCACAGGGTCAGCAATTTGTTCAGTATCGATGTCTGACAGAGTCGGTATCAATCTGTGACGTTTGAACGGAAAACGTGCGTCGTCAGTTTGCACAATAATTCATGCAAATGGACAGAAACCTTCGAATCCTAGGAAGACTTAAACCAAATGGACATTTGTTTTCTGATACTGTAATTGCAATTGAACAGTTCAGCTTGTCTGTAAAAAAAAGCGTTGAGTTTTACAATAGACTCATTTTTGTTGATTTTGGGAAAGTGACGCTCAATTTGTTACTATTCAAAAAAAAAAAAAGGGGGAAAAAAAAGACCATGGCGACAAATAATGATGTTTACACGTTACCCTTGAGTCATTAAATACATTTTCGTAGGCA
The DNA here is from genome assembly GCA_038088235.1 of Zacco platypus. Taxonomy (NCBI): domain Eukaryota; kingdom Metazoa; phylum Chordata; class Actinopteri; order Cypriniformes; family Xenocyprididae; genus Zacco; species Zacco platypus. The sequence continues at coordinate 25,526,108 of CM076068.1, read as the reverse complement.
TTTTTGGTTAGACAAAGAGTTAGACACTTTGAGATTGGTTAGACAAAGTTTGGTTAGTTCACCAAAAAATTCAAAACTTCATTTTCTCTCCCTCATGTCATTCGAAACACAAATGGAGATATTTTACATGAAATCTTAGAGTTTTTTGTCAACAAAAATGTGACAGTTGTAAGAAATGTAATACAAAGAAGAAATTAAGGCACATGTAAACTGAACTAAACTAGATAAACTTAATAAAGCATTATTTAAAACACCTTTCCTTTTTTATCATAGTGTTTTGTAAATTAATAAAGCTGACTGCATGTAGGTCTACCAGTATATTTTGTGTCCATTTCAATTATGTCTCACCACAGAACTATTCTGACTATGAGAACCCATCCTGCAATATAGTGGAACAACAATGTCCTTTGTTAGAATAAAGGCACACAGAGGGAAATTCGCTCTGAGTGCTTTCATTTGTTCGCAGATCACTGTGTTTTCACTAGAGAGCAGCAGGGTGTCTCTGGTGATGCCAGATCCGTTCGTGTTCCAGCACTGTTGACACGAATCTCCTGTCAGTTCTGCTTTATCCCAGACAACAGAGCCAATTCAGTTGTATTTCAGTTGTGTGTTTCTTTTTATTTTCTTTCTTTGATATGGGACATTGACTCTGAAATGAGACCAGAATGAACCGGCTCCATCCCAAACATCTATCACAGGTTTGTGACACAATTCCCTAAAGAGAACTTCACTTCTAAAAATGAAGATTCCAATTAGAACAAAAGAGTTTGATGCCAAAGGAGAACTTTTATGAATTCTACAAAACTTTTGTCGTGACTTAAAGCGTTTTAAAGAAACATGACGTTAAAATCTCCAAAGAACCAAGCCGAGGACCCAGTGAGGTGAGGATCATGTGAAACTTTAAGCATTTTCATACACCATTAAATAAGCAGAGTGTAAATAAAAGCTTCCAGACAAACAGTTGAACTTTTGAACTCTGCAGATATGAAGCTGTGATGACTTCGATTATGGTCGATCGCCCGCATTCAAAGCGACAAGCTGAAAATGTCTCAGTCTCACCTACTGTTTTCATGCGGCTCAGACTGGACTTGAGTTAATGGTAGAAGGGGAATCTGAATCTCTGGATAAACCGGCCGATCATATAAGGCTATTTACACCATCACCCAGTTGAGTCTGTGCCATTCAGCGCCAGTGGTTGTACAGTAAATAAACAGGCCCTGCTGCTGAAAAACTTCCCTGAGATAATGAGGACATTGAAGAGTTAAATGTGTCTGGCTTTTTGCAGAAAGCAATTAGGAGAGCCCACAGCAGGGGCACGGATTAATTCAAACGCTCGATTAAACCTGAAATTCTTTTGATAAATAATTGTCAACTCAATATGTTTGCTGGAGTTGATCTGTTATGGGAAAAAAAGATGGGGGCTGGTTAAATTACTTAGAAATGTAGGGTTTCAGAAACACTTTTTCACTGTACTACGCCTCAAACGCGTAATCTGAAATGTCAGTGCTTCTGTTTAAAACGGAACAGTACTTTAGTGCAAAAGCTAATTAAAAGTTGCCCTTAAACTGCCTGTTTGATTGCAGCCATCTACAAACAAACCATATATAATTGCGAGCGACTGTAAACAAACTACATAAACATGCAAACATGTTAATTGCTGTTGCCATTTTGTGCATCCATACGGCCACCCGCTGACTCCGTGGGAACACACCGAGATGCACTAGGTGTTTGTGTTTGTTGTGCCATTGAGCAGATAATGACAGAACATCATGCATATGATGTTTTGCTCATCATATAGAGCAAATAAACAGAAACCGAAGCTACAGGCATCTCAGATATATGCACGTTTTATTTACAAATCAGAAACATTCCATTTAAATAAAATATATCTACATTTCTTCTACAAAAAACAGCATCTCAGAAGGCACTTGCTATAGTGGCCTATGAAATAGACATGGAAAGTATCACAGTTTGGTGGAGAATTACCATTTACTCAAGGCGGAATGCATTTAAATGACGCAAACCCGCTTGGGGATGCATCCAAAAACACCAGACAGGCCACACAATGAATTAAAATGAACTTCAAGCTGTGCAGCTGAGGTGAAAGTGTATAGAGATGTAGTCTATTGTAGCTCACAGAGCACATTAGAGGTTCAACAAATGAGCGTCTCTAAACTTCGCTTCCATCCCGGTTGTATATGAGATTATTGACACTGAAATGGTTGGAGAGCGAGTTGATTAAGCCACTGCTATTATGGGATGTTGAGTAGTAGTTTAGTCTGTTGGTGTTGAGATGGCCGGGTTCTGACGGAGGGGCGATTTCGTGTCCAGACATGCCGTGCGTAAAATCCCCCAAGTGTCCAGAGCTGACGTCTCTGCTTCTGATCCCGTTGCTGTTTCCGGCCATTACCGAGTTCATGTTACCGATAAAGTTGTTAAAACACGGGCTGTGCTCGGCGGACGGGGAGGGGGATGATTTGGGCTCGCTGGAGCTCGGAGAGTTTTGGACACTCTGCGGGGACGCGCTCATCAGGCTCGCCGTGTCCGCCAATTTGAGCGCGTCCTCGGATTTTACAGACAGACCGCTGGCGTTTCCATCAGCTCTTCTTTTTCGCTTCCTTCTGAAGTTGCCGTTATCGAACATTTTCTCGCAATTGGAGTCCAAAGTCCAGTAATTTCCTTTGCCTTTAAAACAAAAACGCAAAGAAATTGAGTTAGCACAACACAACACACAAATCTAGTCCGCATAGCGTAACATATAACTGAACACGAACTTTTATGATCAAGAACGTTCAAACTCACCAGGGTCATCCTCATCCCGCGCAACTTTCTTGAAGCAGTCGTTCAAGGACAGGTTGTGTCTTATGGAGTTCTGCCACCCGGCTTTGCTTTTCTTGTAAAAAGGAAAGTTGTCGGCCACATACTGATAAATCTGACTGAGGGTCAGTTTCTTATCCTGCGCGTTCTGAATCGCCATCGCAATCAGCGCTGAATACGAGTACGGCGGTCTAACCATCTTGAAAAGTTCTTGCTGACTTGAAATGGAGAGCCACCCGAGATCTGCGCTTCCGAAGCCGGTGGGCGGAGGAAGAAACTGCCGCTGGTTCGACCCAAATCCTGATTGAATGTAAGACCCTCCGTTCGGGCCTGAGAGATACGGGGAAGAGGTGATACCTGGGCTGTTCATCCACAGGTAAGGGTTGGTTGAGGGCGAGGTGTACTCGCCGAGTCCGTAGCTGGAAGGATGCGCGGGCGGCCTTTGCGCGTGGTGGTGATGGTGGAGGTTCTGTTGGTACATGCTGAAGTTGGTATCGCAGTACACGGTCATGTCCAGGATGTCCTGCGCGTTATGGTGCTGGAGGGGACTGGTCTGCTGGCTCGACGGCTGCTGCCCAAACGCGTTCATAATCCGTTCGCCCTCTAGAAACATGAAGCGAGCTGAGTTTCACCGATCAGTCCTGCTGAATGTGCTGTGGGATTACCCTGGAGTACGCATCAGGGGAGGGTTATTTAACCTGTCCGGGGTGCATGCAGTGAATGAACTGCTGGTTGGCAACCCCTCCCACTGTCACACTTCTCCTCAATTAACTCCATCCAATATGCATTGAGATCATTCATGTGATAAGCGTTTGGGAGGCAGCTGAACACAAAGTTTGCTTTTGGAAAAAAAGTATCTATTATCTAAAGGAAAATAAAATCAGAGGAGATGCTGGTATCACATCTTTTAAATACAAAAGTGTAGGTCAGTGTATTCAAACATTAAAGTATCGACTAACTAACTAGGCTAAATCAAACTGTATAACATTTCCTCGTCATGCGCAGTTAACAAAATGGACAGCGGGGCATGTTGTCACAAATGAAATAGCTTAACAGATTGTAAACAGTAGGACATTATTAATGTCAAACCATTATTTTAGTCCAAAATTAGTGTATAAATGTGATTTAAGAAAGACAAATATATGTGAACTGATTGTAGAGTGAATTCGGTGTGACTGGGACACTTTTTCCCATTGAGATGACTTGGAAAAAGTGTCCCAATCGAGCTGAATTCACTCTGTTGATGTGGTTGTACTGGTTTATCCATCAATATATCTGATCAAAAATAGTTAGTTTGAATCATTGCATTATTCTTATTTACCAAAACTGAGGATAAAAGCATTTGTGCAACTTTAAACCTCATTGATAAAAAAAAACTAACCTCTATCTATAAATATAATTGTGAAGGAAATAAAGATTTAAATGTTTTGGGAAATTATGGTGCAAATCTATAAAATGAGATGTTTAGTTTAGAAACAAGTTGATGATGTATTGTGATGATCACTTTACATGAAATTAGTCTAATTGGACGAAACGCCCCACCCCCATATTATGCAAATGTGCAGTACATCTTCAATCACCAGAACTCAGTGAAGTTTCACTTGAATTTACAAATGGATAGGACAGAAGAGTCAAAATGAACAGAAATGTGTTGTTTTGGGAAAGCGTTCAGCTTTTGCATTACTAGATTAAACTAGTTAGGTCATTAATCTATGCACTTTGCTTTTACATTTTTGAAAATGCACAGAAAAAAATAAATGGAAATATATGTTTCACTATACCTGCTATAATTTAATAATAGTCCATTGAATATAATTAATATAAATTATTTTATATATTATTAAGGTTAGGTGTGATAGCCTATATAATGAAGTTCTTTGTAAATTATAGTTTAAGATTAACCAAACATATAAGCTCTATTAGGATGAAAAGACGAGGGAGCCTGAAAGTAAAATATCTGAAAGAGATTATATTTTAAGATTGACATCATGTGCTTGTCTTTCACAGTGTGATTAAACTAATAAAGCTCTTTAGACCCTGTGAAGGAGAATGTCGCCACCTTCTGTCCATTTGGAGAACATGAACATTTCAACTCAGAGAAGAACAAAATGACAAAATGACAATTCTATTCTATTGAAAACAGAAACATTGCAGTCTATAAACACTGGGTTAAAATCAAACCAATTCAGGTTGTTTTCAACCCAAGGGCTTGGTAAATACATGACACTGTAAATTGGGTTGTTTATTTAACCCAGCATAATGGGTCAATTATTTGTTTTCACTAATACTAGCTTCTTTTTTTTATTTTTTATGTTTTACATCATCCATGAATTAATGTTACGGTTTAAATTAAATCCTCTAAACCTTTTTTTATCCACACAACCATACATTTTATAGTATGGCATATTGTTTTTAATACAGTTAAGATCGTTTAATAAATATTATAAGTCAAAATTAAGCATTTAGAAGTAATTCAAGAGTAATCGAACAGTCCAAATTAAACGATATACAGAACAATAACTAATTTTTAGATAAAATAAAACGTATATAAACCTGTATTTTACTGAAGACATACACCATTTTGACGGAGCTGCACTGCTCTCTCCTGAAGAGGTCGCAGAAACCCAGCGATAAATAACTCAACCCCTGGGTTGTGATGGCTGACCCAGGATCTGGGTAACACAAAAACAACCCAAACACTGGCTTGTTACTTCTGAGGTCTGACCCAGGAGCTGGGTAACACAAAAACAACCCAAACACTGGCTTGTTACTTCTGAGGTCTGACCCAGGATCTGGGTAACACAAAATCAACCCAAACAATGGATTGTACTTCTGAGGTCTGACCCAGGATCTGGGTAACAGAAAAACTACCCAAACACTGGCTTGTTACCTCTGAGGTCTGACCCAGGATCTGGGTAACACAAACACTACCCAAACACTGGCTTGTTACTTCTGAGGTCTGACCCAGGATCTGGGTAACACAAAAACAACCCAAACACTGGCTTGTTACTTCTGAGGTCTGACCCAGGATCTGGGTAACACAAAAACAACCCAAACACTGGGTTGTTACCTCTGAGGTCTGACCCAGGATCTGGGTAACACAAAAACAACCCAAACACTGGCTTGTTACTTCTGAGGTCTGACCCAGGATCTGGGTAACACAAAAACAACCCAAATACTGGCTTGTTACTTCTGAGGTCTGACCCAGGATCTGGGTAACACAAAAACAACCCAAACACTGGGTTGTTACCTCTGAGGTCTGACCCAGGATCTGGGTAACACAAAAACAACCCAAACACTGGCTTGTTACTTCTGAGGTCTGACCCAGGAGCTGGGTAACACAAAAACAACCCAAACACTGGCTTGTTACCTCTGAGGTCTGACCCAGGACCTGGGTCACACAAAAACAACCCAAACACTGGCTTGTTACTTCTGAGGTCTGACCCAGGATCTGGGTAACAGAAAAACTACCCAAACACTGGCTTGTTACTTCTGAGGTCTGACCCAGGATCTGGGTAACACAAAACAACCCAAACACTGGAAAACTGGAAAAATAACCCCCCAAAAATTATCCAAAAGGCTCAACCCAGGAAAAAATCAACCCAATATTTTGTGGAGACTCCTATTCATTTTAATTCAAAAGGGTATATATATATATATAATGCTAAAACAGCAAGTTACAAATATTAAATCAATGCTTGAAACATGGTAAGAGTAAGTAAATCATAACAGACTATGACAATGAATTGAATTTTAATATTCTGTCTAAAGTCTGGCCAGTAGATGGAGACGTGACTTCATCATGATCTCTGATACTGACAACTCAGTGATACTGCTTGATTTTGGGCCTGTCCAAATACAAAAAAACTTAAAACACTTGCGGTCTTCACGCCCACTCTAAGACTTTATCCGAACCCGTCATGTAAGCCAACAAGTGGTCAAGTGTGGGTATTTGGACAGGCTCTTTCTCCGTTACTGAGTAGAAATATATGAGAAAATACTTTGAAAAACTCAATTATCAACAACATAAAACCATGATGTGCACAGATATAAAATGCTTCTTCATGCTTGTGTACATTGCAACTTATAAATGTGGGTGTATTTGTTTAATAAATAACACAACCCTTTTTTCCTGCATTTTGATTTACCCAACACAGTCCCTCGGTATTAAAGTGTTGGCCAATTAACACTAGCAATGTCAACTCCTTATGCCAGATCAGCAAAGATTTCTGAATGAAAGAGGGCTGTGTGTACTAATCAGTTTAAATCAGTATATGAAGACACAAGACTCCTTTCTCAATCTAATGAAAATCACAAACAATGTGATTTGCAAAGCAAATGTTTAGCATTTAACGTAGCATCCTGGTATCTCACTAACTCTTAACAAGCGTCTGTCTCCCCCTTGTGGTGAACAAAGGAACATGTGATTCACATTATCGAGATTTTTTATTTACTGTTTTAGTTATTACACACCTCAGGATATAACATCAAACTTTTTTTTGATGAAGAAACTAAAGCTAAATAGCCAAATACTTCAATAAATAATATCTCCATGTATGAGCAAATAACAATAGACCCATTACAGTTACTAAATCCCTATTTTCCCATATCAAAAAACATGATTTTTTTTATGCCATACAAAATTAAGCAGGACATGTTTAGTTTATCCAATACAATCTTTTTATGAAATTTTGTCTATCGAGGCATGTTGTCACAAAGCTGTTTGTTTCGTTGTATTTTCCGGAGAAATAAAAGGTAGAAATATTAGTATTATATTCAAATTCACCGCAGTAAAACATGTGACAGCTGGCCTCGTTTCCCCAATAGACGATCCCAATAGAGGAATTATAGTTTACTTTTAGTACTGACACCACAGATAGACAGATTAAACCGCTGTCACACAACATCGCACTTCAAGAAGTGTGACATTCCTCATCTGTGAATGTGTTTTCAATCTAAATATGTCAAAGCTGAAACAAAATGTTACTCAACGAACTTAAAACCGGTATAACAGCATTTCCATTCTCAATGGTTAGAGTTGCTGGTAAACTCTCCTGTATGAGGGATATTTTATTGGCAGGTATAATTGATTTAAGAGATTTAATGAAGCAGTCTCTGAATTTCTTTCCTTGTATGAGTGTCATATTACGATATTATGGTTGCGTCTTTTGGATTTTTCTTAAATTCAGCTTCGCGCTGCTCGGCAGGCCGAACCCAGCCAGATCCTGTTGTAGCTGAAATAAAGAGATCGCAATTTCTTGAATCACCATTCATCAAGCAAAAAACCATTACGTACAGCAGAAAGAGCAACTTACTTTCTCTAAAACAGCCGCCATGTTTTCACTCTGTGTTAGGTCTGAAAATGACGTAACTCTCATTCTAAGTCCTATGATGTTTTCTAAGAGAAATAAAGCACATGATTAATGATTAATATGTTATGTTTAAACTGAATGCTGAACATACTGAAGAGGTCAAACAGGAATATAATCTTTGACTTTCATAACATCGCCAAGTACTTTTACATTTCAGCGTCCGGCTGATGTTTTTTTATCCATTCTGCATGTTCCTGGGACTGTTGACATTGCTAGCGCCAAAAGAGCATATGATACTAAAGATTATAATCTTGATGGCATTCATGTACCTTGCAGATTATTTGGATGTGGTCCACCATCCACCCTGAAGGCCCATCGACCTGGAACATTCACATTACTGGAGTTCACAAGGCTTGGAATAACGTTCCCATTGACTGATCCAGGAATTACAACGTAGGCCGTGGAGTTTACAGTGTCATAACCAGCCTGCGAAAACAAGCAAATAACTACCGAGACAGAACATCAAGAAGAGATAAGCGTATTTATGTATAAGGCATGTTTTACCTGCACCAGGTTGGGCGTCACAGCGCAGTCTCCATAATTCATGAGAATAAAAGACAAATCACCACCCGAAATTAAGACTACTTGAAATGATGTTTCCTGCAAATGTGGGAACACTGACTGTCACAGCAGTTTTGAGAATTGTAAGCTTAAACTTAAAGGTGATTTAACACGCAAACTTACCGTGTCAGTGTGATAGACGTACTCCACTCTATCCCAAGTTGCGACAAGGACCCAAGTAGCGGTGAAGCTCAGATCAGGGAAATATTGGTTTATATCCTGAGTGGCTTGAGTGAGCACACTTCCATTTGAGAACTGCTGATAAGAGATGATGCCATTCCTACTGACGTCAATGTCTGTCCAGAGGGGAGCGATGATGTCTTCATTTCCATTGATGGGAAAGGTTATAGGGACAAACTCTGATGAAGACTGGTTGAATGTAAGGTGCCCGTTATTGTTAACCTGTGTAATAAAAGATATTAGTCATTTTTCTCATTCACCAAATGCGTTAACAAAACAGAACTTACGTAAGTCTTGCTGTATATGCGGCCAAAGAACACAAAAGGTCTCCACAGGTTGACAAGAGTGGAGTTTTCGTCCTCAACAGAAATATCAACAGTGTCTCCAGCCGCCGAGCCGAATGGATAGAATATCACCGGCGCTGCAAGACAAACAAGTTCATGCACCAATGACAATAATCATGTTTTTTCACTTCACACAATTTTATCTGTTCTAGTTTCTAAGGTTAATAATTACCTGTCTGTGCATTTGTCACCCTGCCTGTTGGAAAAAAAAACAAATTTGAATGCAATTTCACATAGAAAACGTGAAGGATATTATTCAAATGAATGGTAAAACTCACTTAGTGACAGGACTGATATGAACGCCAGCAGATAATGTAAAACTGGAGACCTCATGTTAAATATTTGGATTGTCAGAGATATCAGAGCTAGAAAGTAAGTAGAAAAATCACAAAGAAATATTAATACTTATTTTGATTTTATAATCATTCTACTCTACAAACATATCTTTTCAGTTTAGAACATAACATATCAAATTAGATATAGATAGACATATAATCAGAGGGCAAACTGTCAAAACAAACAGCGCTGTAGACAAAAAGTAAGATGCTTACCTCAGACGGTTTCATGGAATATGCAAGAAGCAGGTTAAAATCTGATCCTCATTATCATAGCACTGCAGGGAGGGACGTCAAATGCATTCACAAATTCTCACAAAACAACACAATGTTCAATCTACATAACAATTGAAGTGAAAGAACTGCTTGACTTCACTTCAAATGTTAACCCTAGACATTTGTTTTTTCAAGACTTCATGAGTTCATCCCATTGAAATTGTGCCGGGGGTGGGCTATTTCGTCAGATTGGATTGAAACAAAAATACACATACATACGTCATACACAAGTGGGTTGAACTTTTATTTAATGATTTTTAGATTATTCTACTGACGAAACAAGTAGAACAAAAATGTAAAGGTAAAATATGTAAAATTTTTATATTAAAATATCCAAAAACCACTTACACAGTGTTATGTATTTCATTCAGCTGTGTACTTACATTATCCTAAATGTTTCCAAGAATTTGTAAATTCAGAGAAATTCACAATTTTAAATAGCGCACCTCCCTTGTCACGTGTCGCCTGTCAATGACGTGATATCTGCGTTATCCCTGGTTTCCGCTTGTACTGCATAGTAACCATGGCAACAGACACAGCTGCGTAATGTCTAGGGGCACGTTGCTGTTGTTTCGTTCAAACATTGTGGACACTGGCAAGCAAACTTTGGGACAAAAGGAGACAAATGAGGATCAATATCGGCGTGGCGTTTCTGAGATGGCGAGAGCTTTGCGACAAACTTTGACTTGACAGAGACGAGCTCTTGCACGTTATTAGACAAGATAAGCAAATGTAGGCTATGTAAGACTAATCGATTCTCGGCCACGCCCTGCTTCATACCACTGTCATGTTAAAAAACATGCATTCACTCATCTATAAACATTATTTCCCCATAAATATTATTAGATCCATCGGCATGACGACAAGTTCCATGATTCCATATTCACTGTGTCATCAATCTATGCCTTTGTTATTGTTTTGACGAGTTTAGTGACCCCTAGCGGAGGAAAAAAATACATAGTGCACCTTTAAGTAGGGATTTCAGAGGTCAAAAAACTCCAGACAACATGAGGTATGGAAAATTATAAGTGATATAGGAGATTTATGCTCTTTGGATGCCATTGAAAACACAGTAGGTTAGTCATCTATCGCTCACAGCCTCGCTTCCAGAACTGTCATGGCGCTGCTCTAACTAGACCTATAACAATGACGCTCTGTTTATCCCTCCGTGAACATAACCGCAGCGCACGCTTTAAAATCGGATGGATTTTGATTGGCTGTCAACAGTGGTGTGTAGTCTAGTTTTTTGTACTTAGTTTTTTTTTTTTAAATTGTGAATATTAATTAATATCGCGTTAATGCACATTTAAGATGACCGTGAATTAACTCTCATTTGCATAGTTTGACTTTAACAATCGTTTATATCAGATTTGCATGTGTCCCGGTATCTACCTTACTTTCTGTCCCTCCACAATAACTGTTTTTAAAGCCTTTCAGTCCACAACATAGACATTATAAAATACATAGACGCCCCATTGGCCTCTGGATCTTACATCAACGGGGCCTCCATATTGTGCAGGGCAACGTGCCCATAACGCTCATAAATGGAATTGAGAAAAATTATTTCGCGTGATACAGGTGTCGAGGAATAACCTTTCACAGGTAAACCTGAACATTTGTTTCTGGTTGTATTTGGTCATTATATAAATTATGTTGATAGTAGTTGGCCACTGGAGTCAGTCAGAAAATAGCTAGCGATGTCGCTAATTAGCTGTGAAAGTTACATGATTTATATTATAGCTCTTATTTTATAAACTAAATTTCCGGAAATTTAAATATGCAAATTTATTTTCTTAAAACCGACTTTTAAGACAAACACTTGTTTCGGCTTATAACTGGCTAGCTACTTTTCTCGCAGATTGAAGGTTTCCCAGAGACCAAGAGTTGAGGAGACAGAGGGAAGGACAGGTCAGGTCAGACTGTCAGGATTAAGGATGGAGCTAAATCATCGGTATTAGTGTTATACATATGTTATATGCTATTATCAATATATCATTGTGATATTATATTATTGTACTTATACTATTTGTTATGATTGTCAGCTGAAGTGCCCGTGAGGACCACTAGAGGGCACTTCACCTTGAACTCACACACATACACTTTCACTGCAGTCACTCTTCACTACATTTCCCATAAGCCCCGTCCAGTCATTGATTACCGCACCAGCTGCACCACCTCATTACCCACACTATTTAAACACACCGCACAGTCACTTCTGGGCGAAGTCTTGATTTGGTTACCTCTGTCATTTCTGAGCGTCCATTCCCGTGTCCGTTTTCCTGGTCTTGTTTTTGCCTGTTTTCCTGTTTTTTGAACGTTCTCTGCCTGCCCCTTGGATTTACTGCTTTTCATTTATGGACTGTTGTTTGCCTGCCGCCTGCCTCGATCTAGCCAGTTTATCGACTACGATTCTGCCATACCTGTTTGCCACTGTTTTGACCATTGCCTGTTTGACCACGTTTTTCAATAAAGCTGCATTTGGATCCCATTCTGCTGTCTCCTCATTACACTACTATATAATTATACTATTCATTACTATTATATTTGCTGTATACCGTTTATTGACAATACATATATTATACTTTATCATTGACTATGTTACATACATACATTCCTATATATATTATATACAACAAACTATTTACCATTACTTCTCACTTTATCTTTCATTTATTATTTGCATTCAACTGTAGTTGTACCATATCATATGTATTATCATAAAGTATCCATCAGTTGTCATTGTTATCGCATGTTTTGGAGCATCTATCTGTAAATATCTGTATCATTTTAGTGCTATAAAAATACAGAAAGCAGCGTGTGTGATTTGTATTTGAACATTTGCTTCATTTTCTCAACAGTGGTTAATTCTAAACAAAAGAAAAGCTAAAATGGGTTAAAAGACAGAAAAAACCTTTTCCACAATAGGAAATCTTTTTTTTTTCTTTTTCATTTAATGTGAAAATTTATATTATCTCATTATGGGCGTTTTGACAATTCTTATCCAAGAAGAAAGCAGCCAATATTTTATAAAATATAAATATTTTTTTAAAGTCTACTATTGAGGTTTTAAGTAACTAGAGATGGATGTTTTTTACATCATACAACACTGAAATCGGTTGATAAATGTAAACGTTATTTTCATTTTTATCCAGAATTACAGCAGCACGCCAGTTTACTTGCATTTGTTTACAGTGCAGTCTTGCCCTCAGTAATATGGCGAGTTGACGTATCGCACCAATGTTCCAAAGCGGCCAATGGGGCGTTCATGTATTTTATTATGTCTATGGTCCACTGGCAAGGAGTTCTCATCTCTCTCATCAGCTGAAACAAGATATAGCTTATGGCGGGACGGAAGGTCAAAAAATAAGACTAATGACTTGTCACAGAAAGTCACTGTACTATTGCCAGTGGCTACTCAGTTTCCCACTGATAGGCCAACGGTGAATCTCCTCACGCAGAGGGAGACTCATTTTCCTCACTCTGCAAATGACTGACTCTCCTCACGCAACGCAAATGATTTTTCCGAAGTATTCTAGGTATTATACACTTTCAGGGGAAAAAATGGGTCACTGAGACCCATTGAACGTACCATTTAAGTAATATGTACACTTTTGGTACCAATATAGGCCTACATTTGTGGTACTAAGCACTTGTTAGGTACAAAGGTGTACCTTTTCAAAGGATACCACAGCTTTTGTACCTTTTTTTCTGAGAGTGTGTTGACTTTTAATTTTTGTATTATTTTTTTTACCATTTTATGTATAATCATTTTATCTTTTATTATCATAGAGCGGGTTTTGATTTTAATCTTATATTATGGTATTTTTACTTTTAAAGTGAAGTACTTGGTGCCTATTGTAGGCTTTTTATTGTAAAGTACTTTGAGCTGCATTACCTTTATGAAATATGCTGTAAATAAGTTTATTATTATGAGAACAAATGATGATACAATTAAGCAACATATGATACAGTTAAGCATCATCACACTCCAAGAGTACCGTTTTCACAAATAGCATGTTTCCATGTAATGAAAGGGAGACAGCAGGTTGAAATCCAAACGCAGGCTTTAATAGTAGTTGACAGGGTCAGACAGGCAATGGTTATCAACAGCAATCAGGTATGTCAGGGAGCAGGCAGAGACATAAACTTGAACAGGCAGGTAGATCAGGGCAGGCAGCAAAACAACACAGTCCAATAACATGAAACAATAGTCCAAGGGTAGGCAGCAAAACAATAAGTACACAGTAGGAACAGGCAGAATGGCAATGGGTAAACAAGACAGGAAATAATGCTCAGAAAAGATAACCTGGGTTGATCAAGACCTCACAGTGAGTGTGGTGTTTAAATAATGTGTGTGAGACGAGGTGATTGAGTAATGTGCTTCAGCTGGTGAGGTGATCAATGATTAGATGCGGGGCTTCTGGGAAATGTAGTCTGTGTGAATAAGTGGATGAGAATGAGTGTGAGAAGTTCATGGTGAAGTGCCCTCTAAAGGTGATCATAGGCACTTCACTTGACAATCGTGACATTGCAAATGTGAAATATGCATTTTATACAATTCAATAAACACATAGTTAATATTACTGACTTTTATTTTTATTGCAATATTGTCTGTTTATGGCAGTAATTCTTAAAGTGTGGTCCGTGGACCACTAGTGGTCCGCCATCGCCCCCTAGTGGTCCGCGAAAAGATGACCTAAACAAGACAAGCTCTTAACCTGCACCGGATCGCGGGCGGGGGGGTTGACGTCAGTGTGTTTTAATAACGAAAAAATGGATCATATCATTGCATTTGTGTTTGAATAATTAGTTTTTGACTTGAAACAGTTGCATATTAAACTTAAATTTAGTTTATCCTTCCTATTTTGTTGTTTTTGGGGGGCGTGTTAGAGTGGGACTCTGTTAGGTGGTCCTCAGAAAAAAATTGGAAGATAAAGTGGTCCTTGGGCTGAAAAAGTTTGAGAAACACTGGTTTATGGCCAACGAAATAGTTCCAAACAAAGATCACACCAGAACCTTTGCAACACACATCTTTGTTTCGACTGGTTCAATGATTCAATTACCCATTTAAGACATTCCCTACATCCCATTGTGCATACTATCCACCCTACCTACCCTAAATAGTATTGAAAATTGCTAATGTTACTTGTTAAAGTCTGTCAGAAATCAGTATTGTGAGGTGCCTTCGCACGCAAACGCAGCCTTACAAGTCATTGCCTGATAAGGCAGCGAGGCTACAAGCTTTGAATAAACTTCAAAAAAATGGAGAAAAAGCTTCCCGTATTTTTTTGTGGTTGACGTCAAAGCTTGTGTATAAAACTCTAAAGTATGTTGGCACAGAAGCAAGTCAGATTGATTGCCAATATAAACAATGCGACATGCCCTCATTCTAAAAAAACAAACAAAACTGAAAAATGTGACCCAGACTACGTTAAATATGAGGGGTTGGCACTGTGTTGTGTTGCCAATTAATGTCCAGTGTTAGACCAGCTGATAGCTGCTGTCCCATGGGGACATACAGAATTTTACACAGTAATGTCCTTGAGCACAATACATGCAGGTATTTTTGATTGGATGAGTAACGCTTCTGGTAAATGTAGTTGTAGACAAAGAGCAGGTTTAATTGCATAGTTCACATGTGACAGATCAGTTTGATACGTTTATACACCTGAAACTTGTTCAAAACATCTGATGACTCAAAGCATGATATGATTGGTTGGAACAGATATGATAAAATTAGTTAATGAAATAATTGATTAATCATATGTCATTATACACGGTCATTTATGTTTGTGTGTGGATGATTTATGTGTTATATGTATGTGGGAATAAGAAGTTGAAGGATGAGAAAATATAAAGGTTTCCTTCCTGCAGAGAGGCATTCTTCTGTGAGTTTCTACTTCTTCAAGGACACCATTTTAAGCCTTCCATGTATCACGGCTGTGTCTTTTTGACAGTTCTTAATTTCATCGCAAAGAAACTTGACATTCCTTGATCGACCAGCTTCTGTTTAATCTGAAACAAAGATGGGCAGATAGATCAAAATATATTTTATGTCCATTGTATTTTTCCATTCTTATATTTCTTATTTTAAGCACTGATTTTTTTTTCTTCACATTTTGACTTGTTATACACAATGCACAAAAACAAAAACGTATTTCATTTTTTGGTGTTTAAACACCATTTACCATTTACTATTTTCCCTCCACTTTACAATTATGTCCCACTTTGAGTTGATGTATCACATAAAATCCCAATAAAATACATTTTTTGTTTGTGGATGTAATGTGTCAAAATGTGGAAAAGTTCAGTGGGTATGAATACTTTTGCAAGGCAATGTAAGTCAACACTGTCAGATATTAAGTGAGAGATATAAGATAAGATATTTTTCAACTCTGAGGCAGGAATGGGCATTCATACAACAACTTTTGTATGAAAAGTGTGACTTACTTGCTGCAGAACAACCTCAGCGGTTCCATTCTGTGTCAGGTCTAAAAATGACCTAAGTTTGATTTGAAGTCCTAAGACATTTTCTAAAAGGAAACACACATAATACTGCATTATAACACACACACACACACACATAAACAAACTGATAATAAGAAAACATAATTTTGATAAAAGTCCTACCTGTTCCGTTGTTGACAAGAAAGGCCCAACGACCCGGAACATTGACGTTACTTGTGTTCTTGAGGTTTGGGATGGAGTTGCCAGGATTTTCATAATGAATGACACGGTAGTCAGTGGAGTTTATGGTGTCATATCCAGCCTATTAAAACCATGAAAAATGAATGTTATGAATAGATACAGAGCCAGTGTAGAATATTATTTCAATCCTGGGATGTTTGTTTTACCTCCACTGGAAAATTTATCCCAGCACAGTCACCATAATTCATCAGAATGAAAGAAAAACCACCTCCTGAAACTAAAACCACTTGAAAGGTGATTGTCTGAAAATAAAATAAAAAACATCATGATTCATAGTCTACACAGTCTGTGACCTTGTGCCTGAAAAAGAAAAAACTATTTACCGGTGCTAAGCGAAGATTAAATACATTCAAATCGCTCGTCTGAACATAGTCCCATGTTGCAACAAAAACCCAAGAAGCAGAAAAGCCAATATGAGGGAAATACTGGTTTATATCCCGACTGGCCCGAGTGAGCACACTTCCACTTGTGTACTGCTGATACCAGTATTTTCCTAAACCAAAGTCATCAAGCTCAGTCCAGAGAGGAGCAATGAAATCTTCAGCTCCATATTTGGGAAAAGGGTAAGGGTGAGCTTCTGGTAAAGGTTGGTTGAACGTAATGAGTCCATTATTATTGACCTGAAATGAGAGAAGTCAGTTCAAATCCACCACTAAAATATGACCTGGCTTGTTTGCATTCATATCAGACTGGCAATGGAATTGGATTCTCACATATATATAGTTGTGCTTGCGGCCAAAGTAAGTAAATGGAGTGGAGAAGGTAACATATATGTAGGTTTCACCACCATTTTCAAACTGTTCAAAGTCTCCTGCGGCTGGGCCGAATGGATAGAATATTACTGGTGCTGCAACACAAAAAAAAAGTTACCATTCTCATACCATTGCCCGTTCGCAAAGACCCGCCCCCTTTAGTTACTGTTGCTTTGTCTGACAAGCCATGCACTCTCACGCCACACATCATGTTCTCACGAAGTGAACGTCAATGCATACCGACAACGCGTCGACAGACAACACAGAGCAGGTTACTTTTGATATGAAACAAAGTTTCAAATTTCAAATATTAAAGAGATTTAAAGAAGTTCAAACAATAAATAGCGTCTAGTGTCTCTTTAATGTGTCGTGACAGATCGCTGTAGCTCCTTCAAGCGGCTCGTGAACCGATCATCTCTTCATACTAGTTCATTTATAGCATCAAATAAACATGAATGAACATCAGAAGGAATGTTGTTTTAATTTTACAATTTTACAAGTTCAAGTTCACCAACGTTAATCTACTAACTCCCCTGACTGCTTTGTCGAACAAAATGGCGGATTCGGGGTTATGATTGGTCAGATCGCCTGTCAATCAAACTGCTGGCGAAGGTTCAATTAGGCATCGGATGAAAGAGCCTCAGACTAAAAGGCATGAATTATCCATGACTCGCATTCTTATGACTGGTGGATTCAGAGGTGGTTACTGACAGAATGAACACATACAAACACCATTAAATAGCTAAATTTTCATCATTCCAATTTAATAATTTGATCCATATATTAGGTCATGTATGATGAATCTAGGGCTGTCACCAACGATTATTTTGGTAAAAAGGTGCACAAAAAGTATTCTTGTCACTTTATATAATTAAGTTTGAAGCATTGTACTCGCATGAACTGTTTTAAATATGTTTTAGTGCCTCTCTGGGGATCTGAAAGTGTTTATTAACTTGCTGGCAATAGCTGAGCCATCAGATTTCATCAAAAATATCTTAATATGTCTTCCGAAGATGAACGAAGGTCTTACCGGTGTGGAACAGCATGAGAGTGAGTAATAAATGATTGAGAGAACTAACCCTTTGAAGCAAAAAAGTATTGAGAAGTATTATAAAATGGATAGTGCAGATTGGACAACAGCCGTGTTTTATTTATGATACTATGACAGCTTCACAGAACAGATCTGTGTATCACTGCACAACACCCTAAGCATTGCATTGATGGGTGGTGAGTCATCTATTAATCGCAGCAGCATTACTTACCTGGGAGGACTGTGGTGGTGTCTGTGGTGGATTCTGTGGTGGTGTCTGTGGTAGTTTCGGTGGTGGTGTCTGTGGTAGTTTCTGTGGTAGTTTCGGTGGTGGATTCTGTGGTGGTGTCTGTGGTGGTTTCTGCGGTAGTTTCTGCGGTAGTTTCTGCGGTAGTTTCTGCGGTAGTTTCTGTGGTAGTTTCGGTGGGGGTGTCTGTGGTAGTTTCTGGAGTAGTGTCTGTAGTAGATTCTGTGGTAGTTTCTGGGGTGGTTGTTGTGGTGGTTGTTGTGGTGATGTCTGTGGTAGTTTCTGTGGTAGTTTCTGTGGTAGTTTCTGCGGTAGTTTCTGCGGTAGTTTCTGTGGTAGTTTCTGGGGTGGTTGTTGTGGTGATGTCTGTGGTGGATTCTGAAACAATGAGAAAATACAAGCACCATTAAAAACTTCATGAACTCACTTCACGAATGCAGTTTTCTGTCCTGATGTACTGATTTTTCAGGCCCATATTGGGTTTGTTCAATCGGCACCATCTGGCAACAGTCTGTAAGTACTGACTAGCGTTGTTGTTTGTGCTGGTATTGTTTTAATGCTTTTAATAAAAAAGAAAAAAAAAAATGTAATAAAATTCTGTAAAGTACATTAAAATGCTTCGTATTGAGAGTCATCCATTACTCACAAGACTGTTTAACTTCAACAACAGGTGTCATTTTTAGGTGTTGAGGAGAAAAACTGGTCTTAATTTGGAGGATCTAAGTGTGTATTACTTTGAGAAAGCATCTATTGAGTGTTTTTTTTAATATGTTTTTTATTTATGATTTAATTTTATAATCATTAGTCATTTATGTAGTTGTCATTTGATTTATCATTTAATAATTATTTTTTATAATTTATTTATTATTTTTTATAATTATTATTTGTTATTTTACGTTTTTATATTTTATATTACTTATTATTTTATTTCCTTGCTCTTGCGATGCATGCTATTGTTGTTTAATCTTATGATTGTGTGGTTTTAAGGTTTTAAGGGATGTTTGAGTTTATGAGTAAGAATTTAAAATGTCTCAGTTTCAAGATATTTAATATTACAGGACGACATTGTGAAGCAGTAATTTTCCATTGTTTGTGCTTTGGTATAATAACACTTATTGGTTTTGTACTGGTCAGACGAACTCTGAGCATTGAGACATTGACATTCAGATGAAGTCTGAGCACTGAAACACTCGGACGAAGACTGAGCATTATTCAATAGACTAAGATTATTCAATAAACTCTTCTCCTGCTTCTGCTCTTCCCTCAGTCAAACTCGAATTGAAGACATCCGGGGTCGGATCTAATATATCTGATATTTCTGATGTTGAGAGACATCCGATCTAACAAATTCAAAGGTCTATATGTACCTGTTGTTGCTGTTGCAGTTGTTGTTGTGTCACTTGTTGTTTGTGCCCTGGCTGTTAAAGAAAAAGAGATTATTAAATTCAGAAGCACAAAATTGTATATGTACATTTCCTTTGCCACATTAAGACTGATAATGAAACAAAAACTGGACATTACTCAGTGCCAGGACTGATAAGAGCACCAGCAGAACCTGTGAAACCAGAGGCAATCCCATGATGAGGAAGGTAGAGATTAATCCAGCATGCAGGAGTCCTTCTTCTGTAATCGGGAGATTTATTATTCTCACTTATTAGATATTAAAAATGTTCAACTCTGAAATATGACTGTAGGAGCCACTTTGTTGGGAAAAAGAAATATTCTAAAGGTCTCATTTTATACTAGACATCTTTAACAACACATTTAAAGTGTATGTATTAATTTCACCAATAAATATAGTACACAATAAACAGATTTCACATTCACATTTTGCATAACAGTTCAAGAAACAAAATAAAGTGTAACTGAATTCCACATTAAAGACTAATTACATCTGCTATATACCTTGGAAGATTTATTTAATTCTGAGTATTGCTAAAGGTGAATATTTATTGAACACTTATTGCCGTTTTATAAAATCATAAACAGATTAAGCTACTTGATTTGCTAATAAACCCATTAATATAATAATATAATTTAATGTTGTAGTTCATTCCGTCACACAAATAATGATAATTACAGATTAGAAAGTTGACTTACCTTTCTTCTGAGCTGCTCTCACAACTGCTCTGGCTTAGCAGGAAGTGTCACTGATTTTAAACATGCTCCGGCACTGTTTATAGTAAACACCTACTGGATTGGGAGAAAAATGTTTGGTTGGAACACAGCCAGTCAGTGTTAAAACACACACACACACACATACACCTGCATACAAGCAAATATGTATGCATATTTGCATATAAAAAGAATATTTTATAAAGGACTGTTTACCTTTCACTTTATTCACTAAAAAAAGTACTAAAAATTACTATGGTACATGATTCAGTATCTGCAGCATAACGAATCAAAATATGATGCAATTTCACAATTGTACCATCACAGTACTATTTACTGTGTATTTTCAGGGTTTACACATCAAGTGTCTATCACACACCCTGAGAATGTCACACATCTCTTGAGTGAGCTCAGAAAGAATAGCATTGTCATCTATTATAAGCCCAATATTAGTTCAGTAATATTACCGTTTTTTACAATCGCTAGAACTCATTTCTCAATGCTTGGGTCAACTTTTTCAAAACTCTTCACACAGTGAGCACAACAGAAATCTATGTGGGCTAAACTGCGGATCATTTATCATTGCTTTGGCACAAAATACATTCAGTGACTACATCTTTCAAATTACATTCATTCTTCTCTCACTTCGACACAGCAAACGCCAAAACTCGGTGTACCTACACGCCAATTTGCATATGCTTTATGTTTTCAAAATTGTTTAACTTAAGTTCAAAACAATAACATAATGCAAAACTGAATAAGACAGAAATATGCAGCATTTCTACAGTAATATTGTAATGAAATATGTTCTCAATCTAAAAAAATCAAATACTATCAAAGCAATTATATGAAACTGAACTGAACTGATAATTTCATTATCAACCATTCAAAGTGGAAAACTTCGGAATAATTTTGTACGGTTTTGTAAACATGGTTCAAGTAAGATAAACTGCAGTGAATTATAAACAATAGAGCATTTTTCTTGTTTTGTTAAGACATTTTACAAAAGAAAACATCGTATAGTGTTTTTTAGGTCTGTGACTGACAAAGTGTGTTTGCATGAGTTGATTTGAGACATGAATGAAGTGTTTTGGTAGATTACTGCATTTTGAATGTGAAATTAACAGCCGTGCCAAGATGAAAGTTAGTTTGGAGAACTGTGAGAAGAAAAAGTGACCTAAGGATTGAGAAATGTGCTCTAGCGATTGACTCCTGTGAGGCCTTTTCACAGACTGATGATGGTATTTTTTTTGTCCAAGGGCCTTAATGATGATAAAAAAAAAATATGACATCCAAAGTAAGTAAGGTAGAACAACTAGATCTCTTTTATTGAATCCAAAAGGTTTTAATTATATTTTGTTACATATAAAGGTATTTTAAAGATTTCGAAGTGTCAAAAGGTCATTTGGTTTAACCGTCCAAAGGCCAATTCTGCCAGTTCATTTGTGATTAAAATATCTTAAAATATAATAAATGTATATATTTTTTATTCTGGCATGATTTTATAACATTATATAATCAACATAGTGTAAAATGGTATTAAAATTATGTGTAGAAGTCGTTGTTTTGTTATGAGAAAGAATGTCCAGAAAAATTAATTTCATTGATGTCATTCGGAGTAACCAATATAAAGGGACCATTTTGGATCAAGTCATGCAGTTAATATCATGTGACAGGATGTGACATCATTCAGACACCTGAAAAGGACCACATGGTCGTGAAGCAAAGTAACTCTCTTTTAACTATTTGAAAAATTGATGTTTTCATTTGCTCATACACATGTCCCAAACCATCAGGTCATTTGGTACAGCCGCTTTAAAACATGGAAAAACATGTAGGCCTACTAAATATAAAATGTTTGATTGTCCTTTTGAAAGCTAGCTTGTTTGATATCAGCCTATTAGCATTGTTTGAAAATATCGTCATTCGGTATAACCAAAAGTGTCATTCAGTAAAACCAAAATTTTGATTAAACCGAATAACTTTTTGGTGACACATTTTCTCCATCTTGTAAAAAATGACAAAAGTAGTGTTAATTGATTATAAAAACCACATAATCTCATTGTTAACACTTAATTATACTTTTTAAATTTATTATATCTCCATTATGTTTTTTTTTTACACTTTTAAAAACCTTATTCGTCAATGACCCATATACACTTTGTGTTATATCGGCCTGGCATTGAATTACACAATACTAGTAGGACTACTGCTCAGGTTTCTAAGCTTCTGCTGAGGGAAGTAACTTTCAATTTGACTTATTTATCTGTTTATCTGTTGACACACAAAGAATTTACAGAATGAGGATCACACAGAAAAAGAATTATCAAAAAATAATACAGGTATGAACCCGTGGTTCTATGGAAAACACCACTGATTAGTCAAATATGTGAGGTTTTGAAACTATGGCTCTCAAAACTCTACACACAAAACTACAAAACACACACACACGACATGCAAAATGTCACATATCTTTCAAAAGCAAACACTTCATTCAAAACTAATTTAACTATTCTAAAAAAAAATATTTTTTCTTTACACACAAACGTAAAATGATTAGTCACATACACACGAAACTACGCACAGATGTGAAAAATGTAAAATACAGTGGAGTCATAGCACATACATTTATGTGCATAAATACAGCTGATGGACTTTACACAGGTGTGGAACTGAACTGAATCAATCCTGAACTGACTTGATTTGAATAATGGCACCATTGGTTTGTTAGAGTGGTTTTATGGCAGAATTTGAATTTGTTACTGTTGTGAAGCGGCTATGAAACAATCTATATTGCCTGAAGCGCTTTAGAATTAAAGTTACTTATTGACTTGACTTGTATGAACATTCAGAGTGTGTGTGAATGTATATATGTGTGTGTGTGTGTGTGTGTGTGTGTGCGTGTAGGAGTATATATATGGGTCATTGACGAATAAGTGTAAAAAATGTATGTAGATATAATTAATTTTAAAGTATAATTAAGTGTTAACAATGAGATTATGTGGTTTTTATAATCAATTAACACTACATTTGTAATTTTTTACAAGATGGACAAAATTTGTCACCAAAAACTTCAATCAAATTTTCGGTTTTACCGAATGACCCTTTTGGTTATACCGAATGACGATATTTTCAAACAATACTAACAGGCTGATATCTCACAAGCTAGATCAAACATTTTATATTTAGTAATTTTTTTTTTTAAATATTACAAAAATGTCCATTTTTTTAAAGCGGTTGTACCAAATGACCTGATGGTTCGGGATGAAATTCATTTTTCTGGACATTCTTTCTCATAACAAAACAACGACTTTTACACGTAATTTTAATACCATTTTGCACTATGTTGATTATATAATGTTATAAAATCATGCCAGAATAAAAAAATACATACATTTATTACTTTTTAAGATATTTTAATCACAAATAAACTGGCAGTATTGGCCTTTGGATGGTTAAACCAAATGACCTTTTGACACTACAGAATCTATAAAATACCTTTATATGTAACAAAATATAATTAAAACCTTTTGGATTCAATAAAATAGATCTAGTTGTCCTACCTTACATACTTCAGATGTCATGTTTTTATTTTTTTGTTATTATTAAGGCCTTTGGACGAAAAATGACCCGTCACATCATTGATGTTAGTTTTGGGTGATGTGTCTAATGAAGATAACTGTTTATAGTTTTGCAAAAAGTTTGCTTTCAGTAGCAAACTGAGTGTAAAGCACGTAATGTGGTTGTAGTTTTGCAGACTTTGTCTGAAGATTCTGAATGGTTTCACTGAGTGGGCCTCAAGTTCCACTTTTAGTGAGTAAATAATTTGAAAAACTGTACATAAAACAACAATACCTCGCTGTTCTGGCAGACCTTATCGCTACCTGCTGTTCAAAAGGATGAAATGAGATTTAAACTAGATTTTCTAGATGCAGGGAGACAATCACAGTTTAAATGCTAATGAGTAGTGATGGTTCACCCGTCCTCTTGGGACTAAAAATGACAAAAGAATGGCAATGTTTATAACATATCAACAGATATTTTTAAGCAATGTCAACAGTTTATAATGTAGCCTATAAATAGGTTCAAGTGATGATTCCCCAGAAATGTCTTAGTAATTGCATTCATCAACTAACAATAGTAATGTTAGCCAAGTTGAAAACAACTGTACAGGGACAGCAATGCCATGACAAGCATTCATAACAACGGGAACACTTAACAGCACGCTGACGGCTAACTTTGGGCATGTTCTTCTGAAAATGTAAAAATCTATTTGATATTTCTTATTCTGAATTGGTGTATTGAAATAAAGGGTAGATTTACCTGCTGATTAAGAGTGCACAGCTGTTGTCTCCCCCTCGTGGTGAGCAAAGGAACAGAAAATTTCCCTCAGCCACAGACACCAATAACCTAAAACAAGCTCTTTTTTTCAGTCTGTCAAATGTATGTAAGATTTTCCGTATGGATTGTTTGCCAATACAAAAAGATACTTTCTCGTGCCACTTCAATGAACCTTTTATACTTGCTAATGTGTGCACTAACCAGACAAAATAAACCATTTTCACTTAGTGAAATCCTAAAATAGATTATTTGAAGTTGCTTCATTGGTGACAAGCAATATACAAAATAAGCTGATTACAAAACAGCTGCCTTTTTATGTTAATATATTTTATTATAGTAGACCTATAATTGTGCTGAACGAAATACTATAAATCTGTTTTACTAATTTATTCGTTAGTTATGTCATAGTTTATTATTTCTATCCACTTACTAAGCCACAAATTAGGATGCCTATGTCTAAGCAAGCCAAATACGAAGATGTTAAAAACATTTTGTAATATAAAATTGACTTTTCTTACCACCGAGATTATTCAGGGTTTAAAAGTGAAAGTAGTTCACAAGTGGGTCAAGTATTTGCCTACTTATGCAAGAATGCTTCTAGTAAATCGAGTTGAAGATGAAGGTCAGGTTTAATTTCATTGTTCACATTGTTCAGAGTTTAATTAGTTTTAAAACCTTACAACATGCAAGCAAGAGATAAAATACAAAAGCAAGACAAGAAAAGGAAAAAAAGAGAATTAATGACTATTATTCCAGCTATAAACACAGAAATAAGTGTGTTAAATTAAAATATAGTTATTTTGTATCATTATGTGGATTTGATTTATGTATATGTGAGGGAAAAAAATGGAAGGGTGAGAAAATATAAAGGTTCCCTTCCTGTAGAGTGACATTCTTAACTTTATCAGTTTCTAAATTTTCAATGGCAATGACATTCAGTGTTTTAATTGCCTTCCACGTGGCTGATATCACGGCTTTGTCTTTTTGACATTTCTTATGTTCATCTGGATGCTACTTGACAGTCCACGAATGACCAGCTCTTGTTTAATCTGAAACAAAAATGAACAGACAGATTGAATAGTATTTTATTTCCATTATATTCAATTGACCGTTTGCAAAAACCCGCCCTCTTTAGTTACTGTTGCTTTGTCCGACAAGGAACCGTGAGGAACTGCCGCCATTTAACTTTAGTTTTATTGTTTGTTATTGTTTATTAAAGTTTTGGTTGAACGTTCGCCGGTTCCCGCCTCCTTCTTCCCGTACTTAAGAACTGTGTTACAATCATGAATGAACATCAGAAGGAATGTTGTTTCAAGCACGGAAAGATGTGAGTACACACAATTATTCAAATTCAAGTTCAGCAACGTTAATCTACTAACTCCCCTGTCAGAAAGAGACTTACTTGCTGCAAAACAGCCTCAATCTCTCCACTCTGTGTCAGGTCTGAATATGATGTAAGCCTCATTTGAAGTCCTATGAGGCTTTCTATAGGGAAATACATACATAATACATTAGACATTATAAAATACACAAACCGACGCATAATCTTGACGAATCTCCTACCTGATGTACAGATGAAGGCCCAACGACCCGGAACGTTCACGTTACTCGTGTTCTTGAGGTTTCGGTAGTTGCCATTAGTTGAATCGGGAATTACAAATTGGTTTACAGAGTTTATTGTGTCATATCCAGCCTATTAAAACCATGAAAATCAAATGTTACGAAGCTGATATAGAGTATAGTAGTTTAATTCAATCCTGGGAAGTTTGTTTTACCTGAACTTGTTCATATAACACAGCACAGTCACCATAATTCATCAGAAAGAAAGATTGGCCACCACCTGAAATTAAAACCACTTGAAACAGGATTTCCTGAAACGAAAAGAACAACATCGTGATTCATAGTCTATACAGTCTGTGATAAGAAGACGACGAAGAAGAAATTACCGGGTTTGGCTGAAGACCATACTTCCAAGTGACAACAAAGACCCAAGACGCATTGAATTTTGTCTGAGGGAAATACTGGTTTATGTCCTGAGTGGCACGAGTGAGCACACTTCCATTTGTGTACTGCTGATACGAGTATACGCCACTGTAATAGTCGTCAAAGTCATTCCAGAGCACAGCAATGTAATCTTCAGCTCCTCTGGTGGGAATATAGTAAGGTCCTGATATTGATTGCATGTTGAATGAAAGGAGTCCATTGTAATTAACCTGAAATATGAAAAACCAATTTAAATCCAGCAGAAAATGATGAGCTGGCTCATTGCAGCATACACATTCATACACTGTTAAAAAATTACTGTAAATTTTACAGTATAATACTGGCAGCAGGGTTGCCAGCCAGTTACTGTAAAAATTTACAGTAGTGTTACTGTAATTTAATTTACAGAATTTCCCTGTATTCTCTGATTACAGTAAATAACTGTATTTTTTTAAATTACGAAGGGTCAATTTACAGCTATATTCTGTAAATTTGAGTCAAACCAACATGTGACCCCAGAATGCATTGCAGTTTACAGCAATATGCTGTATTATTAAAAAACAGCAAGCGGCTGTAAAATAATGCTGTAATTTTTACAGTAATTCATTACAGTGTAGTTCGACTGCCAATGGCATTGAATTCTCACGTATGTGTTGTTGTACGTGTGGCCGAAGAACGTAAACGGAGATGAAAGACCAACAGATACGTGGCTTTCACCACCATTTTCAACATGCTCCGTGTCTCCTGCTGCTGAACCGAATGGATAGAATATCGCCGGAGCTGCCGAGAGAATGAACACAAAAAAGATGAGAGCAGCTGTTACAACCTCATAATAAGTAGCATTTATGGTGGTTCCCATTATGGTGGTTATTGAAAGAATGAACATAAAACACATATACACCAGTTTTCTTACATAAATACAGTTTATCACATTACCTAGAACTGTGGTTCCTGAAAGGATATATATATATATATATAGTTTATGACAAATTACCTAGAACTGCGATGGTGGATTCTGAAGTGGTTTCTGAAAGAATGAACACACACAAACACCATTAACTACCTCATAATCTCACCTGATGAGTGCAGTTTACTTAGATAAATATAGTTTGACAAATTACCGAGAACTGTGGTGGATTCTGTAGTGTTAGCTGAAAGAATAAACAAATACAAACACCATTAAAAACCTCATAAACTCACATGATGAGTGCAGTTTACTTAGATAAATATCATTTAAAAAATTACCTAGTGCAATGGTGGATTCTGTAGTATTTTCTGAAAGAATAAAAAAATACAAACACCATTAAAAACCAGTTTTCTCTCCTGATGAACAGGCTCACCGATCTCTCAGTTCACATCGGGTTTGTTCAATTCACACATCAAGCAACATTTTTATAGACAGATCTGGTTCTAATTCAAAGGCGTATAACTACCTTCTGTTGTTGTTGGTGGTATTATTGCTGTTTGAGTTCTGGCTGTTAAAGAGACCAAAAATTAAATTCTGAAAATGTATATGTATATATATATATATAAAAAGACTGATAATCAGACAGTATAAAACCTTACTCAGTGACAGGACTGACATGAACACCAGCAGAAGGAATGAAATTCTCATGATGAAGTCAAAAATAAAACCAGAATATAGGAGTCGTTCTGTAATGTGAGAGTACAACATTTAACATCAATACCCATGTCCCACTTTAATATCGGATGCCTTTAACTATATCCTTATCATCAAATAATGTATTATAAAGGACATATTGTGGTTACAGTACAATAGTGTTCTATTAAAAATATAGATCTCAGTGAATATAGCAAAACGATGCATCTAAAATATAACCAGAACCTCAAAATGTCTATATTATTCCAAGAGACTCTCATGAGGTATTTTCATGTGTTAATCTGTCTGAACACATTAGTCCAGACCCAATACCCATCACCCTGACCACGGTACCAGAAAATGCGAATTCTTTTGATTATTTTGCAAAACAACATGCGCACAGAATATGGTTTATCCAATATAATATTTATAATGAAAAACGTAACTCACTCAGCTTCTTCCAACAGGCTCTTGATGTGGGTTAAATCACAATGCAAGAAGAGTGCATTGACTTTAAATGTGTCCCAGCCCTGTATTCAAAAGCTGAGCATACCTAAAAGAAAAAAGTGAAAGAAAGCATGTTTTCATGGGAACACTGCCAGCTGTAATTATTGCAAAAAAATTGAACAAGGATGCTTAAACTTCAGATATTCTTTTTTATAATGTATTTAGATATAGGGTTTACATATAACAAGCCTTGAGATTTGTTTTCGTTTGTAAACAATCTTGTATTACTCATTTGTAATGTATTTATGAGAATAATTAAATCAGTAGACAGTGACGTCATTCACAAAGAATGTACTGGATGATTGATTATATTTTAACTGACGCATGAGCAGGCGTTCCCTGCAAAACAAATACGCATATTTTTAAAATGATAATTAACATTTCATGTAACAATTAATTTAACTGGTTTTAAATTCAAAAATATTTGACAGCTAAATCCACGACATGTTTCCACTCTTACCACAGGTGACTTTAGTATTAAAGCAACATTCATTCATTCAAACGTAGCCTGTGTGTCAGTATGGTCTTTTTAAAAACAAACAAAAAAACTTTTTGGTAACACTTTATTTTACATTGTCATACATGTTACATGTATTTACTGTAGTAATAACTAGTAATTATGCATAATTACATGCAATTAACCCTAAACCAAACCCTCATCCTAACCCTAACCCTACAGTAAGAACATGTAGTTAATCGTCATTACTCAGTACTTAAATGTATAATTACACTGTAATACTGACACCTTAAAATAAAGTGTAACCAACTTTTTTTTAGTAGATTATGTGACATTAAAATGGTAACAGCAGCATATTGGCTGGTATATACATACATACATATATATATATATATATATATATATATACACTTCTACAGGATATCTAGGACAAAACATAGGAGACAGAACAACCATTTTTATAAGTCGAGAACTGACAAGGACTACAACAAATACAGGGTAATATTGACCATCACCTGTGAAGAGACGGCGCCAATTCCTGCGAGGACTTCAGAAGATGCAATCATCTGGATCAACATGCACATTGCCCAATTTCTATATCCTAATTATTGTTAATGTAATTCATTTTCCAGGTGCTCTCTGCTTCTACCTTCGGTTAAACTGCTAACTCTGATTGTAAATTAATTACCTAAATTATATTATTTGCCAACTGCATTCTTTAAACTGTAATGTTGACATCCATTCTCTGTAAAGCTGCTTATCTACCGTGAAAAGCGCTATCCAAATAAATTTGAATTGAATTGAATTGAATTAATACATAAAGAGGGAACAACAGAGACTGAATGAGATAAATAAGAAGACACAGGTGTAACACATGACGGCAAATCAAACACTATGGCAGCAGATGAACTGAACACAGTGCAAAACAAGCAAAGTCCAAATGAAACACAGGAAAAACTTGACAAATACTGTTCAAATACTATAAATTTGTTGTTTATTCATAAATAATGCCATACAACATTATTTCTGTCCACTCATATGATATAAGACATGTTATATTAAGTCATTTTACATGTTTCAGAATGAGGTCTATGATTTCATGATATTATATTGTGTTGATTAGCTTATGTGGCGTCAAATCCTCATGCCTATTTTTTTTCTTAATATTTACAATGATCTTTGAAACCATTTTACATTTATTTATTGTAATCTACCTCTGAAAATTCTCACTTCTGAGACTACTGTGTTCAAAAGCAACAGTTGGGCGAGGAATGGTTTTTCTTACACAAGTTTTTGTTCAAGCAAATAGAGTTTCACTTTCATCTTTCACACATTTCAGTTGGAAACCCCAGGCTTTTGATAGCACAAAGCAACATGAGACAAAGTAAAGAGGAGGATCAATGATCCCTAAAGTGTATGTTGAGCATAAAGCAAGAGTTGTCCTTCCTGCTGAGTGACATTCCTTTTCAGAAAACACTGGTTTTCAACAAGAAACAATTATACATGTCAACATGAAATATAGTTATTAACCTGACAGCAGATGCCGAAGAAATAGTTCACTTAAAAACACCCTAAGCCTAACATTTT
Source organism: Zacco platypus (assembly GCA_038088235.1). Classification (NCBI taxonomy): domain Eukaryota; kingdom Metazoa; phylum Chordata; class Actinopteri; order Cypriniformes; family Xenocyprididae; genus Zacco; species Zacco platypus. The sequence goes on along the minus strand of CM076068.1, from coordinate 25,494,896 downwards.
AAAAATCTAAAGAAACTTTTACCACTATAAAGAATATTTTGAGGTGTTTTTCAATCCAGCGAGTCTCTGCAAATAGACACCTTTCATTTTCTTCTTGAGTAAGAAATTAAAATGATATTAAGAAACTGAAACTGACTGATTTGTTCAAAATGGATGTCATCACATCAGAACTCATTATCATACAAAGGAAATATTGTACGTCGGATATATTATACATCTTAAAAGCTTAAATTTAAGTCTGTTCATCTCACACAGCTAATGTAAGACCACTTTTATGGTGTTGTAAGACCCTTTTGAAGCGTCAAATAAAGCTACATTCATTTAAAACTGGGATCTTTACACATTTTATGGCTTTGTCTTTTGCACTTTTCTTAACTTTAGCTCTATGTTGCTTGATACACCATACTTGACCAGCTCCTGTTTTATCTGAAACGAAAGATGGACAGACGGTTAAATCTTTCCCATGTCGTCTACTAGCACTGCATTTTGTATAAATAGTCAAATTTGTGTCTTACTTGCTGTAATACAATCTGAATATTTCCACCCTGTGTGAGGTCTGAAAATGAGGAAAGATTCACTCGAAGTCCAATGAGATCTAAAGGGAAACACACATAAACAGAGTATACTTGTTGAATGTGTACATTATTGTACATGTGTTTTGGTTTCTAAATTTGTAAACCGAAATATTTTCCAGGTATGACATAACACATTTTATTATGATGAACAAACTGGTAGTAATGTATGAGCTGTAATGTTACCGTTGCTTGAGTTTGGTCCACCGTCCGCCCTGAAGGCCCATCGGCCGGGAACGTTGACATTACTGGAGTCCTTAAGGTTTGAGATGAAGCGTCCGTTGTTTGATCCAGGGATCACAAAGTATTCAGTGGAGTTTTCTGTGCCATAACCAGCCTGATAGTATATAAAAACATTAACCATAAAAAATAGTATATACAATGCCTTGCGTAAGTATTCATACCCTTTAATTTTTTCACATTATGTTATTTTGCAGACTAATGCTAGACAGCTTTAAATGACTTTTTCCCACATGAATCTACACTCCATGCGTCATATTGACAAAGCAAAAAACAGATTTGTGACAAATTTGCAAAAATATTAACATAAGTATTCATACCCTTTTTCTGACTGGGACACAATATTTAGCTCAGGAGCATTCCAGTTTCATTTGTAGATAATAATTCCTTACATTTATATAGCACTTTTCTGGATACTCAAAGCGCTTTACATTTGGAGGGGGGAATCTCCTCAACCAATCCACCGGGATGATGCGACGGCAGCCATATTACGCCAGAACACCCACTACACTCCAGCTTATTGGTGGAGAGGAGACAGGGTGATGAAACCAATCAGTAGATTGGATTTTTTGATAAAAAAGTAGATGTTTTGAGTGGAGTTAACCTGTGGCAAATTCAGTTGAACGGGTATGATTTGGAAAGGCACAAAATGCATATCAAAAAAATTAAGCTATGAGGTCAGAGGAACTGCATGTAGAGCTCAGAGACAGGACAGTGTCAAGATCTGAGGAAGACTACAAAAAAATCTGCTAGGTTCACAGAAACATTTAGCCGCCTCAAATATCCTTAATGGAAGAAGTTGGGAACAATCAGGATTCTTCCCAGAGCTGGCCTCCTGGCCAAATTGAGCAATCCATGGAGAAAGGCCTTGGTTAGTGTGGTGGTGGAGAAACTTACAGAAGGACAAACATCACTGCAGCGCTCCACCGATCTGGACTTTATGGCAGTGGCCAGACTCAAGCCTCTCCTCAGTGAAGACACATGAAAATCCACTTGGAATTTGCAAAATAAGCACCTAAAGGACTCTCTCAGACTGTGAGAAACATTATTGTCTGGTCTGATGAACTTCAGCATCATGTATGGAGGAAACCAGGCACTGCTCGTCACATCCTAATAGTAAAGTGTGGTGTAGCAGCATCATGGTGTTTTTCAGCTGGGAGTCATCAGAGTTGAAGGAAAGCTCAACACAGCAAAACATTGAGTTGGTCTTAATGAAGACCTAGTCCAACGTTAACAATGTGTGAGAATGACACGGAAGAGAAGATACTGTATTGTCGTTATTTTTGTTTTGTTTTTGCGCACTAAAGTCACTTCTTGTCACTTGACAAAATTACGGTTGAACCACAGCAGTCACGTCGACTGTTTTAATGACGTCCTTTCTGGACCTTGAACATGGTGATTATATTGTCAAGTAGGATTTCATCTAAAATATCTTAATTTGTGTTCCAAAGATGAACAAAGGTCTTGCGGGTTTGGAACGACATGAGGGTGAGGAATTAATGACAGAATTTTCATTTTTGGGTGAACTAACCCTTTAAGGGTAATGTACTCTTTCACTTCTTCATTTTTAAAAAATCTGTAAAGTTGTCACAAATGTGTTTTGCGTTGTCAATATGGTGTATGGAGTGTATATTAATGTGAAAAAAGCAATTTTTACAGTAGTTTAACAAGGCAGCAATATTTTGAAGTCACAAAATGTGACAAAAATTAAGAAGTCAGGCATTTATACAGTACATAATGTATTTGCAGTATTGAATAGCAATATTTTGTTCTTAACACAGAAAGCAAGTTTATTTTACCTCCACTGGATGTTCCGTCACAGCAATGCCACCATAATTCATCAGAATGAATGAAGAATCCCTTCCTGAAATTAAAACCACTTGAAACGATGTTTCCTAAAACGATTGAAAAAAAAAAAAGTTAGTTTAAACTTAGCGTTCACTTTAAATAGACATTACTGACAGATGTCATTGTTATTTTTCCTGTTTTAATTTATTATTTTCTCTGTCACTGTCACTTTGTGTACTCAATAACATATTTTGAAATTTTATTGAATAATAAATAATTGAATTGTGGATCAAGTGAAAACATTCACATTTCAGAAGTATATCAAACTGACTGTGTTGCTCAAGGCGTAGTAAGAGACTTTATCCCACGTTGCAACAAAGACCAAAGAAGCGCTGAAGGTCAGATGTGGGAAATATCTGTTTATATCCTGAGTGGCGCGTGTGAGGACACTTCCATTAGTGTACTGATGATATGAAACCACGCCTCTCGCACGGGTGTCAAGGTCGGTCCAGAGACCAGCAATTATATCTCGGTGTCCATGAGCAGGAAATGAGTCAGGAAGGTACTGTGATGAAGGCTGGTTGAATGTGAGGTGTCCATTATTATTCACCTGAAACATCAGAAATATTGTCCAAATCACAGGTTTCACTAATCACAGATGTGTTTATAAAGTATTCACCACTCACAGTTAGACTCGGAATCAAATTCTTACATAAATCTGCTGGTATCTGCGGCCAAAGAACAGAAGTGGACTCATCAGCTCAATAACTGAGGAAGTTCCATCATCAGAACCAGCGTTTCTCATGTCTCCTGCTGCGGAGCCAAATGGGTAGAATATTCCTGGTGCTGTCAACAGAATGAACAAAAAAAAAAAAAACATTTCTGTTCACTGATGATTACATTTCACACTGATTTACGGGGCTCTTGTTTGAATCTGGTTGTGATTAGTGGGATGATGATGATGCCCTCTGTTGGTGGACTCGTGGCTGTAACAGTAAAATATTTCAGCACTACATATTTAATCTCTATAAGCTCTTGAAGATGATTTTGAAGTGTAACAGGTAGAAAACAAAAATACAGCACCCTCTACTAATATTGGGACCTCGGTAAATATACGCAAATTGACTGAGGGGTGCTTCACATTCTCTAACTCTGCCATAAATTACATAAATGCACCATTAATTTAAAATGACCTGTCCAAAAAGTGCATATTAACTTGCCTTTTTTCTCTAATATGACTCAATAAATTACTTTCTTATCGTGTCATTGGTCTAACATAAATTAGTGTGGGTAAAAGTTTTGGTGGTGTAATTTAAACTATTTGCTACAAATCAAATGACAAACTTATTGTTATGAATCTGTTCCGTTGTCCTCCATCCACCTGCCACTAGATGTCGCCCTCCCATTTCAAGGACTCTATCATTCACACTACATCTCCCATAAGTGCCTTATGTTGATTACGGTCCAGCTGCAAACAATCTAGTTCACTATTTAAGTCTGTTCTGTTGCCCAGGTTATTTGCGAAGTCTTGTTAATCCTGTAACATTGCTATCCTTGTCTTGTTTTGCCTGTTTTCAGATCCTGCCTGTGTCATCGTTCTGTTGTTTATCTGCCTGCCTTTTTGACCTTATCCTGGATTATTTACTACGAGCTTGCCTTTTCCCTGTTACTACTGTTTGCTGTTGAGTTGACCGTTGCCTGTATGACTACGTTTTGGAAATAAAGCTGCACTTGGATTTCAACCCGCTGACTCCATGTTACACTCATGTTCCAAATTTTTACAAAGCCACATGATCACTGATGTCATCAAGATTTGGTTTGAGAAGTTCCTATTGTTTTGCTCAAGAAAGCTGGCATGCAATTCCATAAAATCAGTGATACTTAAAAAAGTTGTTACTATATATATTTATATGATATTAAAGTTAATGGATCAATCCATGTATTTTGTCGAATATTTATCTTATGGATGTGTGTGTGGATATGTGTAGTTGTACATGATGGTCTGAACAGGAAGTAGTTTTTTTTTTTTGCATCTGCAAATTTCAAACACAGTTTAATCTACAGTTTTTGCCTGTAGACACAACCACACCCCTTGATTTTCATGACATATCCCATCAGAAATCAGCAGTCAGTAGAAGTCACAGCATACATTACCTGTTGTGTTTGAAGTGGAATTGCTGATGGTCATGTTCCTATCATCTGTAAAACGTTTGATGTATATTAATTAATAAACAGATATATTATCAATTACATATGTTCAAAAGTCACGTTAATGTATTAACCTCCACAGTTTGCCAAAAAGAGTCAGATGGTCTAACAAACCTACAGATGTAATATACATTACGTTAACACGTATGGGTGAATGCAAAATACCTGCACAGTAGGTATAATAGCAGGGACCTGGGCTCACAAACTCATAGACATAGTAATTCCCAGGACAGGCTTTGACTCGAATGGGATTGGATCGGTAATTGCAGCAGTTATTGTCCCAGTGACCGCAGACATCTCGAATGACCACTCCATCCTCAATTCGTGGATGTGGACCGTTCAGCCACAGTGGGGCATGAGTGCCACAGCTTAGCTTTTCCACACATGTGTCTGGCATCTGAGCGCTCTGACCATGAAGGATGAGACGGTACCAGCCTTTCCAGTTGAGATAAGTGTCGCACATTAATTTAGGGATAACTTGATTGTAATATGTTAATTCTAATTGATTGCTGGTGGCTCTCCATGAATCATCCAGCACAGTGTAGTTATAGCAGGGGTCTGTGAAAACATAAAAAAAACAACAACAAAAAACATTATCATTAAATTTATATTACACACTTGTGGCATGGAACATACCTAGGGGGGGGCATTTAAAAAAAAGTTTTTTGCACGTGTTTGTAAGTGTTACCAATTTAAACACTCAAGTGTTTCAAATGCAAGAAAAGGCAAAAGAGATCTCGATTCGCAATTACACGCCGTTTTCTGTGTGCATACACTCAAAGCACGCACACACACAAAGGCGCCTCTCAGATGGCGTGTGAACACATAATCGAGCTCTGTTTCGCAACTCCTCGCTCATGAACGGACACATACACCCGTCTCGACAAGTGTTCTTCTATACAGTCGGTTATAAAGTCTCAAGTGAACCTAAACAGATAACTTGAGAAAGAAATCAAACGTGTTTCAGCCTAAAAATAACTGCAATGTCATTCACTGTCAAACAACTTTAACAACGATTAATCTTAAAAATTTAATTTATACAGTGTAATTACAATTATATTTATATGTATATTATTGCATTTCTGTACTACTGTTAGATCTAACTTTATTTGTAACGGTTCGATAGTATTTATCTCTGTGATGTTGGATATTATATAATATCACAGAGATAAATATATAGATATATAGATATTATATGTGAAATTAGATATGTATTCTTATTTTTACCGTCTGTTCACTTGTTTTTAATAAAGTTTGAACTTTATTAGGAGATTTTGCAGTGGTATCAAAGTACTTAAAGTGTTCTTTAAGTAATAAATGGGATGCAAAGGTATTTCTCTTAAACCCCCCCATTTTTATTTGCATTTTATTTATTTATTCTTTTTCTTTTCTTGATCCGAAAAATGATCCGATCCATGACTCAAAAACCGTAATATAACCAAACCGTGAATTTTGTGATCCGTTGCGCCACTAACAAATTAGGACTGTTGTATTTTCCTTTAAACAGGAAGTTGAGGCAGGACATTTTGAAGTATTTGGAGCACACTTTGTATTTGTGTAAATAGCCAATAGTTTTTCAGCATGCACTGATCCATGATTTGCTATACTTGCTATTGCTAGTCAGTAATCATTCTTGAGAGCTTTTGATAAAAAAAAGTATCAGTTTTTTTCCAAGTTTCTTCAATTCACACTACAGATGTGATTCTAATTCAAAAGTGCCTAAATAAGGCCAAAGTATAGTTCACTTTTTATGCGTACGTGAGGGTTAGCGTACAGTGCGCGATGTGAATTTCATCATTAGAAGAGTACAGGCGTACTGTACGCACACCGCTGGATTTTTGTACGCAAAGGACGGACATGCGCATTTAGTTTTTATTTTTTTTTGTGTGTAGTAATTAGTTTATCCACACAGTGGCAACCGTGCCCTAGGGCCGTCGATTCACGAGGTAGTCAAAGAAAAATTGCATAAACAGAACACACCGGAACGCATGCAAGCTACAGCGACGATGGAGGTCTATATAGACAAGAGACTGTGTGAAGAGGTTAGAAAGTGCCCTCTTTTGTACAACTCTAGCATGAAAGAATACAAACATGTTCACATGGCTGTGCGTTCAACTTTGCGCGTACACTAGCATATGCATTAAAGCACAAAGTCTGTCCAAGGCTTTACCTGCAAGTGTTGTTGATGCAGTTGTTGTTAATGTTGTTATTATATTATTGGAAGGTGTTGTTGTGGTAGATGTTGTTGTTGTTGTCGTTTCAGGCATTGTTGTCGATTCAGGCGTTGTTGTCGATTCAAGCGTTGTTGTCCATTCAAACGTTGTTGACGATTCAAGCGTTGTTGTCGATTCAAGCATTGTTGTTGTTTCAGGCATTGTTGTCGATTCAAGCGTTGTTGTTGTTTCAGGCATTGTTGTCGATTCAAGCGTTGTTGTCGATTCAAGCGTTGTTGTCGTTTCAGGCATTGTTGTCGATTCAAGCGTTGTTGTCGATTCAAGCGTTGTTGTCGTTTCAGGCATTGTTGTCGATTCAAGCGTTGTTGTCGATTCAAGCGTTGTTGTCGTTTCAGGCATTGTTGTCGATTCAAGCGTTGTTGTCGATTCAAACGTTGTTGTCGTTGCAGATGTTGTTGGAGCAGGTGTCATTAATGGAAATGTTGTTGTTTGTGCTCTGGCTGTTATAGAGGAAGAGAGTTGATTAAATTCAGAAAAAGTCAAATATGCGTTTATTTTCCTTGCCTTTGCCTATGAAAATAATGCCAATGAAAATAATGCCAATGAAAAAATCCTTACTCAGTGACAGGACTGAAATGAGCACCAACAGAAGCTGTGAAACCGCAAAGAATCTCATGATGAGGAAGTCAGATGAAACTAGAATGTGGAAATCCTTCTTCTGTAATCAGAGAGCATTATTAGAGCATCATGCATTATCATAAGTGCATTTAAACCAATGTCAATCTGGAATATCTCTTATTAGAAATCAGACCATTCAATCAAATCTGACTGGAGTCATTTACAGCCATTCAAAAACAGTAAAAATCAATATCAGATTATGATAGCATTTTATTTTATTATTGAGTCCTGTATTGCATGACCAAACTAAGCACTTATTGTAATAATGACACTAACTGGGTAATAACTAGGTACTAACCCCGAAACTACCCATGTAGTGTACACTATTCAGAACTTTTGTGGGCAAGTACACTGTAAGAACATTGAACATGCGCGTACTGTACAATGAAGTGCAACCCAAATTATTAAATTATCAAACATTTTTCTACTTAAATATTGTACACATATATACAGTACATACTATTGTAAAAATCCACCTTAATTTACACCGCAAAGTATATAGTAATAAACTTTAGATACAGTACAGATAAATAATCTAATTTGGGAATAGAGTTTCTGGAGCTTACCATTAAAGAGAGAGATTTGTCTTACCTCAGACTGCTTCTTCTGCTGCTCTTGATCCTGATGTGGATCAGCAGGAAGTTCCACTGATTTTAAAGGTGTCCCGAACCTGTTTTTAGGGAGGAAACAAAAGCTGATCAGGAAAGTGTGACTTGATGACTCAGTGCATTAAGGCTATCCACAAACAGCTTGTTGACATGTAACCAGCACTACAAAAAAAATGGTTACAGAAGTCAGTAGGTTGTTTTCATCTCGCTTTTGAATTGAAATTGTGTCAAAATACTATAAACCTAGGCGCTATAAAATTATTTTTCAAAGTTGGATCCATTTATTAAGATGCTTACATGTTATTGTCATATTGTTATTGTTATTAATGCATTGTCACCTCAAAAATGGCGTCTTGCCTCTATTTACAAGTTACAAGAACAAGTTGGTGAGGCCTTACGTATGATTTTATTTATTTATTTATTTTGCTTCGTCCATGAGATAAATTTGTCTAATAAAAAATACATATACTCAAAAGTACTTTAGGACTGAATTTTGACATGAATATGCATGCAGAAATACTGTAAACAGAGAACAATTGTAAGTGATATAACAAAAAAGAAGTCTACATTTCACTCTGATAACACCCACTGCAACATGAACATTTTTTAAATATTTAAAAAGTATGTATAAATCATGGAAGTATGTATTGTGGTGCCTTTAATTTATGCTCTTTTAAATATAAGATGTTATTAAATATGTATTATGGTAAAATCATTAGAGTAAACAATGATTCTATCATCTAAATCTTACGATATATTATTTTTGAATTTTAGTCAAGCATTTTAACCCATTTTACTTTTATTTTTATTGCTGATTTTCTTTACTGTAATACTGTATTTTTCTAATAAAAATAAAGAATTAATAAGAAACTAAATATTAAAATCAGTATGCATTGAAGGCAGTGCATCAAACACCACCATCATGTGCACATTCTATACAGTGAGTAATTATTTTTAATATTATGTACATTTTGGAGGGAATGTGTTTGTGTTATCATTCAAAAAACCAAAAAGATGATGCTATAGGCCGACGTCACCCGAAAATGAATATGGATGCACACAGGATAAACAATTAAAAAATGACGTTTTCATAAAAATTAGTTTGGAGTATGAAAAGCAATTCAACATCTAAAAGTATCTTCACTTCTACGTTTTCAGAGAGAAGTACAATTTTTCTCTTCTCGCTTCTGGACGACGAAGTTTGGTATTGTTGTAAAACGCAGGATTCGAACTCTCTGAATATTCATAGTGAATTCTCGATGGCATGAGTCTGAACCAATGAAATGTGATTTTCAAACTCATGCTGATGTAAACAAAACGATCTCACTCGCGCTGACTGACAGATCCCGATATACACATGAACTACACAGAATTACAGTTTTCAATAAATAAATAAAAAATCTGTCTTGGCGAGTATTCACGCAAACATTATCTGTTTTGTCTTAAGTGAAGGTGGTTAACTGTTGAAGAAAAACATCTGATGTGTAACATTATATTAGATCCGTGTGATACAGCAGGTCTTAATATATATATATATATATATATATATCTTCCTGTAGATATGGGTTTAACTTTAACTTCAATCAAAATTGACTTTGATATCGATTTCAAACAGGTGTAGTTGAGTCATTTTTTTTTTTATTGTCGGATTCCAAAAAAATCATAAATCATGTTGAAGGTTTTTAATGTATGTGAATGTACAGAGAATGTGAAAATAACTATAACTCATTTTTTGATAATGTGCTCATTGTGACTCATTTTGTCAGCACGGGTCACATATTTTCCTGAGGTCATTTTGGCGTGAATATTTTATTTAGACATATTCTTCGCAAGTTTGCATTTAATATGATCTAATGATCCTATTGGTCCACTCGTGGCGGAAACAACTAATAAACGCTTCTAAACTTCACAGAAAGATGAAATAGCATCAACTCTACTGAGTTCCAACGGGAGAGTCTTTGATGTCCTAAAGCGACATTTAGTGGTTCACAAATGTATTCCAAGTTTATTTTCAAATCATCTTGATTAAGTCAATTTGGTCCTAGTTATATTGACTCATCCATGAGAAGATGGAAAACTGATCCATGGAAAATGCTAATCCATGCAAATGTTACATCAGCTATTTCATTTGAGCTTCCAAAACACTTTCTCACATTTCGATAACTCCTGATTACATCAATGTATATCGTCTCTATCATATATATATATATATATATATATAAACTAGCAGCCTAAACACATTTAGAAAGTTGAAACTATCACTACAGTTATGTAAAATAAAGCATTCAGGAAAAAACACACAATCTTGCGAGCTATTCTTCCTGTTCGACTTCTTTTTTTTTTTAAGCATTTACAGTAAGTCCAGTCCACTGAAAAATTTGAATAAATGACGAATGTTCCTTGGCAGCTGAAACATATGGAGTTGCACAAATGCCTTTAGACATCAGCACAAGTTACTATAGCAACTGCTGCTATTTCATTTGCGAGGTTTTGTGTTAGCATTCTCCTGTTGCTTTCAATATACTGAAGGTTAATTGTTTGATCCCGGCAGGCTGTGGCGGCACAGACGGATCAGACTAAACCGGTTTCCTCAGAATGTAAAACTAATACAAAATATGTCTGCAATGCATCACATCTGCCATCATACAGTACATTCGGGAATATTTGGTGTTTGTGTTGACGTGCTCCGGGCCTTCGCCGGGTGTGAGATGGTATTTAATGATTTGACATTTGCATGGATTAGCATTTAGCTTTTCATCTAATTCTCATGGATGAGTCAATGTAACTAGGACCAAATTGACTTTTATCAAGATGATTTGAAAATAAACTTGCAATACATTTTTGAACCACTAAATGGCGCTTTAGGACATCAAAGACTCTCCCATTGGCTGTTGATGATTCAATGTAGTGTTGGTGTTATTTCATCAGAAGCATCATAAGTTAAATTAAAGATTTGATCATATTAATTCATGAATAGGTAGACCAGTCAGTCATTCTCATGAAATCTGTGTCTAAGTAACATATTCATGCTAAAATCACAAAATAAACTATTATCTGAGGAAAATATAATATTTTTGTTTTTTACATAGCACAAACACATTCCCTGCAAAATGTACATAATATGAAATAATTATCTCACTGTATAGAATGTGCAATATATATAATATCTAACTTTATTAATTCTTTATTTTTATTTAAAAAATAATGTATTACAGCAAAGAAAATCAGCATTTAAAAATAAACTAAAAGTAAAATGGGGTAAAAATGCTTGACTAAAATTGTCCAGAAAAATATAAAATATAATATGTCTAATTAAATGATTTTTTTTCTTATGTTTTTTTGGTGTTAAATATGACCTATACTGTATATAAATATATTCTCATGTTTTCCTAAAATGAGGCCTGTTTTTGGACCATTACAACTTTTTCTTAGCATTATGACATACATCACAGAAATATTTGTTGTGCTGTCTTTAATTTATGCTGATGTAAATAAAATAATTATTCTATTACACTAATGTTTTTACCATAATAGAGATTTAATAACATCTTATATTTAAAAGCGCATTAATTAAAGGCTCCACAATAAATACTTCCATGATGTTTTTTAAAAAAAATCAATATATTTTTAAGCTATTCAAATATCCTCAGACTCCAAACAGGACATGAACTAGCTTCTAAAACAGACTGCAGTGATATCAAGTCAAAGCTCGCACAGAAATATATCCGGAAATCCTACTGGTTAACATGGCGGAACATTTATAGATTGAAAGAGCGTCTGTACAGCATTTAATGTTGTCATTCTTTATCGCTCATCATCACGAATCTTTGCTCTTTCTCACTGTCTTTTCACACTCGCAGGCGAAACATCTGTGCTGTGAACAAATATTCGTTAATAACTTACAAAGCCAGCTTACATAACATTTAAAGATGTCCTGGCAAGAGCAGAGCACACTTGATAAGTGATAATTCATTTGGATGGCTCTCAGTTTCACAGCGTTATTATGTAGTGTTATATTGCACTTGAATGGGCTGTAAGTGATGTACTGTAACTGAAAAGAGGCTAACGTCTAATAAGACAAAAAGTGGAATTTGAGAAATCTGAAAAAGTTTTAAATGGAAAACCAAAATATTTTACATAATAGCAGTAATTCTGCATTCACAAAACAGAGGAAAAAGAACAGCTGCAAATCAAGTGCTTTCCCACTGGCTCAAACATGAATGCATGGAATCACCGTGTCGAAAGCATCGAATTCAGTGTCAGTTTTCCTTTATTATCCAATATGTGTACATTCCTATTAAAGCAGGAAGGCAGTGAACACTTCTGGAGCATGCAATAGAAAAATCTGGGATCTTCTTGTTCTTTTGTCTTTCCCAGATCACTCTGACTATATATATAATTAATTCTAAAGAGAAATGCACTTTCTTTGGTTAATTAAATTAAATTTAAAAATGTACTGTGAAAGTAAACCTCACTCCCCTGGCCTCACGAGGTTCACTAGCAACTGATGCTGATGATATTATATATATATATATATATATATATATATATATGTATATAAGTGCTGTCAAACGATACGCAAATAATCATATCCGAAATAAAAGTTTGTTTATACACTGTGTATATTTATTATCTATTTATAAATACACTCACATGCATGTATATTCAACAAAAATATATTATATTTATTTATAAAATACCGATATTTATATATAATATAAATTATATATAAATATACATTTCTGTCATAACAACTCTCAGAGTATTTGGCATGGTAATGGGTATGACAATGTTGATATGTTTGGTCTTGGTGGACCAGGACTTGCTACTGCCAATACATACTGCTGTACAACATGAATTACCCGTAGCAGATCTATACAGGTGGAGCTGGGGAAGGTGGAGGGTTTCTGAAAGCACGATGCACTGCTAAATGTTACTGATGTATTTGAAGATCGAGCACGCGAGCTCATTGGTTACTGATACAGCAGGAACCAATCATCTGTGTCCTATAGATAATGATGTGATTACAAGCAGGTTGAGTTAAGGACCTATTAGCCTGTGCATTTAGAGTTTCATGACAGAACTTTGTATATATACATATAAATATTTCTTAAATAAATAGCCTACATGTATGGGTGTGTATTTATAATAAATATACACAGCACACACAATAATTATGTAAACACAAACTTTTATTTTGGATGTGGTTAATCTTGATTGATCATATATATATATATATATATATATATATATATATATATATATATATATCTGTGTGTGTGTGTGTGTGTGTGTGTGTAATAAATGATTTTACACCGAGGTTTTCACAAATGATGAGAAACAAAATTTCAACTTGCACAAAAAAAGTCTGTACAAATAGGGCACAGTGTACTTATAAATATGAAGGAATTTTCCATATTTGCTTTATTTTGAATTATTCTAGGTTTAATTGAAATTTCTGTAATATTACTGTGTGAACATGTTCTGTAATGCAAAAGCATGGCCCCGCGTTCCTGTGGGCTGACAGGTTTGGATCAGTAAACAGAAGGCAGACTGGGATTTGAGTAAACACTAAAGATCTGCTTTAGGATTGGACACAATACTCAGCTAAATCTCATCTTAAAGCGGTATTGTTTTTGTCAAAGTAAAACCAAATTATTTAAATGCACTCTAATGTATTTTATCAGAAAAGCTAAAGCGTATTATGGTATAAAAAAAATTATTTCACAAAAATGCATTTATTTTCTAAGTGTAAGTGGCATCTGCACATTACAAGAGCCTAAATTAAATATAGACTACAGGGGGCGCTATAGCCTTGCCCCGTCTGACATTTTGTCACACTTATATGCACATTCCTTATAGAAATGTATCATAATCATTGACCTTCCACCAAAGTACAGTTACTGTAGTAGTACTGCTGATTTGGAGATCCAATTTATCATGATTTTACATAGGCCTGGTAACAAATAGCCTAATATAGTCTTTTAATCATATTGTAGCACAGCCATCTTCCCAGTTCCCACCTGGTGTGATGTCCTACATGTAAATCTGATAACCGACAGATGGGGTGCTGATAATCCATAGGCAAATAGACCTCATGTGGTCAGAGATTAAAGGAGTAAACGGATAGCAAGAGAGGGGCTTGTGTTCATGGAGGTTTCATCAAATAGGCTACTGATCTAACAGTGTTTATGGGGCTGTAGAATGGAGCTAAACAGGAGATTTGGTTGTGTTCGGAAAATCATGTTAGCATACTACTCTTGCTTTTCCTGCTGTATAGTTAGCTAAAACTATACAATTTTAAATGCTTAATAAGGATATTTTTTTGTTACTTGTAATAAAATTTAAAAATGTAAACTGTAATATATATATTTTTAAATTTTCATAGTGTGATGTAGGCCTAAAATAACTCAAATCGAAATAAAATGAATAAACAAACTCTATGAACATGTTTAAAAACCTAATAAAAATGAAAAAACACTCAAATTACTTAAACTTTGACTAAAATGAAAATAAAAATTGAAAATATATTTTTAAAAAAAACTATATAAGCATCTTAATAAGATTAAAATAACACTGATATGTTTAATGTGCACAGAATGCAAATATATGCATATATCTGGATGATATAGGCTTATCTTATGCCAAAATGTGCACACTCCATCCCAAAATGCAATGCCAAATCCCAGAATTCTAGAGGAACTGAACTATGGCCGGGATTGTAATAGCTTACTATGCAATATTGTACTGTTTACAGTACCTCGTTCATCAAAGACGGTCCAGTGGTGCTGGAGCGCCACTTATGGCTCAATATCACTGCGATTTAGGATGCTGACAGGATGACGGATGATGACTTCCCTGTCAGGTCTGTTGGCTCTGAGGAGGTCGGCTTTGGAGAGCGCGACATTGCGGCCTAGAAGTCATCGCAGGCTATGCGTCACTTCCTGCCCAAAAGAGCCAGCATCTCCATTCGCACCCAATCGACCCATGATCGACTGGACTCCGTACAATTCGTGATGCCTCAGTCCTGTGCGACCACTCCAGCGCTGGGTGAACGGCTTTGTCCCTCCCCATAAGTGGCGCACAGGCCGATACGCTCTCAAGGTGACTCACGGCTGCGTCTATGCCTGGGTCCCTTGGAAATCAATCACCGCACTTTTACCAGGACGGGGCAACGCTGGGCTCGGTTTTTAGGATGAAAGTGGTGATACAGTCACCTCCAAGATGGGCTCCCCCATCTTGAGTTGATGATATGATGGCAATGATTTTGGCTCTCGAGGAGTTTACGAGTGACACGTTTTAGTCCTAATGTTTGATATTAAGTCTTTTCTGTTTGTCGTTATTAATCAGATATAATGCAGTTACTGAACATCTCCACTGAGGCTTTGCGTTTCATTGCTCTCTTAATCAACACACTTTGCTAACTAGGGTGATTAAACGCTGTCTGTCACGTGACGTGCTGTAGACCTTCAGTCAGTTAGTCATATTCATATCAGGTTCAAAGCAGTAGTAACTAGCACCAGTGTAGTTCCATAGTGGTAGTTGTAGTAGAAGCACAGTAAAAGAACATTTACCATGCTTTTACCACGATATTGATAGTTTTAATGTTGTATTTCTTGTTGTAAATGCACAGTAACCATAACACTGATCATGCTTTTAAGACCTTTTAATGTAAATCAGTCATTTTTCCTATATATATATAATCCTATATATTATATATAATCCTATATATTATATATAATAATATTTTCTTTTCTCTTTTTTCAGTACAGAAGACCAAAAGGAGTGTGTCGAGTCCACTGAGGACTATCCAGCGCCGCCGTCAGGCATCGTGGACGAGTTCACCCTGCTGGTGGTTGACTGGATGGCAGTGCGTTTTGGGAACCAGGCCAAGATTTTTTAGACGGGACCAACCCTGGACGATTTATGTTATGTTTAGGCAGTCGTCCATGAGGGGCTGCCGCTTTTACTTTCCTTTTGTGTTTATTTTATGATTATTAAAGTTTTTTTTTTTAAAGTTTGCTGATTCACAATTGTAATTGTAATTTTGCAGTGTAAATTTAATCAGTAACAGCCCTATTATGCATTTATCAAATGTAAGAATTGGACATGAAAGATGATGCATAAGGTTAAAAAATAATTTGCCTTTATAATGGTAAAGAAATTTAAAATATGCAGATTTAAGTACATGTAAAAGCTGATAGAACACTGATGAATATATTTCTTCAGAATTTCTCCAAAAATCTCAGTGATGCTGTGCTTTTGAGGTATTTTTTGTATGGGATATTGTCCGCTGAAATGACGTTTATTGTTTATCGTAATAATAAATAGCATTTATGACAGTGATACTTTGTTTTATTTTTATATTAAACACATTAAATATTACATATATGTATGTAATATAATGTGTAGCCTAGTTCCATCACAGGTTTGGTCTTAAATTTCATGCAAGGTGGTATTAAAAAGTCTTAAATTTGACTTGTTTATATCTGTAAACATCCTGCAAGAGGCAAAAACTCGGCCTCTGGTCTCTGAGAACTATGCATGGCCACGGTCCTGTGCCTCTGTACCCATCTCTTTATTCTTGCCATGTATAACAAGTCTACATTGTACGGGTTATGACTTGGTTTCAAGTGATGCTCTTGAAACAAGTGACAGAAGAGTATGTTCTCTTGAAAGAAATTAAACGTCACTGGCAAAGCCTCGAAAGAGACCATGTCTTTCTAAAAAATCTTTTTAAAACAGGTTGCTGTTGATATGGGTAAAATAGATTTTGTTCAGTACTTAGCTTATATTATGTGCCGCAGTATTATGCATATAATACTTCAATGTGTATATTATATAATGTTCTGACTGCCGTTTTGTAAACTTAAATCAGGAACGGGCAACTCTGCCCCTTTTGAGGTCTCCATTTTGAGGTGGAGAGTTTACCTCCAACCCTCATCGAGCACACCTGAAAATTTTAACAAAGTTTTCATGTTTACTTACAATTGACCCTTCACCAGCAGTTTGATTGACAGGCGATCTAGCCAATCATAACCCCGAATTCTCCATTTTGTCCGACAAAAGCAGTCAGGGGAGTTAGTAGATTAACGTTGGTGAACTTGAAAAATTGTGTGTACTCACGTCTTTCCGCTCTTGAAACAACATTCCTTCTGATGTTCATTCATGTTTATTTGATGCTATAAATGAACTAGTATGAAGAGATGATCGGTTCATGAGCCGCTTGAAGGAGCTACAGCATTAAAGAGACACTAGACGCTATTTATTGTTTAAACTTCTTTAAAAAATTACAATATTTTAAATATTAAACTGTTTCATATCAAAAGTAACCTGCTCTGTCGACACATTGTCAGTGTCCTCTTTGCTCCGGGATGTATTTTTCACTGCGTGAGAACATGATGTGTGGCATGAGAGCGGACATAGCAACGGTAACTAAAGGGGGCGGGTCTCTGCGAAGGATCAATTATAGACAGGTGGGTTTGAGATTGGAGCTAAATCTGCAGGACAGTGGATGCCGAGGGCCAATGTGTAACCCATCATTGCTTAAATCTGGATTTTTATTTTGATTTCACTGTTATGTGTATCTTTTAATTTCATTTCGTTATGTAAAGTGCTTTGAGATGCTACTTTTAAAGGCGCTATTTAAAATAAAGTTTATTATTATTATTATTATTATTATAAAATCATGCAGAACATAAGCTGACCTGACTGTCCATTAAACTACTTAATTTTAATTTTTTGTTTTACTTATTGAGCATCTGACAATGGGATGTCAAGACTTCTTCCACTGCTTGAGAAAAAGCTACACCACATCAGTGATCACATCTTCTGTTCATCAGTCCTGTATGGTACAACTGAACAAACCGTTTAGAAGAACATGCAAGCGGCATGCTCATGCAACTCCAAAATTCAAAAAACACTTCAAAACCTCTACAAATGATTCAGAATGCTGCAGCACGTCTTGTCTTCAATGAGCCCAAAAGGGCCCATGAGTATTCCATGCAGTATCCACGCCTCTGAGTGTGTTTGTATTTGGGCCACAGCTCATTAGTCTCACAGGTGCAGCTCATTAAATATTAATTAATGCACACACACATTTAGAAATCAGGAGTGTTTTCAGTCTGACGAGTGAAGCTCTGTGGATGTGGGTGTATAGGTTTAAAGCAACCAAAATACAGCTTTGGTTCTTGAGTGTATTTGTGGTCGTGTGTGTGGGAGTGAAAAAACAAAGCCTTTGTGACAAAGCCCTAAAAACAGATGCTAAATAAATCCACTCCACCATCCATCCGTACGGCTCTACGTGCATCCATACCGCATCCATACACTCGCTCCTTCACGGTCTCTTTCTCAAAGAATCACTCATATCATTGGTTCACAGCCATCCCACTGGATTGAACTATTGATCGGATGAGAAGTTTGCAGCTCGAACACAATTTTAGAAGATTAACAGCTTAACGTACGATAGATACAAAACAAAAGAAAAAGAAAGGAAGGGTGTTGGATTTTTAAAGCCTTGCCTGACTAGAGGTTTAAAACTTTTTATTTTATTTGGAATATTTTATCTTATACAGGCCTTGTCAAGCGATTCAATTTTATTTTTATCTAGTCTAATTAATTACATGGTGATTAATTAACCGCACATCAAATTTAGCTGAGAAATTACCCGCAAAAGATCATTTAAAAGTCATTATTGTGTAAAGCGTCAAATAGACATTACAAAATAGTAGCTATAAAAAGAGATATTTTATTTTATTCAACGTAGAACTTATCGCACAAACTGAATTTTCATTTTTGGGTGAATTATACCTTCAATTTTTTAATGTAATGTTACTTTGTTAATTGATATTGAAATTATTTTTAAATGAAATTACACTCTAAATAAGAAACTAAAACTGCCAGTAGGTGACGGTAAATGTCTTAATGATTAAGTCATTAATTAATCAATTTTTTTCGTTCAAACGGCTGATTCATTCAGAAATGATATAAATGGTTCTCTTTATGAATGTTCCGTTGAATCATTTTTTTTGGTCCAGGGTTTCTTCTCTTTCTTTTATTTGTACACAGGCACAATGAATCTGACGATCTATCAAACCAGCCAATTACTGTCATTATCCTCAACCCTCTTCTTCAGTGGCACACTAAACATCGACCACTGCATCGATCAGACGGACATGCTCATTTGGAAAGATTTAGACTCCCTGCTCTTAGCATCTTAAACAAAGGAGTATGAAGAGACACAGACATTTTAATTTTATATGAACCTCAATTCATGCATGAAAAAAGTTGCTGATGACAGACAGACAGACAGATAGATTGATAGATAGAACGATTGAACGATAGATAGATAGATAGATTGATAGATAGAACGATTGAACGATAGATAGATAGATAGATAGATAGATAGATAGATAGATAGATAGATAGAACGATAGATAGATAGATAGATAGATAGATAGATAGAACGATAGATAGAACGATAGATAGATAGATAGATAGATAGATAGATAGATAGATAGATAGATAGATAGATAGATAGATAGATAGAACGATAGATAGATAGATAGAACGATAGAACGATAGATAGATAGATAGAACGATAGATAGAACGATAGATAGATAGAACGATAGATAGATAGATAGATAGATAGATAGATAGATAGATAGATAGATAGATAGATAGATAGATAGATAGATAGATAGATAGATAGATAGATAGATTGATTTATGATAGATTCAGGTTCAGTTTTAATCAACTTAATCTTAGTAAGACAGCAATACATGAAAAAGTTTAATTTAAGTTTTAATGCATTACATTTTTCTTGTTTTTATTTTAATTAACTTTATTTCAGTTAATGACACCTATTTTAATCATTTTAGTTTCAGTTAACCATAACAACACATGGAAACCAAACTACAAAATCGTTTTTGACTATAACTGTAAACTTTATTTTTGACTATATTATGAATGATATGAATTCTTAGTCTTCGCAGTGTGTGTTGAGAAACTCAGGACAACAGTCTGGGAAAGAATTAGAAATTTTTTTTTTCTTCTCTCGTCTGAGTGTCTGGGATGTTTGGCACAGGGTGTGTTTTGGCTGCCAGGGAGAGGATTTTGTACGCACCTGTTCAGAGAGTGAAGAGGCAGAGAGACTGAAGAAGAGGATGGAGGAGAGGATAGATAGATCACTGAGAGGGATCACAACAGAGCCTCTGTGTCTGATGCACCTGCCTAACCCTCATCCGCCCGGAGAGAGAGAACGCAGAGAGTAGCCTAAAAGAGGAGAGACGCAGAAGGATTGGAGTAGATGCACTCAACTCGCTGTTTGGGTTAAAAGTGGATGAACAAAACAAAGCCTCTCTTTCACCACTGAGATTAAAGAGAGAAATTCCTGCCATGATGCAAGAGCATTGTGGGTGGTTGCCAGGGCGTTGCTATGTGGTTGCCAAGAATCAATCAATCAATCACTCCATCAATCACTCCATCAATTCCTCCATCTATCTATCTATCTATCTATCTATCTATCTATCTATCTATCTATCTATCTATCTATCTATCTATCTATCTATCTATCTATCTATCTATCTTTGCATCTATCTATCTATCTATCTATCTATCTATCTATCTATCTATCTATCTATCTATCTATCGTTCTATCTATCTATCTATCTATCTATCTATCTATCTATCTATCTATCTATCTATCTATCTATCTATCTATCTATCTATCTTTGCATCTATCTATCTATCTATCTATCTATCTATCTATCTATCTATCTATCTATCTATCTATCTATCTATCTATCTATCTATCTATCTATCTATCTTTGCATCTATCTATCTATCTATCTATCTATCTATCTATCTATCTATCTATCTATCTATCTATCTATCTATCTATCTATGCATCTATCTATCTATCTATCTTTGCATCTATCTATCTATCTATCTATCTATCTATCTATCTATCTATCTATCTATCTATCTATCAATCTATCTATCAATCTTTGTATCTATCTATCTATCTATCTATCTATCTATCTATCTATCTATCTATCTTTGCATCTATCTATCTATCTATCTATCTATCTATCTATCTATCTATCTATCTATCTATCTATCTATCTATCTATCTATCTATCTATCTATCTATCTATCTTTGCATCTATCTATCTATCTATCTTTGCATCTATCTATCTATCTATCTATCTATCTATCTATCTATCTATCTATCTATCTATCAATCTATCTATCAATCTTTGTATCTATCTATCTATCTATCTATCTATCTATCTATCTATCTATCTATCTATCTATCTATCTATCTATCTATCTATCTATCTATCTATCTATCTATGCATCTATCTATCTATCTATCTATCTATCTATCTATCGATCGTTCTATCTATCTATGCATCTATCTATGCATCTATCTATCTATCTATCTATCTATCTATCTATCTATCTATCTTTGCATATATTTATCTATCTTTGCATCTATCTATCTTTGCTTCTATCTATCTATCTATCTATCTATCTATCTATCTATCTATCTATCTATCTATCTATCTATCTATCTATCTATCTATCTATCTATTAATCTATCTATCTATCTATCTATCTTTGCATCTATCTATCTTTGCTTCTATCTATCTATCTATCTATCTATCTATTTTTCAACAGTCGTTCATTCATTCCTTCTATCGATAGATAGTTCCTTGCATCTATCCATCTATCTACCGTCGTTCATTTATTCCTTCCTTCAATCCATCCATCCATCCATCCCTGTAATGAACTATTGATTACTGCTTTTGTAATATTTTCAGTGTTTGAAACAAGCTCCCTTATTGAACAGTGTCACATAATAGACTTGTCACTTATTGACAGGAGGTCGCCTTAACCAATCACATTTCATCCCTTCTGTCACCTGACTGCAAGCCTAATGATCACCTTGGAAAAAAGAAGCCGTTGCCATGGCGTCTTCAGAGGTAATGCGTTCTGACTGCAGCACTACGGCTCTATTAGCGAATAATCAAACTGCCATTTTGAATGGGCACTGATGAATAGCTCACACTCCAGCATCTAATCAATCATTCCACACCACGATGCTGTCTGAAGATTGCAGACAAATTGGATTATGTGCCTTAGCCTGAAAACAATTAATGAATTTCACAGTATCTCTTTGGCTTTTTTGATTTTGCATTTCAGGCAGCTTCAAAGTCTCCTCTTTTTTTCTGCTCTGATCTTCACAGTGTCTTTGTTGTTGTGATGAGTCATTGTTGGCCAAAGGCACTACAAAAATCAAACAACTTTCTCATCTACTCAGATAAAATGAGCAAACACACTGGCCTGCATGCTTTATTAGGAGTCTCTCTGACGTTAATGAAGGACACGTGGATGCATTTTTAAAATGATGAAAAATCCATATGCACAAATTCATTGCCTTAATGTTTTTCACTGGCTGTTTACATGCACCTTATAGTGCAATTAATTTGGTGCTCATATATACAGAAAGCCGACTGATTATGTTACAAGTTACGAGAGTTACTTGTAAAACAGTACTGTGGTATAACCATAGCAACTGCAGTCTTTTGTGCGTGAAGGGAAATCACTGCCTCTCAATTTCTCCTGGGAAATGACAGAAAGGTCAAATCATTTTTCTCACCCTTCAATCAACTGGAAATACTCTGCAAACAGCAAATGAGAATATCACAAATACACAGCGGGATTCTCCACGCTCACAATTTAATTTTAGGTTATAGCATCACCAGGCACCACACTTACAGGCTCTCTTCCAACACCTAGTGAGCTGCCTATGTAGGGAACATTTTCAAAGGCTATGCGGACATTTAAACATTTAATTATGATGCCTTGTGTGTTTCCTTCCCATAATGCATTGCGGCAAGGTCAGTGAAAAGGGAGAGAGAAACATGCTACTGGTTATAAATAACCATTTTGTTAAAAAGCCTACGATAAATAAGCACTGATAAAAATTAATCAGTGTAATTAAAAACAGATTTATGCAAATATATGCTTTTTAGAGTACCACGCTATTAGCTTAGCAGTTGTTACTGTCCAACTATAAACTCTAAATCAATTGCAATACAGTTTCTGCATATGTAGATTGTTCCAAATCAGAGCAAGACATTTAAGATGCTGTCTTAACGCCAAAGTATACTTCACTTTCCTATGCGAGGGTCGGCGTGTCGCGAATTTCATCATCAGAAGAGTACGCAGATACTGGATTTTTGTTACCGTGCATACTTTGTATGTGCAGGTCACACATATTTATGTTAAATGCAATTAGTTTATCCACAAGGTGGCAACCGTGCCCTGGGGGCGTCGATTCACAAGACAGTAGAAGAAAAACTGCATAAACAGAACAGACCGGAACACATGCAAGCTACTGTGACAACGGAGGCCTATATAGACGACAGATTGTGTGAAGAGGTTAGAAAGTACCTTCATTTGTACAAGTCTAGCATGAAAGAATACAAAGACGTTTTGCGTTCAACTGTGCACTTACACTCGCACATGCGTAAAAAACAAAGTATACTTCGGGCTTTAAGCCCAAAGTAAGCCCCGGTAATACTTAAAATTCCATGTGACTTAAAAATCGATATTGGAGGATGTACACACTCAGAGTTAGGTGGGACATTCTAATTCTAGAAAGCATTTGATTGGACATAAAATTGGACACGCCCATGAGTGCAAGATAAGTCATCTTTTTTGTTTGTTTTTGTTAAATGCATACATTTGCTAAAAAATTGTCCTGTCATAATTTAGGAGTACATTAGCTCATATGGTTTTTATAAGAGTGTGTATTTTCTTGTTCTGTTGAACCAGATCTTTGTCTCTCTTTGACATTCGGGACACACACACACACACACACACAAATCACTTTGCATCTTTGATCCGAGCCTCTTGTTGGCTCATCACGTTTTCCTCCTCGGATCAAAGCGAACGTTGAGAGACTTGGACAGAGTCCATCGCACACAAACAGTCAATAACCATTTCCACCACTTACTCTGCTCTCCAGAATGAAGTGCCAGAAGACACCTGAGCCTTCCGGAACATTCACCTTGAAATAATCTCAACCAGGTCAGGATGAGTTCTCGCTCTAAAGCTGCTAACAACCGTTCTGAGTCGGTCTTCATGTCATTACATTCTTAAAAATAAAGAATCTTTATTTGCATCGATGGTTTCATGAAGAACCTTCAACATCCATGGAACCTTTCTATTACAAAAGGCTCTTTATAATGGAAAAAGGTTCATCAGATTTTTCAAAAAAAAAAAAAAATGGTTCTTTCAAAAAGCTGTTCACTGCAAAGTTCTTTGGGGATCTCCTAACCTTTTGTTCAACCATAAAACAAGCAGAAAAGGCTTACAGACTTTACATCGAAAGAGGCAACACATTCATTAGACACTAGAATATCATAGAGATTTGTACCAGAAAGTAACCAAAGCCCTCGAAACCATTTAGAACAACAGCATCTGGGTAGATATTATATTTTTGCAATTTCACAAATATTTGTTTGTGACTAACAATAATTTGTGAACCTTCCACATTACAGATGCAGACAAACACACTTCAACAGAGAAACACATGCACTGAACAAGTATGTAATAAATGATGTACATATTTTATTTAAAATATAAAGATATGTATTCATATGTCATTATTGTAAAAAAAAATATTATTTTGGTAACACTTTATAAAAAGGTTATTAAGTATATTACATTACTTAACATGAACTAATAATGAACTGCACTTATACAGCATTTATTGATATTTGTTAATATTAGTTAATGCACTGTGAACATGAACAAACAATGAAAAACTGTATTTTCATTAACTAACTGTATTTTCATTAACTAACGTTAACGAAGATTATTAAATACAGTAATAAATGTGTTGCTCATGGTTAGTTCATGTTAGTAAATACATTAACTAATGTTCAACTAATGAACCTTATTGTAAAGTTACCGTTTTGTTTTATTTTAAACACTCATTGGCCTCTCCTCATACATTTTATTAAATATTACATTGTATATTTCATTTTTATTAGAATTTTTTAAACATGTTTGCTGTCCTCTAATATTTTATTAGATATTTTGTATTTTTAAAAAATATATAAAAATATGTATTTTATTATGAAATATATTTTTAAAATAATTACTTATTTTAACCCTTCATTGGCCCCTCCTATAATACAATTTTATTAAATACTATATTGTACATTTTATTAAAAATATAAACAAATTTATTTTTATTTCATTATAAAATATTTTTAAAAATAAAATAATTGCTTAATTTTTAATGTTTATTGGCCTCATATTTTATTAGACATTTTATGTATTTTTAAAAATATATATATATAGAAATGTATTTTTATTTCATTATTTTTATTATAAAATATTTTTGTCTTATACATTTTATTAAATACTATATTGCATATTTTATTTAATAAATATTTTTATTTTATTATAAAATATATATTTTTTATATATATTATATATTGCTTATTTTTTTAAACATGTTTATTGGCCTCTCATATTTTAATAGACTTTATTAAATATAAAAATATGTATTTTTAGTTCATTATTTTTATTTAAAAAATTCATTAAAATATTTTTAAACGTTTGCTGGCCTGATATTTTATAAGATTGTTATGTATTTTTTTTAAATGTATTTTATTTTATTATACAGTACTGTGCAAAAGTTTTAGGCAGGTGTGAAAAAATGCTGTAAAGTAAGAATGCTTTCAAAAATAAACTTGGTAATAGATTATATTTATCAATTAACAAAATGCAAAGTGAGTGAACAGAAGAAAAATCTAAATCAAATCCATATTTGGTGTGACCACCCTTTACCTTCAAAACAGCATCAATTCTTCAAGGTAAACTTGCACAAAGTCAGGGATTTTGTAGGCATATAGTTAGGTGTATGATTAAACAATTATACCAAACAGGTGCTAATGATCATCAATTCAATATGTAGGTTGAAACACAATCATTAACTGAAACAGAAACAGCTGTGTAGGAGGAATAAAACTGGGTGAGGAACAGCCAAACTCAGCTAACAAGGTGAGGTTGCTGAAGACAGTTTACTGTCAAAAGTCATACACCATGGCAAGACTGAGCACAGCAACAAGACACAAGGTAGTTATACTGCATCAGCAAGGTCTCTCCCAGGCAGAAATTTCAAGGCAGACAGGGGTTTCCAGATGTGCTGTCCAAGCTCTTTTGAAGAAGCACAAAGAAACAGGCAACGTTGAGGACCGTAGACGCAGTGGTCGGCCAAGGAAACTTACTGCAGCAGATGAAAGACACATCATGCTTACTTCCCTTCGCAATCGGAAGATGTCGAGCAGTGCCATTAGCTCAGAATTGGCAGAAAACAGTGGGACCCTGGTACACCCATCTACTGTCCGGAGAAGTCTGGTCAGAAGTGGCCTTCATGGAAGACTTGCGGCCAAAAAGCCATACCTCCGACGTGGAAACAAGGCCAAGCGACTCAACTATGCACGAAAACACAGGAACTGGGGTGCAGAAAAATGGCAGCAGGTGCTCTGGACTGATGAGTCAAAATTTGAAATATTTGGCTGTAGCAGAAGGCAGTTTGTTCGCCGAAGGGCTGGAGAGCGGTACACGAATGAGTGTCTGCACGCAACAGTGAAGCATGGTGGAGGTTCCTTGCAAGTTTGGGGCTGCATTTCTGCAAATGGAGTTGGGGATTTGGTCAGAATTAATGGTATCCTCAATGCTGAGAAGTACAGGCAGATACTTATCCATCATGCAATACCATCAGGGAGGCATCTGATTGGCCCCAAATTTATTCTGCAGCATGACAACGACCCCAAACATACAGCGAAAGTCATTAAGAACTATCTTCAGTGTAAAGAAGAACAAGGAGTCCTGGAAGTGATGGTATGGCCCCCACAGAGCCCTGATCTCAACATCATCGAGTCTGTCTGGGATTACATGAAGAGAGAGAAGCAACTGAGGCTGCCTAAATCCACAGAGGAACTGTGGTTAGTTCTCCAAGATGTTTGGGCCAACCTACCTGCCGAGTTCCTTCAAAAACTGTGTGCAAGTGTACCTAGAAGAATTGATGCTGTTTTGAAGGCAAAGGGTGGTCACACCAAATATTGATTTGATGTAGATTTTTCTTCTGTTCACTCACTTTGCATTTTGTTAATTGATAAATATAAACTATTAACATGTCTATTTTTGAAAGCATTCTTACTTTACAGCATTTTTTCACACCTGCCTAAAACTTTTGCACAGTACTGTATATATAATTTTTTTCTAAAAAATAATTGCCATTTTTAAACATGTTCATTGGGGTCTCCTCTTTAAATCTCATTGAATTTCAAGAAGGTATGAACAGAATTGCCAAAGATTTATAGAGTGTGATGCAGTCACACTTACTGGCAGGACCATTGCAGGGAACTTAGTGGAAGCCTCATATCTCAGGAGCCAGGACAACATTCCCGAGGGTCCGTCCTCAACAACAGACCCGCATACAAGCACACACTCTTTCATCCTGGGATTCAAAGAC
The DNA here is from genome assembly GCA_038088235.1 of Zacco platypus. Lineage (NCBI taxonomy): Eukaryota > Metazoa > Chordata > Actinopteri > Cypriniformes > Xenocyprididae > Zacco > Zacco platypus. The sequence continues at coordinate 25,467,063 of CM076068.1, read as the reverse complement.
ATTAACCACATGCACATTCATCTGAACAAAGAAAAATAAAGTCTAAAGCTACAGTATTATTGAAGAAACTCAACCTAAAACAATTGATTTTTTTTAAATATGTTACTATGGTAACAGGCGAGTTCAGTATGAGGTCGATAAAAACAATATTTGGCTTTCTGGCACACCGAGAGGTGATTTGCTGTTCACATTGAAATTCAGCCTGCTCGATCTCTGAAGGAACAAATACAGAGCCAAAAAAGAAAAAAGTAAGGGATGCAAAAAAAGATGAGAAAACAAAAAAAAATACAGTCTCAGAACCTGATATAATGCAATGTGCGCAATATTATACTTTCTTCACATTGTCTTCACAAGATGAAAATCAATCTCCTTCTGCTTTCATGTGATGACTCCACATTTTGGACATTTAATCAAGATTCAAGAGGACTGTCCTCTATTTCTCTTGCTTCAAGGCCACGCCGGCATGAAGAAAAATCATCATTTCAATTCACAACCCACATTATGATGCATTTCTGAGTTAAACATTATATTCAACAAGAAATCTTATGCATATTTGAACCCTTTTCGACAATGACTATGATTTTGAGATTCATCTTTTCACACTGGTGACAACTGAGGGTCTCGTGCACTATTGCAAATGGTAAAAACCATGAGTCATTGACTCAAGAGGGAAACCCAATGGTTAAAATTCAGGGGGCGTAAACATTTGCACAGGGGGTAAATTCTTCTTAATTTGTCTAGTGGGAAATATGTAAATATTCTATGTAGCTTCTGGACAGTACTAATAAAAATATGCGTTTAAACAAAATAAGAACAATCTCCAATAATCATCCTTTGCAAAAGTTTACACCCCCATGCCTTGTTTGCAGCTTCTGATCTTTCAGGTGAAAACAGAATTAATTGATGCCCCAAAAAAAGTGATATTTTCTTCCATCAAGAGGATAAATTTTTGGTCAAGAGGTGAGCACTCTGAAGTCTTCTCCAGCACATCAACATCACACACTCTTTAACCATCACTTTCAAGGCCCAGAAAGGTACTAAAGACATGGTTAAAATAATCCACGTGACTGCGTGTTATGAAGCGACGAGAATATTTTTGTGTGTGCCAAAACAAAAAATAACTTTATTGAACAATGCCTTCTCTTACGCCGTTTATGCTCAATACTGAGCCCACAATCTGACGTAGAAAGACACAGAAGAGAAGATATTGTTGAATAAAGTCATTATTTTTGTTTTGGTGCAAAAAAAAGCATTCTCGTCGCTTCATAAAATTAAGGTTGAACAGTCACGTCGACTGTTTTAACAATGTCTTTACTACCTTTCTGGACCTTGAAAAAATGGTGGTTAAATTGCTCTGATGGAGTCAGAAAGCTCTCGGAATTCATCAAAAATATCTTCATTTGTGTTCCGAAGATGAAGTTCTTACGGGTTTGGAACGACATGAGGACGAGCAATTAATTTTTTTTGTCAACGAATCCTTTGAGGTTAAAGGTGCCAAATCCGATGATTCTTCATGCTCCCTCCCAACCATTCTTTCACAGATTGAACCGGATGAATCTTGGCAGTCATCATGTAATATGGCTATGATGCGTCTTCCTACATGGAGTGTGTAGCTTTTCATTTCTTAAACCATCAATTAGGGTGAAAAGAACTGCTGCCAAACATATATCATGCTAACATGATAATCACTGCAATAATGATCCAATCATACTCTCCAGCATTTGCCTTTTTAAATCCAAACAGCAATTTTTTTTTATGGCCAGGGAGCGAGTGTGTATGAATGTGTGTGTGTGTGTGTGTGATATATATGACCTTGAATTCATATACTTCTACACACAATAAAAAGACAACTCATTAGTTCACATATAATAACCTGGGCTTTATTGTCTGATTCATGTTTGAATTGTCACATCTTTTTTTCACTTATTCAATAATATTTTTTCTTTTTTATATTTTCCATATTTTTTCTTTTTTTTTGCCTCCATCCAGATCAGACTAGAAAACCCCTGGAGGAGGATGATTCAGTTCAGCCAGTGGACTGGGCATCGGAGATCCAAGCTCCGGACAAGTGTGTACCGCAGCAGCGCGGTCTTGACCCGGAGCATCCTCTTCATGGAAGAGACTGAGCAGGACATTCCCAAAGGAAGGCACAACCTTTAACTTGTGGTTTTTGTCAGGCCTTAAAGTAGTCCAGAATCTGCTGGATTAATGTTGTTTAGAGAAGAAGGCCAAGGAGATGACGTTCGTTTGGCATCCATCTCTTTTGCTCCTCCTTGGTCTTACATCATAAACCGGAATGATGACTCGGATGCAGCCGCGGTGGGCGGTTATCGGCCGTTTCGAGTGACGTTTAGCAACAAAGAATGAAGTCTTCCATTAAAGAAGCGCAAAAGACGCTTCACCACAAGAAAATGAGAAAAAAAAAAAAAAACAGAACAGAATGCTAGAAATGCAAAAACAAGATATAAAAATAACTCTGTTGTACAAAGAAATAAAAATGGGGACAAACCAAACGGTTTCCATCGTATGAAAAAGGAACTGAATTTATACAAAAAGCAGCAATAAAATCAACTTAAAAAAACAACAACAATCCAAAACAATAGTGCTTAGTTGACCCGGAAGCATTGGAAGCTCCCAAAGTGAAGACTTCATCCCTTGTTTGTCTTTGTGTTATTTGGGATGATAAAAATGGAAGATTCCTATAACCACCCCCCAAAATTTGCCCTCCCATCAACCCCGGATCCTAAAGGGCATCAGTCCCCCAACATGTCCCATCCCTCCCAGAAGAAGAGGGAGAAAATGAAAAAAATAAATAAAAACGATATGGGGGAAAAAAAAAAAAAAAATTTTGCATGATACCATTAACATTCAATCTGATTCACAACGTGAACCTGTTGAACTTCAAAACGGGGAAATTTAGGAATTGACAGCTACCTAAACACTTACAACACCACAGGAAACAACTGAGGGGCACAGTGTACGAAAAAAAGAGAAAAATAACAAACATAAAGAACAAATAATTGTAAACACAGCACAATAAATAGGTAGAACAGCAGGTTTCCTCACCATGCACGATTATTCACACACTCACTTTTACCTGACCTCACGGTAAACTCACACACTCCCCCTCATTCGCTTTTTTCTCTTTTTGATTCCCCAAGTGCAAAACATCACAACTCGACAGTTCTGTATTCAAGTAGCGTATATACAAGGGTGGTGGTGGGCGTCTACAAATATGTAGTTCTGTACATTGAATATTAGCCATATTCTTAATTTACACATCACTTTTCTTAACAGAAACGGCATATGTCAAAAACTAAAAAAGGGGGGTGAAAATAAAGAAAAACAAGACGAAATTGTGTCACGTTCAGACAGTTGCTGTGGAAACCCGCTGTCCTTTTGCTTCCCCAAACCCAATTGGTGCACAGCACCAGAAGACTGGACCGGGCCGGAAAAAAAAACCCGAAAGAAAGAAAGAAAAAGAACGTCGCCCAGTCACTACGTCACCTCCATGGCCACTGTGTTCTCTGCTATACTGTTGAGGGACTGCTTTTCCTGCTCGTGGTTCTCCCTGTAAACAAACAGGAAACGGATCAATAGCCTGGCAAGTAATAAAATAAAACCAGACTAATGTACTTGCTTAACACAATATTGCGTGCATGTAAACACGAGAAAGCAGAAAATCTGACTTTAAATAAATAAATAAAAATCATGCGACCAATACGAGTTATTTCGAAGGCTGCGTTGCATTTGTCTGTCGCATGTCAAGGATGTCTCACCTCTGAAGTAACCACTATAAAATCATTCCTTGCAGCGTACATCATTGTCGTTTCTTCATGACTTTGGAATGAAATGGTTACTTTACTGAAAAGAGGCAGCTTCGATGATGTGTGACAGACAAACGCGACCTCCGCAGGACGCAGCCTTCGAAATGAGAAACGACCCTTTTTAAGTCAAGTCAGTTCAATCGGTAGCCATGATGGCAGTTCCATTAAATCTACTAAAATAGGGAAAGATCAAAATCATGATCTTGAAATATGGACATATCTGTTGCTTTAGCTCAAATACCATGCGCAAACACGTTTAAGAGTAAAAAAAAGAAAAAGGGGGGAAGGGAAAAAAAGGCTGCCATATTGAGTATGGTAATTTCTCCCAAAAGTGTCACAAAAGTGACATTTAGATGGAGAGTTTAGAGAAATTTTGACTGCAGCTGGATTGCTACGGTTATAAAAACAAACATTCGCAATATAATATTTGGAATACAAAAAGCTAGATTGTTGTTATATTTGCCAAATACTGTAAAAATAAATATGAAAAAAAGAAATGTGTGATTGTCTCAGTTAAAATAAGGGAAAAAAGGCAAAAAAAAGTGAAAAAAATGCTGGATTGTTTGGTATAAAGACAAATATTTGCGTTTGCACTTTATGTACTTGACTATTAAAATACTGAGTAATATAAGGTAACTACAGGTGTTAAGGTCAGGTTTAGGTGTAGGTTCAGGGTTAGTACCTAATTATTACCAAGTTATTATAATTTCTGTAATTAAGTATATAGTATGTACACGGGGAACAGGACTGCAAAATAAAGTGCTACCATATTTGCAAACAAAAAAAACACAACAAAGAGGCTGGATTGTTTGGAAGCTTGTTTCCAAAAAAAAAAGGTTTTTTTATCTCACAATTGACGCTTTTCATCACGTTCTAATGAAAATTACATCGCGGAGCAAAGAGGACACTGACAACGCATGGACAGACAAGACAGAGCAGGTTACTTTTTATGTGAAACCGTTTCATATTTAAAATATTGTAATTTTTTAAAGAAGTTTAAACAATAAATACCCTTTTGTGTCTCTTTAATGTGTCGTGACAGATCGCTGTAGCTCCTCGTGAACCGATCATCTCTTCATACTAGTTCATTTATAGCATCAAATAAACATGAATGAACATCAGAAGGAATGTTGTTTCAAGCGCGGAAAGACGCGAGTACACACAATTTTTCAAGTTCACCAACGTTAATCTACTAACTCCCCTGACTGCTTTTGTAGGACAATATGGAGGATTCGGGGTTACGATTGGTCAGATCATCTGTCAATCAAACTGCCGGTGAAGGGTCAATTAAGACTTTCTTTTAATATAAAGAGTTTATATTTATGTTTTTTTTAATTATATGGGTGGAAACAAGCTTCCATTGGTTTGTGTTTATTAAATAGAAATATTTGCAAACAAAATATCAGCAACAAGAAAAAAAAGAAATCAAAAGCATGTCATTCTTTACCCAGTGTTGACTTTGGGAAGCTGACAGTTGCTGGCGGCGGCGAGCTTCAAGGCAGCGGGTGGCACGTTGCTGAGACTTCTGGGAAGGTGACGGGCATTCAGACTGGCAATAGAGGGCGTGGTGACGCTGAGACGTAGGTTGTTGCCGATCAGGACCTGAGAGGTGGAGTTGGCTGTGTTGTTGCCATGGTTACCTATAGGGTTATGGACCGTGTGGGCGGTGCTTGTGTTCGAGTTGCTAGTGGAGGAAAGAAAGGCGGGCGGAGCAGCGGTCGACGTTTGTTGGCTAGTGAGGACAGAAGCAGAGGACGTGGAGGAGATGCTCAACCCCTTGTAAACGCCTGTAAAAGAAAAAATAATTAATTTAAAATGTATTTCAAGACAAGCAAATGAAAGCTTGTGCGAAACACAAACCTGAAGCTTGGACGACACCATTGACTCCACCTCCTACGCCGTCCTCTTTGACCTTCAAGGTCAAAAGCTGGTCAGAGCTCATGAGTGCAGAGGCGGCAAACTGGGCGCTGACTGAGTCCAACGTCTTGGACACAAGAGACTGAGGACACAGCAGCAGATTGTTATATAAAGCATCCCACTCCCAGACATGAGTGACACTTGTGTCCCTCCGTTACCCACCTGACTGGAGCCCGTGTCATTGGTCTGTTGTTGTATCTGCTCCAGCTGCTGTTTCTGCATAAGGGCCAGCTGTTCTTGATGCTGCTGATACTGCTCAGCTGTGAACGCTGGGAACAAACACGGACGTAAATATTACACATCTGACAAACAGAACCACAATTCTACAGCATTCCTGCTAAATGAAAGACTAGAAATAGCAAAAAAATATTAGACACATATTAAACATTAAAGAAAACATTATTTGTTTTCATTTAACAGTTGACCGAGTGTTATATTAGCTTAGTAATATAGCAGAAATACAGAAAAGCCGCTTCTGAGGTGGTGAAAGTTAATATATTTTGATGAAACATTACAAAGAAAAACATTTGTTTAGAATAATGTGAACTGACAATTCTACAAATCCATTTATATTACATGCAAACTTTTTTTTTTATTTAAATTGTGTTCGCAACCCATTTTACTTTTTTCAAACTGGATATGAATAAAACTTTAACCAATCAAATAAGACTTTGCACACTTTTCCCCCCTCCTTTAGTACTAACGATGACAGTACTGCAAAAAGTTCCCATTAAAAAGAGGAAAACAAGTGAGCTGCAAGCATGTAAATATTAAAAATCAGAGCTGATCGCTGGAGCGTTACACAAATATGAAACAGGAGGACAGACTACATAATTTGCAAACGCTGTGCTCTCGCCATCATCTGAAAGAGTTTCATTTAACGCTGGACGCATTTAATGAGGTTTCATGAAAAGATGCAGCTGTGCTTCTGATGAACAGTTGCTTCTCCTGGTTTATTGCTTTCCTTTGACAAAGAGGAGCCAACTGTCCACCGATTTGTCCTCATTTAAATATTTTGTAATAAAAAAAATTTGTAATTGCTCAAGTGTTGGCAGATATTTACAGACTCTTAAGTAAATTTAGAAAGAGAGAACCAGTTGCAATTAAAATAAAAACAAATACTGAAATCAAATGTTTTATATAATGGTACGTTCTGTAAACGGTTCATAAATGTTTGCTTTTTCTTTAAATGTGACGGAAACATTACTAAAACACTGAACTGTTAGCCTTTATCATATATTGCTTTAAATTGGGCATCGGTAAACATTATCATTTATAGCATAGGAGATGTACACACAACTTCTGAAATTAAAATAGATCATTTTAAATAGACAAGCTTTCAGTTATACTGTAATGTTGGATGCCTACTTTTTTGTTTTTTTTAATCAATTTCATATTTACATCAGTACCAGTATTCGTATAAGTGATGATAGCCTTCATTCATAAAAATATGCCATTAAACAAACACTTTAAATATACTGTCTTTAAACTGTTCTGCTTTAATTTGGAGAGTATGAAATTACTACAATATAAAAATATTAGAAACTCCAATGTGTTCAATTGTGATTAATTAAAATAAAAAGTACAATTATTTTTTTTAAATTGATTGACAGCACGAGTATAAGTATAAATATATATATATATAAAAATATTAGGAAAGAACTGAAAAGAAGGTGTAGTCACTATATCGCTCTATTACAACAAAATCCAAACAGACGTTTAGAGCCATTGTGAGTCTGCATTTCTGACATCTACAACGTCAACAGCGTAAGGATAATGACAGGGAAGAGCACATATTGTTGAATACAGTCGTCATTTTTCTTTTGTTTTTGTGCACAAAAAGTATTCTCCTCGTTTCAAGGACTATTTTAACAATGTCTTTACTACTTTTCTGGACATTGAATATGGTAGTTACTTTGCTTTCTCTTGGGGATCAGAAACCACTCAGACTTCATAAAAAAGATCTTAATTTGTGTTGCGAAGATGAACGAAGGTCTTGAGGCCAAGTAATTAGACAAACTACAGAGTTAATTTTTGCACATCCCTGCTTGAAAGGGCACTGCCAATGAAGGGCCCAAAATAACTTTTCCCCAAGCATCGCTGCAGCAAACACTGAGCTTTCTCAATTATAATAACGTCAATCATGCTGTGTTTATTTCCAGTTCTCATTGACAGTGACGAATTCAACATGAGCAAACAAACAGTTCCAGCACTTAAAATGCACACGAGTAAGTTTGAGTTCACTCACCTACTGCAGGTGGTCCCATGCCCGCTGTTCTGCCAAGCGTACTACCACCCGGCCCTGCGCCGCCCCTAACCAACCCCCTAAACGGTCTCCGTGACAGCGCATCCCCTGCGCCTGATTGGCTGGTTAGTGTCCGTGGTTTAAAGTGCCTCCAGCGGCACGTTTTGATGTTTCGGAGGATTTGCCTCAGGTCTGAATATGTGGTATGAGAGGAAGAGGGTGACGACTGTGATGAAGAGGATGTGTGGGTTGAGGTAACAGTCTGGGAAGTGGTTTCAGTATGGAGAGGAGAAGCGGGTAAAGAGATGTCCGGCTCGGAGTCCAGACTTTGGAATAATCCATTTAAATCCGAATAGGCCCGGTCCAGAAGAAACCTGAGAAACAGATTAAATCCGATTAAGAAAACATGATATACAATTCAAGTCTGAATGAGATTGAATGGACTTGACTCACCTGCCGCCCCTTCCCACCCGCCGCCGTGCCAACCCGACACAGCGTCGGGGAATGCTGAGAGTGGTGAGGGAATAACGGAACTGTGGATCACATGACGCTCCCTCTGTTTCCCCAGACCAGGGCCAGTCGCCGCTCTGATCCAAACGGGCCTGCACGAACAAAGGAAACCAAACAAGAATGAACGTGACCTTCAAAACACAGAGAAAAGAGGTATATGAAGCAGTAAAGGAAATAAAATACAGGCAATAAAGGATTGTGACTTGGTCAGAGTATTGTGTACTTATTTGTCAATCATAAAATTGTACATATTGAAGTCTTAGAGGTATAGCAGCAAAAACAGCCTCTAAGTGTCAGTGAGGGTGTTAACATGGGCTCTGTTCCAATGCCTAGAGAGCCGCCAACTCTTGGAAGCATTTAAAGGGATCATCTATGTGAAGAGATTAACAGGTTCTTGTTAGTTAACTTTAGTGTTTACACAGCTATAACGCACGTAGAACAATATGTAGAACAATAATGATGAGGAAAGAGCAACGATGAAAGGATGTAGAATAGAGGAAGTGCAAGGTGTGAAATTTGAGGTCAGTGTTCGACACCTACAGCGTGATAAACACATCCTGCTTTCCGCCTGAAGGCAAACACTCCATCGGGCTCGTTCTCTTCCTCGGCCTCAGACGACCCAGAATGTATCTGCACAACGAGAACAGGAAGTCTTTTATGCACTGATTTCATAAGTCCAAAAGTTGACAAACCAACACAATAAATTAAAAGATTAATTTAAAAGTAAAGTGCAATTTCTGCGCAAGCAGTGGTACAGGTACTTATGGAAGCTTTTTTCTGTCACTAAATTAATAATTTAAAAAAAAGAAGAAAAAAAAAAAAGGTAATTGTGACCTTTTTCATCTCTCAATTCACACATTTTTTCCCTCGGAATTGAGATAAACCCACAATAGAGTTATAATATCGCCAGAATTGACAGTTTATATCTCACATTTCTGACCTTTTCCCTCAGAATTGTGAGATCTATACTTGCAATTGCATGTTATAATGTCCACTTGTGGGAAAAAACTGTTTTTTTTCTCAGAATTGTGAGTTTCTCTTGCAATTCTGAGAATGGTGAGATAAAAACGCGCAATTAACTTCCTTATTTTTCATTTCATGGCGAAAACAAGCTTCCACAGGTACTTTAGAATTCAAAAGTTTCTGAACAGGACTGTAACTCTGCCTTCAAATTATGCCATTCATTAAGACAATATTAGGTGTTAATGTAATTAAACACCTCGCCTTTAAACTGTGATATATCTAGTCAAGCAAATGCCCCGTGTGTGTACCTGTGAAAAGGGCTCATCATCAGAGCTGGGGAAGTCATACTGGTTGAGGTCTTTGGGGTTAAACAGGGAGGGGCCAGTATGCAATGGTGTGGAGAGAGGCAGTATTTTGGGCTTCTTCTCGTACTTCCTCTTTGTTCTGACCACCTCTGTCTTTTCAGGCTGAAAGAAAGAGATACATGTACTTGCATGCACCATATTTACTGAAACATAAGTCATGTGAGCCTAAGTTTATTTATATAGTGGATTTCCCACAAGCCGAGTTTCAGTTTTGCTTTAAATACGTTAATTTAGGCTTTCCAATTATAATAAACGTTTAAAATTTCTGTTTTACATATTTTTAATTTTCGTTCTGTTCTGAATACTGTTAAATGTAAAGGATTTGTTGTGGAGTGAGGGGAACTAAATAAGTTTACAATGTTTGTAAATTGTTTTGTTTATTGATATCTTACACTATTTCTGAATGTAATAAAATGCGACTTGTACACCGCAACCTATGTATTTTTTCTTTCTTGACAGTGTAGTTTTGACCTGGTGTGAAGACATGATGTACCCACCTTGCTCTTGTAGTCTTTGAAGTCCATGTGGTCCTGGTGGCGGTACTGACTACTGCTGGAGAAGGGCATTATGGGAATCTTGTAAACAGGTTTTGCCATAGCTAGTGCTTCTGCCATCACCTCTGAACCAAAGTCTGGCATGGTGTTCCTGAAGGGAAAGAGTGGACATTTATAAGGGATGCAATTGGTCTTTACATACAGTTTCTCTTTTTTATTCAACATCATTGAGAAGTGCAAGAAGAACAAGTTTTCTCGTGCCCCCAATCAAAGTTATTGAGTATCTGCTGCTACCAAGTTCCGATTAATACACACACACATATACATATAAATATATATAAAAATTAAATTGGCCCTGATCAGCTCAGGACATCCCTAATATTCACATATACACACACAAATTACCCAACATATCTCAGTGATTAAAGATGACAAATGAATAATGGAGCTTGATCGGGTGACCTTTAAACAAATAAGGTGAACCACAATTGCTCATTTAGCAATATAAAACAAGCCCCTTAAATAGAGTATGCAATGATGCCTAAGCCAATTAAAAATACATGACCCATTCTCATTATGCATGAATGCTCACACAGTAAAACAATTACAAAAGCAATTAAGAAGATTCTATAGTCAAGCAGGGTAAGCATATTAAAAAATGCAAAACAAAGTTAAGCTTTATCTTGTATATTCATCATAACAAACATGCACTCGCCACCACTGAAAAAAAAAAAAAAAAAAACACTTTCGTAGCTCTGAGAGATAGTCTACGTACCTCTTTTCTACAACCTCCAACGTGAGGTGAAGCAGTTCTCGTTTGCTCTTTTCTCGCTTCTTGATCATCTCCAAGATGGTGACGGCTCGACTCAGGTCCCTTCTTAGTTTGAGCATCTTCTCATAAGATGCCTCATCATTCTTACGATTCTGGGGAGTCAAGACCGAAACATTAGCACACTTCATATTTGACGGCGCTAATCATTCACCATAGAACTGCATTTAATAATCACCATTAGATGTAATGAACTATGAAAAAAAGGTTATTTTCAGTTCAGTGAAGCTCAAATCTCAGTCAACAGCGTTCGGTGAGGAAAAAAGACCACATTGAAGGATGATCATCAACTAAACGCCTGACTGTTAAAGGCAAACTCCTGCAAGTCATCATGAGACTGACTTCAAAACAAAGTTAAAGGGCTGGCAGAGCTTTAGCTTTATAAAACAAGAACGTTTGCAAATGCATTAAATATTTTCCATGGTCATTTAACTAGTTATTGTAAGCATGCAATAAAATTTTGTATGATATTTAAAGACTGTCTGGAAGAGTGTTGTACTATAAAAACATACATTTACAACAAACGCAAATATCAAATACAGCTCCTTCTAGGGCTAACAGATCGTTCAAAGTGACTGTTGTATTGAGTTGCTTTCATCTATCCAGTCTGTTAGAGGACCAGAATTAGAGGATTAAGAAGAAAACGTCGATACAGCCACAGCTCTGACTAGGATCGCTCACCTTTCTCGTCTGCATCTTCTCGGTCCTGCGCCTGAAGGCCACGTAGGGGTCGTTCGTACTAGATCCGTCCCGCTTTTCCTGCTTGATGGTTGGGATGAGAGATCCGTTTTTAGACAGTTTCCTCTTCCTGCTCCAGTACTCGAACACCTCCCTGATCAGATCGTCATCTTCCTTCAGTAACAGCTTCGCTTCCTGTAGGGTCACCAGCTGTGTTACAGAAAATGTAAATAAAATATTTAAAAAATAAAAAGATTAAAAAAAATAAAATTATAAAATAATTAATAATGATAGACCAATATAAAAAAAAATATATACAGTGCACTAGACTTCAAAAGCTTAAGTTTAAAAAAAAAAAAGTTTTAGACTAATGTTTGTCATTTGAGCAAAAATACAGTAAAAACTAATATTGTGGAATAATTATTGCCATAACCGTTTTCTATTTTAATATACGTATTAAAAGTGTAATTTATTCCTGTGATGCAAAGCTGAATTTTCAGTATCATTACTCTAGTCTTCAGTGTCACATGATAGTTCAGAAATCATTCTAATATGTTGATTGGCTGCTCAAGAAACATTTATGTTGAAAACGGCCGTGTTGCTTAACATTTTTGAAAATCTTTCAGGATTCTTTGATGAACAGAAAACAACAGCATTTACTTAAAATAGATATCTTTATTAATATGTGACGATCAATTTAATGTATCCGTGCTGAATATAAAAATTCTGGAAAAAAAAAAAATGTAATGTATATTTTAAGATTATCAGCATTAGCCAAAAGCAGGACATTTAAGTCACCAATTTGGACTTCTAGTTTAAGGATTCCACATTGTGACATGAATTCAAACAGAAAGGTTTATCAGAATCACTTCAGCTTTTCATTTAAAGTTGAACGTCACTGTCTGAAATCCCCAAGGTTTTTTTTTCCCAGCAGTTCACATTGTAAGCAGTGAATCTTTTTAATAACCTGCTGTCCGCTGCCCTTCTCTAATCTGTCAATCATCTCCTCAAACTGCAGGGCCTCCACCTCCAGCTTCTTTTTCAGCTTATTCACAAAAACCTCATCCTCCGAGTCCAAATCGTAGTCCGGCTGCTCCGTATCCAGACTGAAAGCTGTGGAGAGAGACACTGGAGGTTAAACACACTCAAACAAAGCTGAGGACTCCTGATATTAGTTTGTTTAAAAGGTTACTCGGGTCTGACAATATGGCTTTTCTACATTCTCTGAAGATTTCATTAACCCATGAAGCTCTGAAGGCATTTTTAGAGTTTTTTTCCTGAGTGACATACATAAAATTACTCAAACTATAGCAAGGAGTCAAAAGGTAGGTATCGTTTCATAAAAAAACGTTACATTTATAGGGGAAAAAAATTACTACATTTGGACATTCTCATGATGGGAAACTGCTGATAAAAAGACAAAAATAAATAAATAAAATTATACATATCTTTTTTATTTGACATGCAATAACCCTATAAGGAAATAAGATACGAGTACACTTCTTTTTGGTGAAGTTCACCAATATGTGACTTGCATCGGATTCAAATTTTGTGGCGATAGCACAAAGTAATCAAAAGTTGCAGCATTTAGGTCAAGATAGGGTTTTTGTTTAGCATTTGACACCCACAAAGGTATTCTTAAAATCTTTTAGAAGTATCCATTAAATAATGATGTGCCATTTTCCACAATCTATGCAAATTTATGCAAGAGAACAAGCGAGAACGTGACAAATGCCACATCAGTGTGTGTGTGTGTGTATATATATATATATATATATATATATATATATATATATATAATCTCTTGTTTGGCCTCACTTACAAAAATTTCGATATCCCAACATTTACCACAATTTCTCTGAAACTGAAGTCATAAATTTTGTGTGATGTGTCAAAAGCCAGTTAAGAGCCAATGAGAACATACAGGTTTAATTTTCAAAGTAGCAGGAATGTGAAACAAAAACAGTTTTTTTTTTTAAGGTTTAAGAGCAATAATCACAACATTTACTGTACAACACTGCAACATTTACTGGTACTACATAAGCAGGTAAAAAAACAAAATTAAATCTAAGAATTAAAATAAAACAGTTTGTCTCAGCAAAACATATTGAATTCTAATAACTTTCACAGGCTCCTTTTTCTAAATGGGTTACCACTTTATTGCATGACAGTCTTATTACTATAGCATTGATTTCAGATTTTCCCAGATGAGGAGATTCCCCCTTCCATATGTAAAGCGCTTTGAGCACCTAGAAAAGCGCTATATAAAATGTAACTAATTATTATTATTATTACTGGCTCCTAAATGGCATAAGATTCAGTCCAAAATAAACTCCAGTAGGGACCAGACTATGTCTGAAAAGTCTCCAAAATGGGGTTTAAGAAAAATAAATCAATGAAGACTCGAGTGAGTGATGCAAAGACACATTTTGTTCATCCTGTATGTTTGGCAGACGCCCTCAGAGATCCCAAGAGATGTCTCTTAAACACACTTCCCAATTTGAACAGTGTTCCCACTGCCTCATCCTCACTTCCACTTTCCCTACCCCCCTTGCCCCCCTTGGTGTGTGTGTGGCATGTGCTCAGACACTCTGACAGCAGGACGCCTCCTGCTCCTATTACAGACACCCCAGGGGCCGACAAACTCACTTAAATCCAACCAGTCACTCTATCTACCCCTACTACACACACACACACACACACACACACACAAGACAAAACAGCCAACAGCCAAGAAATTTTAAGTCATGCCTGTTAAATATTAACTACCCCACACAGCGAATATAAACATATTACACTAAACCAGATTAGGCATGGGCCAGTATGAGATTTTGATGGTATGATAAACCTATAATATCACGGTTTCACGGTATTGCCGATTACAGCTCTAAAACATGTCATTAAAATGCAAATAAGAGACTGTAAACATGGAAGTGCTGCACTGCATTCTCTGTGTAGGAGACTGACAGGGTGGAGAAGAAATTCTTGAAAAAAAGTCACTTTTGTTTTGTTTTTGCACACAAGTAGTATTCTCGTCGCTTCATAACATTAAAGATGAACCACTGTAGTCACACTGACTATTTTAGCAGTGTCTTTAGTACCTTTCAGGACCTTGAATAACAGTACATTGCTTTCAATGGGGAAATAATTAAAAAAAAAAACTTGGATTTCATCAAAAATATCTTAATTTGTGTTCCGAAGATGAATGAAGGTCTTACAGGTTTGGAATGACATGAGGGTGAATAATTAAAGACGAATTTTCATTTTTTGGGTGAACTAGCCATTTTAAAGGCTTATTTGGATTTATATGGTTTATTAATAAACATGCGATTAATCGACTAATCACTTAAAATAAACGACTACTAGCAGACCAGCAAAATCTTTAGTCGAGGGCAGCCCTAGTGTCGACACCACTCACATGATTAACTGTTTTAGCTTATTCACCTTGTATGCATTGAACACAGTCAAAGCGTGTCATCAGAGAAACGGAAATTAAACGTCTGTTTCAGTCACTGATTTTGGCCTAAAACTGAAAATAGCAGTTTCGACCAAAAATCTTTGGTGTCTGAAATTTCGGTGCATCCCCATTTCTAAGGCATCTTAATCAGATGAGGTGAAGGCCCACAAATGCATACGACGTGGCAGATGGCACAGCCTGCAATCCACAAACAATCACAAAGCACAACACAACAACACACCTGCTCTTCAGGAACAGGCAGACAGATGTCAGTAAGAAAGGCTTCAATCACTTCGTTTCTCCCATTCAAACCCTTCAATACCTGTCCCTCATAACAATCCTTGCTGGTACCACCCTAAAACACCGGTTCATTAAAGAAATACTCTCTCATTAATATTCGTTTATGCTCATTAACATTCGTGTACTCACGCTGTAAGTGAATGAGCTGCTTTGGCATCTTGAAGTCTCCGGGGTAGAGGGAGTCATAGTAGGCGATGTTGCTCTCTGCCTCTGGGACGGGAATCACCATATTATCCCTCTTCTCTCCGTACACCTGCTGGGCGGAAATCGCCCTCTGGAGATGGTGTTCCTATGGCAACCATAAAGAAAGAGACATAGGCTTCAGTAAACATTCCCATTCACAAAGTAGAAAATCATATTAAACACAAATGGGTCTAAAAATAATGTACAAGAGAGTGTTGTCACATTGTGTTTATTAGCATTGTAAAGTCGGATTCATTTCAGAGAATGCATTCGAAAAGTTGTAAAACAACAAAATCGTTAAAGAAAATTAACCAGAATATTTAGATTGTAAACACAGAGACTCAAAAGAACAAATCACTTTTCGTAAATTCGAACAGATTTGACAAAACATTGCAGATGCAGCATGAGATAGGTTCAAAATATTGATATTTTGATTGTCATCATGACCAGTTGACTGCAAACAATGCACAGCATCATTTTTTCCACAAAGATGGTAAAAATATGTAGCAAAGATCTGCCTTGGTTAACTTTCTCCCAGTGGCCCCATTTATACAAAAACCTGTGCTGACCCAGAAGAGGCAATGCAAGAATCCTTCAATATCAAAGCCAGTTTGGTCTTCGAACCATCTCATCTGATCGTTACAACAAACCTACAGCACATTTACAGTTACGCAACACTTCTCTGCTTTTCTTTAGCTCCCCTGTGAATTTGTAATATAGATCAGACCACAAAAGAGATGAGCTGTGGTTTCGGAGAAAACGCCATAACCATTTTAATGCAATAACCTCAACCGGTTTTTCTAAAACCTCCTCAAACAAGTAGGCCACAAACAGGCTGCATAAAACAAAATAAACCTACTCTAAAAAACATAAAAGAGCACCGTCTCGAAAAATACATCATGTTGGGGAACGAAAGCATGAAATCAAATCGTAATTGAACTCATCCAAATCATTTGGCCAGTTCGCCTGACGTCATGCACCCCAGGAGCTCATCTGAAATGATTACACTTGGCATAAGGAAAAAATATAATAAAAAACCCAACATTACGCATGATAGCCTAGAAGCATTTCACCAGATGAGCTCAAACAAACTTGGTGACGTAACAGCAGTAAGAAAGGAAACATGTCTATTTACTTAAAAGCACCAACATTGTGTTCCTGCCAGCCATCATTTAAAAACTAGCTTTCATTAGAGTCACAAGTCTCTCTCGCGCACACACACACACACACACACACACCTCGTCTTAAATGACTCAGCTGCGAGCCCTCATTGAAAGGTCTCTCGAAAGGAGGCAATTATCAGCAGACAAAAGCCAGACTTCCTTTGGCACAGTCCTCTGAATAACCTTCGGATTGCAAATTCTCCCCCCGCCTGGGTGACCCCGTCACTGACCTTAGAGGATCATAATTACAAACAGATGAGGAGAGAGAACAAAATGGTCATAAAAACTCTAAAAAACAACCTCCAAGTGTTTAGAACCAAGATCTTTTGTGAACAAATCCTGAATTATTTTATAGTCCGCTTCAGGGGGGGATTTCAATTTAAGATTTAATGTCCAATGGGTTCCATGACTTCAATTTTTTGGGGTGGGGGGGGAGAAGATGAATGTTAACATTCACATTATGTAACAAGACTATTACTTTTAACAAAACAGTAATACATTATAAATTGTATGTCTGAAGTTATTATAAAAACCTGTGCATTTCTGTTTAATTACAATAAAGCTACCTTCATTAGAAATCCCATTCTGATTTTTTTTAACCACACAGTAGATATAGTGTGGTATTAACTCGTGCTGCAACGACGCCATCGACTACGAAAATACTTCGACGTGCGTGAAATGATTAGATGATGATTAAATGATTATCAAAAGTATGGGAATACTTTAAACAGAGGCCAAGTAAAATGGTCCTTTGTTCCCTTTGCAGAACCGAAATGGCGTACCACCTATGGAATTGGATCTCTGCCAAATTTGAGCGTGCAAGATCATATTTTGAGCGTGCAAAAGGGCATTTCGTGCGCATGAACTGAGTTGAGGAGAAAATCTTCGTCTCGTAAATAAGAAAATATTTCGAGCGAACGAAAATCAGTTTTGCATTTCAAAGATGTTTATTTGGATCATTTGGATGCATTACAGACAGCGCAAGAGGAAAAATACATGGTTCAGGAGACGTTTGTTCAATGGCTTGAACACTATCAAAGTTCCTTTAAGACTGTATAGAAAGTCTTTGACACTCTTCATGTTAAAGTTCAAATGTCTACCACTGGACGACCACACATAAGTGGCTTATTTTTAATCAAAATCAAATCGTATTATTACATAATGGCGTGTCCCAGTGTTTCTACACCTCAATGAACTGCTAAATTAGTTCTAACTTCTTACGTAAAAAAATAAAAATAAATAAATAATAAAAAAATCACTAGATTAATTAAAAACAAAACCTGAATAAAATAATCGTTACATTAGTCGACTAATCGAAATAAATAAATTTAAAAAATTTAAATAATTGTTAGATTAGTCGACAGAAAAAAGCAGAAACTCTTGACACATTTGCTACCATTGCATGGCATACAACCTCATACAGCCCAGCTTTAACACCATTACTTCAACCTGAAGACAACTCAGCATGAAGCCCAAATCCACAAGAACAGGATCATCAAATCATCAATCATGGTGACCTCCTGTTGACCTGGCTGATCCAGGATCAACTGGAGCAACTAATTACTAATGTGACATTGTACAAAGTGACTTACTACAGTACACTTACAACAGGGATGAACTTAATATGCTCCAAATGAATTACATTCAGATATATTACATAAATGTCATGGGGCTTTGCATGTTTGATGCAGATATCTAGAATGCAGGATACAAAGACCGACATGATACAATTTAAATTGGGAATATATACACTAGTGTTGGGCGATGAGTCATCAAGATATTATCGTGGGAGGGGGGCTTTTTTTACTTTGACATTTATTTGATGATTATTTTACTTTACAAGCTAATCGATCTAATCTTTTATTATACTCGCAGCACATCAGTTAGGGCTGGACAATTAATCGAAACCGAAATTCAGAACCTCTAACAGACGTAATTTTGCCATGTCGGTTATTTAGTTTTTTTTAAATCCCGTTAATACTTCTTCCTTAAAAACATGCCATGCGTGTAGTCGTGTGACTCCACCCCATCCAGCCAGCGGCATGGAAGCAACACTGAGGCGAACTCAAACGCCGAGTCAACAGACATTAAAAAAGTGAGATCACTTTTGCTTGCGTCCTCATGAATGTTTGTCAATTTTATGGCTTGCCAGTTTGGACATTCAAGCAATTTTAGACCATCGGATGTGAATCATATTGAGCTAGTGCACTGATGCATTGTGACAAATGAACAAGAGCGCAGAAAAGTGCAGAAAATCGTTGTCGATGTTGTCCTGTGTTTATCAAAGTAGCTTTGAAACTCAAGCTATAGTGTATATTTCTCTACTTTTGAAGTAACAACTTGCAACCCACAGCAATTAATAGATGGCATGACTAATTCACACATTGATTGACAGGCGATCTGACCAATCATAACCCCGAATTCTCCATTTTGTCTGACAAAGCAGTCAGGGGAGTTAGTAGATTAACGTTGCTGAACTTGAATAATTGTGTGTACTCGCGTCTTTCCACGCTTGAAACAACATTCCTTCTGATGTTCATTCATGTTTATTTGATGCTATAAATGAACTAGTATGAAGAGATGATCGGTTCACGAGGAGCTACAGCGATCTGTCACCACACATTAAAGAGTGAGTGTCCTCTTTGCTCCGGGATGTATTTTTCACTTCGTGAGAACATGATGTGTGGCGTGAGAGCGCATGGCTTGTAGGACATTAATTCATTAATTGTTAATCGATCATAATTGAGGTAAAACGTTCAAGAAATCGAAATTTTGATTTTGGGTCATATCGTCCAGCCCTATATACGATGATGGGCTATGAAATTATGGGAAGGCAAAAGAATTGTAATATTATTATTATTATTATTATTATTAATAAAAATAAATCAAAGATAGCTGATGCTTTTGACAGTGTCTCTGTCTATCGTCAATACATGATACAACCCTAATAAACACTACCGTCCAAATGTTTTGGGGGTCAGTAATATTTTAGGAAATTAACACTTATTCAGAAAATGTGCATTTAATTAAAAGTAACAGTAAACAATTTTACAAAAGATTTATTTTTCAAATAATCAGAATATCAAAAAATCCTGGGAAAAAAAAAAAAATGTTTCCACAAAAATATTGCAGCTCAACTGTCTTCAACATTTAGACTATAATAAGAAATGTTTCTTGAGGCAAAGCATCAAGCTTCACAGTGAAACATTAATAAGCTTTACAGACGTTCATTCTAAGACTCTGGACAACGTACTGGATTAAAATTAATGATCCAATCAAAAGAAATAATCAAAGTAATAGTCTGATGTCCTTCAAGGAATATCCCTTGAAGCCAGAGGTGAAAGCTTCATTTACACACAACATTAAAGGCCGTATCATCACTTTAACCGCATTAGACACTTCTCTTTCCTTCTCAGCAAATACTCCCACTGCACATGCCGAGTCATTTACAAAGTCGTGACATTACGTCTGGGAACTAGACGGAAAAAAACAGGTCAAACTTGTCTGGAATTCTGCCATGACCTCTATCCTAGATGACACTCCGGAATGTCCCTGGGAGAAGGAAAGTTCCATCTCTGGGAAAACCGGCTTGATGGATTGACTGTATTTGCCGACATCTGCCAAGCGTACAAGGACCCACATAGGCCAATAACAGTCTAAACAAACACATCACTTCCTGAAAATGAAGCATGATGATTGGCAACTGTGACGTATAAAGACAAATAAATATGAATTTAAAAAAAAAAAAAAAAGTTTGTTGATCAAAATACTGATGGCACAATGACATGATATACAAACGTGGTCGATGTACTGTTAAGACATTAGCAATATCTGCAGAAAAAAACATTTAAAGCTAGGCGTTTAACGGATCTGCATGATGTGATATGCGGATTAATTTTAAATTTGACCGCCATAAACTGAAAGTTTATAATTAGCATGTGTTTGGACTTTAGTTTACACATTCAATAGATTTTAAACCATTTAAGTGCTAGAAAAGGCAAAAGATTTAATTCAGTAGCTCTACAAACACAGAGCGGTGAATTTCAGATAGCGTGTGAATTGATTCCTCGTGTCCATTTGCACTTGGATGGTCAAAAAATAAGTCTCTGCAAGTATTTGTGAAAACAGTCGGTTATGTCTCAAAGAGAAAGAACATGAGAAGGATGTTTCATTATTTTGTATCCATGCATTCGGTCTTAAATTTTTTGCTGTGCTATCAGAGTACTTAAAGTGTAACCCAAAATACTTCTTTCTTTTCCGAAAAATGACCCGACCTGCGAGTTGTGAACCATCAGTTAAAACGAGGGTCTAGAATTTGCACACAGAAGATTTAGAAGAAAACCAGCTACACCAGATAAATATCCAGTTACAACACGCAGACAACGTTTAATTAACGAATGTTTGTTGACAAAAATCAAAAGAATGTGTGGCTTTCACTGAGGTTTCAGGTGACAAAATATTGCCTTTCTTCTCTCCTATGACTCAGAAGACAACATGACAGCTATCTGCAAAGAGACAGTCTAAAAATAAACTTCAAGAAAATTAGAGGCAAACTCAAAACAATGTGAAAGAAAATTCAGAGAGATCCGTAATCTCCTGCTGCGCATACTGGGTGCATTAGAGCGGCAAAAAACATTTCAGGTGCCATCAGGGGTGTGCGATATAGCGATCGTAGATTGTGAACTAGGGGTGTAACAGTAGGTAATGGTCACGAAACCTCACATACAGTGAGTCACAGGCGATTCACACTCCAATCCAGAAGGGTGCAGGAACGGTAATGCATTTCAGCCCAACCACTTTTAACCAGCATTAACCACCAATAAATCGAGTTTTGATACTACTGTCAAGTATCATCTTCCAAATTCAATCCATTTTAAATCACAAAATTTGAACATTAAATGCAGTTGAGTCTCTTTAAAGCCATGGCAGTTAAACATTTATTCGGCAAGCTGTTTTCTGAGCGAGTACACCGAGCGATCGCACACTAAAAGCCTGTCAAACAGCGAGTGAGTACTGAACCAAGTTCTCTTTCCCGTCTTATTGCACTGCCAAATACACACAAGGTATACATACACTCATTTGTATCTTAAGCGAATGTTAACAGCTCAGATGTGTAACAGTCTATTAGATCTGTGCATTCAGTCTTAAAGTGACAGACGCCTAATAAACCTGCTGCTGTCTGTCACCATTAAATGTTAACCAAACAATGAGAAAATCACTCACTGCTCTTAACTGAATAACTTCAGTAGCTTTAATAAGAAGTGTATATTTAACTCGTACAGTGAAGTCTATTATATTTACATTTGTTTATTCAACGCTACCGTTACAGTAAATACACCTACTGTAGCTGAAAACGCACTTTATTTAGGCGAATGTTTATTATATTGTATTTCTTCCTATTATTTATAACTTGCATACTTTATTTTAATAAAGTAAAAAATGAAATAAAAAAGTGAAATAAGATTGGACATATTCTCTAACCTTATGTTTCTGTCTTTTTTTTTTCTGTTGTTACCTTGTAAGACTAAATATTTAGTAGGGGACTTAATTTGGCTGTACTGCTTAGTGACTTGCAAAATAGTCTTAAAATCCAACATGAAACTGAATCGTCATAAGATCAAATCGTGATCCTGCCTGAAAAAAATAAATAAATAACTATGATATTTTGACATTGCCCACCCCTAAGTGCCATTACTGGATTCTGTTCGTCAACAGAGGTATAACGGTGTCCATTTAAAAGATATTTTGTACTTCTAGAGGTTTAAAGTGAGCTCAACTATTGCAAACTAGTTACTTGGTAACCTTTGAAAATGCAGCAGAGCACACACTAATGAAAGCACAATTATAGTTATTTATGGTCATAGAGAGTTCCCACGCCGTTCAGAAAGGAGTTCTTGCACTTAATATCACCTCTCAGTGTTCACAGTAAATCCACTAAAACGCTTGATCAAGCATTAAAATGACAAACAAATAAAATGTGACCGAGAAAATAAAAGCCACAAGACTGAAAAGCACGCAATACATGTTTCACAAAGTTTGTGTCCGTGCGTGAAAAACATCTTCGGGGAAATTGTAAAAACTTGTGACCCCTGATAAAACCACTAGAGAACTAAACGGACAGAAAATCAGTTTAATCCAGCCTTTATGGATGACAAAACATTTAACTGCTGAGAAAAGCCCACTCCACCACAGATTCCAAACAGACCGTATATCAGAGCTTGAACCAGCTAGCCACGTCCCACAGTCAATTGCTGTCAGAGAAATTTGTCTGTTCGTCACAAGATTTGAAGGCTTAAAACGTTAACTGACATGAAATATCCCCCGCAGTAATAAGCTCACAAGCATCCACCAAGAAACAAAACGGCTTTCAGTTGTTTTTCCAAGAATCAACCCAGACCACCAGTATTAAAGCCACAAGTTGACGCATAAAGAAAATGCACACTTGAAACTAAGGCGCCATTTACACACCGTTTACTACTAAAAACTTTATGCATTTTGACCATTCATTTATCCAACGATGGCATTTTGGGCTTTGAACCCTGTTTTCAAAATGCAAACTTTAGTAATAACTGATAACTTTAGGCAGAAACTTTGATTCTCACACTTAAAGCGATAGTTCGCACAAAAATACCATCATTTACTCACCCTCATGTCGTTCCAAACCCATAAAGCTTTTCATCTTCTACACAAAAATTAAGAAATAAACGAAATCTGAGATGTGTGCCTCCATTGACGGCTACGCAACTACCACTTTGATGCTTCAAAATGTTCAGTGAGATCGTAGTACTAATCCATATGAATTGAGAGGCTTATTCCAAATTTTCTGAAGAGATAATCACTTTATATAATGAACAGATTTTAATTTAGGCTTTTATTAATTTGAGCTCGACAACCTTAAAATCTGAACATGGGCCTCAAGCATGCGTGCTTCATCTTCCACAAGGGCCTCAGGCTTGCTATGCATTTCTATAAAAACTAAATAAATCTTGCATCAATTTAATTCTTCAGACAGCGCATACAAATTTAACAAGAAAAGCTTCTCCTACGAACCAGTAAACAACCACTCTTTATGAACCTCCACTTGACATGCGAAGAATGTTCTGATGTTTAATGTAATAACAGATGAATGCATGCAACCAAGAGCATTACTCTTCTGGAAATACTTAAGTAACTAAAAGATCTCATTAATTTTCATTAACGTCCTTCACAGTAACATAAAAGAATGCAATAAATTGAAAATGTAGGCCATGATGTTTATTTTATAATGTTTGTAAAATGCAATGTATTCAGATGAATATATGCATGTTCTGGGGGTCTTATTTTGAGATCGAGAAACAAAAATTTTGGCTTATTCTGGTTAAGGCAATCGTGCTAATGTGTTTGCATGGCATATATAACTGGAATGACCAAATGCTGAATAAGATCGGGATATTTTTATGCATGTAAATGCAGTCGTGGAGGCTTACCGGCCCTGGGGCCCTAATAAGAAATGGAAAGCATCTCATTTAGGGGCCTTCAGCTCCTTCACTCCCCACAACTTTAGACAAATACATTTTTTTCATTCCCATTATGTGCATTCAAAATAAATGTATAGACATGGCATTCACAGAGAACAATTTATAGGTGAAAAAAACATTTTCATAATGGTTTTCTACACGAAAACAGGCGTTTAAATAGATGACTCACTCAGAAAAGAAATTCTGTTATTTAGTCAGCCTCATGTTCTTCAAACCTCAACTTTTAGAACAACACAAGGAGAGAAGTTAGGCAACATGACAGCCTCAGTCACCATTCACTTTCATTGTATTGGTGAAATAACATTGAAGTGATAGGGGACTGAGGCTGTCAAGCCCTAACATTCACCGTCTGGGGTTCCCACAGAAAAAAATAAAGTAATAAAAGAATTGAAACAACAACATGAAAGTGAGTAAATGACAGAATTTAAATTTTCGCTTTCAAATTCGCTGATATTTCCAGGTTTCACATGACAGCGGGAATTCCCGCCCTCTGGCTGCCGTTTGTCGCCACTACAGGAAAAAAATCCAACAAAATGTCGGTACCTCCACGGTCACATGACTCCTTTTGTGTTTTGCTGCACGATTCGGGTCTGAACGGATTGACACAACCCTACTTTCACACCTCAAGTATCCATCAAATAAATCCAACTGTATATACCAGACGTTAAACTCGGTGCAAACAGCAAAATGGTTCCAAAATACCGTGTCAAATGCTTCACACACAGTCGGCCATTTTGTTGCATCCAAACCTGCGCAGACTGACAGATAAAAACAAATTTGTATCGCACAAAATCGGAAGTTGCATGGTTAAAATCGTACCGATTCCTCGTCCTTCTCCATGCCTGTGGGCATCTGCGGCACGGCGCGGTTGATGGACGCGTACTCGTGCAGGTCGGGTAGATCCTCGCAGCGGTAGACGGGCAGCGGTTTGAGAGCGTCCAGCGCCCGCGCCCTGAACGACAGTTTACTCATTTTACTCTATAAATCTATCCGATCCCCTCACAATCACCCATAAAACCGCCACAGATCTCATGGAGGAGGGTGGATGGAGTTGGAGAATGAGAAAAAAATAATGGAATAGAAGAGATCCAGCGAGGAAAAGCAGAGGCGGGTGTGTGTGTTTTCTCTCGCTGCCTCAGTGCGCCATTCACAACATGGCGGACATTAAAAACTCCTCAGCCGATTGCGTTCTTCCCTCCTCCCTCACAAACTTCCGTGAACGCGCAACTCGGCCATTCCCGCACGGCTCGTGCACGCGAGCGCGGCCACGGAACATGTATGTATGTATGCATGTATGTATGTCGTATGAAATTATTTCAAGGGGCATTTTATTTTATTTCAAATATATTAAATCGACACAGTAACTGTAAATAACGCACACGACATAACATTATGAAGACTATATACTGGTATATTTGTTTACATGTGCATACTTGTTTACTTTTATTGCCAATATGAACACATGAACTCTCTCACGCATAAATAGTTAATTTTAGCTAGCCATTTTATGTGCATTTGGTAAATAAATGGATGTAAAATACCCAATGTTACATTTATATGGATTACCACTTTACAATTCAACACAGCCTTGTTGTCTTTTAACTTGAAACTTTATAATAGCTGTATTTCTTAGAATGTCACAAAAGTACATTTTGTCAATTATGTTACAATCAATTCCATTCTCGTGCTAGGAGACAGCGCCCTCTTTTGGTCAAATCAAGTTAAACCAATAAAATTAAGTTTACTTATAAATTCATATTGCCTTAATGAACAAGCCAACAAACACGGTATCAAAACCTTAAAGATAATTCAAAGCCTATAAAATTATCCTACCTAAAAACATGCCACACTCACATTAAATTACACAAAATATGGAGTCAAGCAAAGGAACTTTTACTGGCTAAACAAATGGATTACGCTTTAAAAGACAAAAAATTCTACCGATTAAACTGCAGAAACAATAATAAGCTTAATTTAGGCCTTTCCATGGCTCAAATGGAAGCTAACAGCTCAATTTATTAAGCTTATGACTAAAGCCATGTCACCTTTAATGTATAAACGTGTGCATGGCTTTCAGAAAACTTCCACATGGTGGTGTAATGACATTGAGAAATAATGAACACGCTTCACAGAACAACAGTTTCATAAAACTGCAAACTTAGAAACCATCATGTCATCTTTATACAGTGACATCCTGACTATAATTTCACACTATAGTTTATTTGCACTATAATTAAATAATTAGTTGTAGGCTAAACAGTCAGACGTTCTGAAGTTCTTAAATCGTGCACATAATGACAACAATTTATACAGTAACAATGTAGAAACCAGTAACTAACAAAGCTTAGTAGCACAAAGAGAAGTGAGAATAAGAGAAGTGAAAATAGGTTGGAAGTGGGCATGCTGAAAGTTGAATATTAACTAATACAATTGCTCATCTGTTAGCGGATTTAAAAAAATAAGAATAAAAGACCAACTGGGGTAATCTTGTGCTCAGTAAATAATAATAAAAAAATAGTTTAATAATTAATAGAATATAGACTGTATTCCCCATGACTCGGACATGGCTTTTCGGTTTATATTACTATACCATAACTATAAGTCATAAACTACGGCATTTTGCACACCTGACAAAACATCTGCTTATTGAACTATGACATTATAAACCTAAACAGCTTCTGAGCAGGAAGAGGAGTTGAAACTGGACAGTTTGAAAAGCCAAACTGTCTTTTTCATTGGCTTTGAGAAAGATAACAAGCAAAAACAATATGCTTATGCAGCTTCAAGCAATCTCACCCTGTCATTTAGAGTATAATAAGACAATAAAACCAACCATAAAAATATAAAAATCACCCTCAAAGGCCAACCTAAGTGTTTGGGCTGTAAAACCCAAGTCTGTAGTTTTTAAAGTATGAGAGACTCAGGAAATAGATTAAGAGGGTACAACCCAAAGGATGGTACACCCAGAACAAATTTTGAATATGCATGAACCCTTTTAGTGGTGATGAGGAGTAAGATTTCATAATGGCAATCTGCATCTTATGGACAGATCTGAGATTCATTAAGTAAATGAAGTGATATCCGAAGCATACAAATGCATCATCCACAACATTCCTCTTTAAAATGCATTCCAGGGTCAATAAATAGCTTATCATGCATCTTTTATATTAAAACAAAACATCAAAAAAAGCAACTTAATGGAAAAAAAAGGGCACTTAAGAGGTTTGTGATGTTATTTATAATTATGTTTTAACTATAGCTTCAGGTAAGGCCTCAACTACAATCCAGACCATATGTTTCAGCGTAGTGCATTAAATATAATAATCCAAATATCTCCTAACTTTTTGTGCAAATCTTCTTAGGAATTTCATTCAAACACGTCCTCAGTGAATTCTGAAGACACACATCTAGTCCGGCTGAAAAGAAAAACACAAGTTAAAATGGTTTACTAGTTTACAGCTGGTTAACTTTAAAAAACACATCAGCTTGACCAGGCGGGGAGACCGACCAGTAAACACATTTTAACTAGTTTAAGCTTTTTATTTTAGTAGGAATATATGTATAAAACAAATTGTGACTTTTGATTTTATGCATACGAACAATGAAAAAAAGTACAATTTCCTTTTGTGTTCAACTCCAGAGCTCCTAACAGGGAAAAAAAAACCTGGCATGAACACAAGAACAACCCTTATTTAAAGAGATCCATCTTTAACAGCATTGTAATCACTTTAATGAGGTCAAACAGAAGGTGGTGCTTTCCTTCAGTCCATTATTGAATGTTTTCCTGCTCATTTATTATACAGATTGAATATTTAATAGGGCAGAAGATCCACAACAACAGGCCACTAGATGCCAGTTTATTCACATCTAAAAAGCTCTTGACCAAACCAGGAACAGCATGATCTGAAGCTAAAATCTCCTAATCCTTCAATCTAATCATAAAAAGTTGTCCATAATCATCATTGGAAAGAGTAACTTACCAGTTTTTCCACCAGGGTGGATGGTGACAATTCATCTTAAACATGTCAAGACCAGATTCACAAAGCCAAACGAGGGGAGTTGTGGTGAGAAAATAGGACATACAGCAAACGCATGTCCAACTCCACAATCATCATTTTTGGAATGAGATCTGGATCATTATTGCGGCAGAAAATCCGTCTTCATAAACTCGGTGGTGATATAATAATCCGCGCGTAAAAAGCACCGATGGCCGCGTCGCGCACATATCCACTGCGCGTTCACTCTGAATTAAACTCAACTCGAGACTGCTCGCAAAAGTACCGACCAAACGTTTGTTTTACGATGAAGTCCAGCTCAGTAACACGGTCCTGGAAGGATCTGGTTGGTCCACTAAAGGGTTAATAAGTTTTGCGCCTTCATTGGTTGGAAAGAGACACCGATCACCTGTGGAGAGCAGCGGGGTTGGTCGAGCACTGAGAGAGGGCAGGGAGAGAGGCTGCTCTATACAGACAAACTTTAAACACACAGAAGCATTTTGATAGAAACTTTATAAAGTATTTATAATACTTTATAGGTATATATATATATATATATATATATATATATATATATATATATATATATATATATATATTAGCTTTATTAAGAATTTTTTTCTTAAAAGGTTTTTAAAACTATTATTTATTTATTATTATATTTTATTTAGTTATTTGAATAAATATTTTTGCATCTTCATTGGTTGGAAAGTGCTGTCAAATCGATTAATCACAATTAATCACGATTGTAAAAGTATATATATATATATATATATATATATATATATATATATATATGTATATATACACATACATACATTTAAATCATTTATATTAAATGCAATTAATTGTGATTAATCAATTTGGCAGCACTAATGTATGTATATGCATATATATATATATATATATATATATATATATATGTGTGTGTGTGTGTGTGTGTGTATGTATGTATGTATATATATATATATAGGGTTGATATGATGTGTGTGTATGTATATATATATATATAGGGTTGATATGATGTGTATGTATGTATATATATATATAGGGTTGATATGATGTGTGTGTGTGTGTGTATGTATGTATATATATATATATATATATATAGGGTTGATATGATGTGTGTGTGTGTGTGTATGTATGTATATATATATATATATATATATATAGGGTTGATATGATGTGTGTGTGTGTGTGTATGTATGTATATATATATATATACAGGGTTGATATGATGTGTGTGTATGTATGTATATATATATATATAAGTGCTGTCAAATCGATTAGTCACAATTACTCATGATTACTCATGATTGTAAAAGTATATACACATACACACATTTACAAACATTTCTGTTAAATGCAATTAATCGTGATTAATCAATTTGGCAGCACTAATGTATGTGTTTATATATATATATATATATATATATATATATATATGTGTGTGTGTGTGTGTGTGTGTGTGTGTATGTATATATAGGGTTGATATGATGTGTGTGTGTGTGTGTGTGTAGTGTCTCATATGCAGAGCCAAATAAAAAGCTGTATATATATATATATATATGTGTGTGTGTGTGTGTGTGTGTGTGTTTGTATAATGTCTCATATGCAGAACCGAATAAACCGAATGAATGAATAAAAAGCTGAATGTAAAGTATATAATATTTTCTTTCAGGGAAGAAGATACTCTTGCTGGGTTGATACGATGTGACTCACAGTTGAATAATGTAGTCATATTCTCAGAACAAGCAATATGAGCCCATCACGGACTTGTCTCAACATGTAGTGAAGGCCTTTTTCGAAGCACCACTGACAGGAAATGATCTGTAATTTACCACTCTTCCCTTCAATTCCACACAATTGACTCTAGAATTAAATGTAATACAATGACACACACAACTCACACTGAACATCTTTATTTTTATTAAAAAAAAAAAAAACAGCTTCCTGGTAAAGAATCGTAAATACTTCTTTATTTCACGTCCCTTTTCTTTGTTTAAATCTATTAAAAATCATACAACTGTTGGTTTGTTTTCACGGAACATATCGGGAACGATCCATAGTGTCATTCCACAGAAAAAGTTTGTCGTTGTAAACTTTAATCATAATAACTCGCTCTTCCTTTGAAACAACTTTCCTGCTGACTTCATTTTGAAGAGTGTGGGGTGTGAATGGGTGTGAAACGCTGATTCATGTGCTTTGAATGTTTTAAGTGATTTACATTTTTATAATTATCATAAAAACATGGACCTGTATAGTTAAATCCAACTGTTTTTATCAACCGACAGTATATATGCCAGAGCCCATGTTTGTCTGACTCTCATATATACAGTGAGAGGTCGTTTCTGTGTTATATAACACATTCGCTCGGGGAAACGGGCTTTACCTCCCTCCCAAACAACCCGTCTTCTCTGTGCTCATCCGTGCCAAACAGCATCTCTTCCTTGTTTTTCTATTTTTATTCTCTCCTTTCCTGTACTTGTACTGCAATCCACAATACAGGAAAAAGCAAATGTTATGCTCAGCAAGATACTTTGACCATATCCATGCGTTATCATAAAGCTTTTATGAATAAATAACCTAAAAAACCATACGTTTGGCATACATTTTTCACTGGATCTATCCTTATATGAACTCTGGTCACTGCACTCCTTGTTGTGATGCAGAATAGCACCGGTCACATGATTCTTGATGAGGCATTGATCTCTTTACGCCCTCTAGTGGTCAATGATTGACACGCACATAGTCTCCAATTCCTCATGGGATTCATCCTGCAGACATCCACACATAAAAATAATTGGATTTGGTGGGTTGCATGAATGTCATGGTCAGTTTAATTCACAGTTTAAAGAAACAGTTTGCCAGAAATAAACATTCTGCCACTGTTCATAGAGTTCTCTTCCATACGATGAAGTGAACGGGGACTAGAACTGTCCAGAAATGCTAAAAAAAAAGCATGCAACTCATGCACAATGTGTGGGAAACGCCATATGCTGGAGTGGAAGTAACACGGGAAGTGAAGGTCAAAGAGCAGAATTGTGACTTCACTAATCTACAGTGACATTTATATTTAGCTTGACCTTTACAGATATTCATTTAGCAGATGCTGTTATCTAATTCAACAACATACGGAATTCATTTCTTTCATTCATAAGCGACCTTTGACCTTTTATAGGCACTCTCAACTGCAGGGTCGGGACACAACATTGTGTTCTAACAAAAAATAAAATACACAAAATAAAGGTAAAAGATGCTCAAATGAGATACTCCGTATCTTGAGATTCTGTCCCATAAGGCCTTAGGAGCCAGAGTTATTTTAGTGTCATTGAGTTACTATTATCATTTTAATTAATATTTTAATGTTTTTATTAATTCTGTTGTGTGTTTTTTTTGTACATTTATTATTGTTTTTTTTTAAATGTCTATATAGTTTTTGATTTCAGATTTACAGTATTTTACAGTATTTTATTACATTATGTGAAATGTAAATTTTGGAATATATATATATATATATATATATATATATATATATATATATATTTAAGAAATATTGCTTTAGCGACTAGCTGAAGTGAAATAAGTTAGTTTGTTTCATTTCAAATTTAAAAAAAATAAATTAATTGCTAGCTCCTAATTACTTCTTCAACAGTATAATTAATTACCGCAATATTTACTTTATCTACAAAGTATTGCATTATTTATTACTTTCTAAATTCCAAACCAACCTCCACCTGTTGAATAATAAAAGGATAAACATGAGCCTGCTCTTTTAATTATTTAAAAATAATTAATATAAATTACATAGTAATTACATATTACATTGTTTAATAATGTAACAGTAATTACATTATTCTTGAATTCTAGTTTACAAGATTTACATATATAATGTTCAATATAGTCAATGCAGTATTTAATGCAATCACATCAGAAATAACTTTTTAAATGACAGAAAATTAAGAGTAATCCCTAAAAATAATTAATTTAGTACATTAATAATACAGTAATTAATTAGCAATTATAAGAACATTTTTTCCTTTTGGTTAAATTGTACAACACAATTCTTAACATAATGAATTCCTACGTTCATATATTCAAAGTAAAAGAACTCAGAAAGTTATTTTATTGCTAATTCAGTTTCATGTTCAGGATTTTTCAGTAAAGTCATCACGCACGTCATTAACGGATATTGAGCTGAGAGCAGAACAGCCCAATGCACAAAACAGCTTTACATGAAGCTGTATATTGAAGATATTTAAATATTTCCCACTAGAGAAAATGAAAACAGGCCCAAAATTAATTAAAATGCACATTTAATGGGTAGAAGAAAACAAATGTAATGATTATTACATCTAAATCAAAATGTATCTCTTGCTTCTCAGAGTATATAATAAGCATAGGAAAATTATGGCCCTAACAGCATTTTATCACATATCAGATTTATTGCAAAATTATGCATATTCGTATGAGGAAACATAACACTGCTAAAATAATTGTCCTACTTATGTAATGTAAAAAAAACAACAAAATCAAACAACAGCAAAAAAGAAATCCATGCAATTGAATAATTGTCCAACAGAGGGCACTCACTACCTATTTTTTCCTTTTCTCCACACCTTATTACACCATAAAGCTACTTCATAACTCTGAAAAGGGAAATTTTACAGAAAACAGTGACTTATAAACAGAAAAAACTCCCTAATATGTCAAAGATCAAGTCAAAATGTCAGCAGCCTATGTTCGTCTTGTTCTTAGCATGACTTAAAGGGACAGTTCACACAAAAATGTACATTATCCCATGATTTACTCACCCTCACGCCATCATATGACTACCTTTCAGATGAACACAACTGAAAAAAAAAAAAAATCCTGGCTCTTCCAACCTTTATAATGGGAGCGAATGGGGCTCAAGCTTTTGAAGCCCAAAAAAAGCACATCCACCCATCATAAAAGTAATTCACACGCCTCCAGGGGATTAATAAAGGCCTAAAGTGAAGAAATGTGTTTTTGTATGAAAAATATCCATATTTAAAACTTTATAAACTATAACTAGAACTAGTTTCCGGCAAAAGTCGAATTGCGACGAAAGAATAACCTCTTTACTGCCACTTTTGAACAATTTAATGCATCCTTGCTGAATAAAAGTCTTAATTTCTTCACACAATCAATCTACAGAAGCTCTTCACCAAGTAAAAACAGTAATATGAAGAAAAGCGGGACAGAAACTGCAGATCTGACCATTACTGGTTACACTCCCTTCCCATTTGCATTTTAGTCCGGTGCGTGGTTCTTCAGAGGTGAAAAATGTACATTTTAAAATAGAATAGTGAGTTTATATAATCAGCTCATCCTCATCTGATTAATGAAGGAATGAATGTGGGAGAACCGAGCGGAGGTGCTGATCTGTGGTTTTCTTTTTATAGAGGAGACTTTAAACTCCTTCACTGTTCATCATGAATAGAAGATCACAAACACGCTGAAGATCTTTAAAAAATTAATACTATTAGCACAAATGTATCATGAATTTACCTCACAAAAACAAGATCTGTATTTCTACGTTAGAGTTAATCTATAAGTTAATGGATCATATACATTTTTCTTTCTTTAATTTTGTTCCTTGAGGTCCACTTATAATGTTCAGCATTAAATTGGCGGTTTTGCTCTCTTTCACATGTGGAATGAGTGATAGTATTTTGGGCTTTTGGACAGAAATCTTGTGGTGGAAAAAACGACAAAAAAAACACTGGGTCCATCATAACCTTGACCCTTTAAAGGGGATCTATAATGCTCCTTTTCACAAGATGTAATATAAATCTCTGGTGTCCTCAGAATGTGTCTGTGAAGTTTCAGCTCAAAATCCCCCACAGATCATTTATTATATCTTGTCAAATTTGCCCCTATTTGGTTGTGAGCAAAAACACGCCGTTTTTGTGTGCGTCTCTTTAAATGCAAATGAGCTGCTGCTCCCGGCTGCTTTCCAGAAGAGGGCGGAGCTTTAACAGCTCAAGCTTCGGTTGCTCAACAACAACAAAGCTGGAGAATCTCACGCAGCCAAAGCGAGAATTGTCAGTAACATGTTCAGCCTTACATTGTTCAAACCGGAGTCGACACTGATGGAGAGACTCAGGAAGAAGTTACAACTTTTAGAATGAAACTGGACATTTCTGAATGGTTAGTGGATAAATTTATGGAGTTGCTGTGGAGTTGATTCATCTTTTGTGCAAAACCCGTATGGACGCCCACACAGACACACCAGACTAACATTTATCATTGCTATCCAAGGCTGTGAATTGTCTAATATTTTTTCCAAAACGACGGCGCCGTGGGTGGAAACGTGCAGATTGGGGGGGAGGGTTTGGGTAATATTGTAAAAGCCCCTTCCTATTTCACAAAATCTGAGTGGCTTGTTTTCCACATGCTTGCAAAGAAAAGCTTTGCTGCGTTGTCCTTTTTGGTCACATTTTCTGGTTTGGTAGATGCACTGGGGATCTGATTATAGCACGTAAACACAGAAAGAGTCAGATTTTCATGATATGTCCTCTTTAAGTAGCGATCTTCAGGCGCTGTGATCTGTCGCCGACCCCTAACCGTGGCCCAGAACCTGGCCGTGACCCAGACCTCGTCGAGATTCGGGACCCAGGAGTAGAGCCCGAGCTGGGGCAGCGAGAGGAGGCCCGTGACGCCCGCCGCTGGAGGTTTTGGGAAATGGAGCGGTGAAGGTTCTTGTTAGATGAACAGGCTGCCATGCTGACCAGCCATGGATGCTTAAGAGCTTCCTCAGCGGTCATACGATGCTCGGGCTCAAGGGTCAGGAGGCTATCGATGAAGCTTTTGGCCAATGTAGATACTGATTTCCATGGCTGAAAAAGAGATTGAGAGTGAAAGAGTTTGTCAGTGTAATAAAAGTCCAAAAAAGTCCAAAGTCCAATTGTTAATCAAGTATTCTTTCACAAAAAAAAAAAAAAAAGGTTTGGGCCGAGTTTGTGAATGTGGGTGGTGAAAAAAATGATGTTGCATGTTCAAAACAAAACAAAATAAAATGAAATAAAATTCATACTGAAATGTGCCATACAGTAAATGCTTAAGGTCAATAAAATAATATGAACATGAAATAAATCAAAACAAAAAGTGACAATAAAATAATTTAAAAACTAATATAGTACATATAAAGCAACCCTGTTAAAACCGCTTGTTTTTGCTGTAAAAAAATGAAACAAACATAAATAATATCAGAACTTTTGCACCTTTAATGCAAAAATTACATAAAAATAAAATAAATATATTTATATAAAATAAAAATAAGATATGTATTATATAAACAAACAAATAAACCTAGCCAGGAAAGTTTTGAGTTTTGAAAGTAACAGTATGTTTTCATATCTTTTGTCTCAAAACATACAACTTTATTCTTCACAAAGAATATGAATAAAAATACGACAAAGAAATTTAATTAAAAAGGACATTTTTAGATTAACACCAATTGTCTGCTGTGATTCAACACCCTTGAAAAGTGCCCAAGTAATGAAAAAATCTTTACCAAAATCCTGATCTCTGAATCAGTAACTCAGCCTTGGAACTCAAGAGTCCAGCGAATTCTCCTGCATGAAATCCAAGACTACTTTCCATTCATAACTGGTTTTGCATTCAGTCTGTGTTTAGAACAGCATCAACTCATTACCGATCACAGCACAGCTACGGCTGTAAATGTCACTGAGTACACAGACACTGATTCTGCCTGAATGGAGGCCGGACCGTCGCCGTCTGACCACCGGTGACCTGTGCTACCGACGCGTCTGCCTCTTAAGCTGCATTAGATATACAACATGGCATTTTCGCCTCGTCGCCATCTGAATGTGAAGACATTAGTCAATAAATGTCACCGGTTTTGAATAGATCTGTGACTCACCGGTAATTTGAAGGAGCTAATAACCATCTTTGGTATCTGAGAAATCTATTTCATGGTATAGCAGGAAGGAAAACAAGAAAAGTAAGCAAGAATAAGTGATTGAGCACAGAAAGATCCGCAAACTGCAAAATCAACTGCAAACATCTGACAAGCCATGCGCTCTCACGCCACACATCATGTTCTCATGCAGTGAAAAATACATCAGAGCAAAGAGGAAACTGACAACACGTCGACACACATATGAAACAGTTTCATATTTAATATATCGTAATTTTTTAACGATGTTTAAACAATAAATACCGTCTCTTTAATGTGTTGTGACAGATCACTGGTGGAAAAATGTCAAATGAGCAATTCTTTAATAATTGTTTAGAATGATTAATGCTAATAACAATTTTCACCATTATTATTTAAAAATGCAATGCAATCTGTGTTAATAACACAATTGAGAAAAAATATTCTGAACAAAATTACTGTATACATTTTACTATATATTATTTTATACATCAAATAAAACAAAATTACTGTAGAATTAATATCAGTTGTGATCTTAACATATTTTCCCTCATTATTTGCATGGACTGCAAAAAGTAGACTTTAATACAGACATATTGTATTAAAAGACGATATATGCAACATGCTGAAGTAGACGTGCAACCTGATGACGTCACATGACAATGTTAAGTATGCATACTAAACTGTCGCACTGCAAGTAGTAAGCTATTATTCCATTCTGAACATAGTCATCACTCGATCTCACACACCCACACGTTGTGTTTTCATGTTTTATGGGGACATTCCATAGGCGTAATGGTTTTTATACTGTACAAACTGTATATTCTGTCCCCCTCCACTACCCCTACCCCTAAACCTACCCATCACAGAAAATGTTCTGCTATTTTAGATTTTCAAAAAAGATAATTCTGTATGATTTATAAGCTTGTTTCCGCATGGGGACCAAAAAAATGTCCCCACAAGATCAAAATTTACTAGTATTACTATACCTGTGGGGACATTTGGTCCCCATAACGTAGGGAATACCCGCCCACACACACACACACACACACACACACACACGTTGTGTTTATGTGTTTTGTGGGGACTTTCCATAGGCGTAATGGTTTTTATACTGTACAACCTGTACATTCTGTATGATTTATAAGCTTGTTTCCTAGTGGGGACCAACAAAAGGTCCCCACAATGTCAAGATTTACTGGTTTTACTTACGTTACTTACAATGTAAGGAAAACAAGTGCACACACACACACACACACACACACACACACACACACAGGGTTTCCATGTTTTATGAGGACATTCCATAGGCGTAATGGTTTTTATACTGTACAAACTGTACATTCTGTATGATTTATAAGCTTGTTTCCTAGTGGGGACCAACAAAAGGTCCCCACAATGTCAAGATTTACTGGTTTTACTTACGTTGTGGGGACATTTGGTCCCCACAATGTAAGGAAAACAAGTACACACACACACACACACACACACACACAGGGTTTCCACGTTTTATGGGGACTTTCAATAGACGTAATGGTTTTTATAATGTACAAACGGTATATTCTATAACCTATCCATCGCAGAAAACTTTCTACAGTTTTACATTTTTCAAAAAACATCATTAATATGATTTATAAGCTGCTTTTGACCACAAAAAAAAAAAAAAAAAAATTCTACTCAAGGTCAAAAATGACTGGTATTACTAGTTGAGGGGACATTTTGTCACCACATCATTTTACCACACACACACACACACACACACACACACACACACACACAGTAATGACAATTAATCAGCCATGAAATTGACAACTGCAAGTCCGCTACTGACGAATGGATTTTAAAGAGCAAGTTTCATTCAAACACACACCGAAACGCATTCAAAAATAAAGTGTGTGAGAGTTTTACAAGAAAACAAAGAACATTAGTCTTGCTGTGGTCGGTGTCAAATGAAGTAAAGAATCTAGCAATTTCATCAAGGAAAAGAGAGAAATCTGACATCAATAAAACACAGTGAGAGCCTAACGACTACCTCTGGTGTTCTGCGGTTCAATCTATCATTCTGTCCAGCAGAGTGATTGTGTATTCATGTGGTTAAATATATATCTGCGCAGAAACATGGGTCCGTGCGCTGCATGTGTGCATGTGCTTAACCTATAAAGGATGGCCGACTAGTTTCTAATTACACACCAAAGCACAGCATTTGAATTCACTGTAAGACGCAGATAAAAAATGAACTCTGAAATTAGGCTTTAATGAAAAAAAAGGTTCAGTCCTTAATATAAGTTGTTTTTAAACTTTGTTGTGCAGTGTTCTCCAGAGAGCGTGTATCATCTGTGTAGTATCAAACGAGAGAGATGAAACACGTTTGAGTGAAATTATCAGTGTGTCGTCGCAGCGAGATGTTTTGGATAACTTTAATACACAGGAAATATAAGTAGCCGAGGGGTTTAAAAGTAGAATGCAAATGAAAAATTCATGGAAACATGAATAAATCTGAAACTGTAAGCAAATCAATAACTTTATTCTTTATCAGTACTCATCCCGTTTTCATTTTTGAAAATAAATGTTTGGATACACTATTTTAAGGTGCCCTTGTTGTGTAAATATATATTAAAGTACAGAGTAATATTAATTAATGTACTTACTATAGGCTTAGGGTTTGGTTGAGTAGTACAGTAACAACATGTAATATGTAACAAGGCCACTTTAAAATAAAGTGTTAACTATTTTTTTTTTATTTTAAAAAAGAGCATTTATATAGCAAAACAAAAATTAATGTCAGTACTTTTTCTTTATTATATAATATAACATTTTATTTAATATAGTAATGTTTAAAATGGTTTTAAAGTTGTCTTTTGTAATTTCATCTGTTTAATATATATATATATATATATATATATATATATATATATATATATATAGTTTTTTTTTTACAATCTCAGGATGTACTTTACGTCCTATGAAAAATATCAAAATTAATTAAATTTTGAAATTAAAACACATTTATGTGACACTTTATTTTATAGTGTCATTGTTACATATGTAACAAGTAGTTACTCCAGTAATAATTATAAATTATGCATAATTACATGCATGCTTAGTTGTATGATTGCAGTGTAACAAAGACACATTAAAATAAAGCATAACCCATGTTTATTAACGAGGTGATTGCCTGTACACACACACACACACACACACACACACACACACGCACACACACACACGTTTGTTTTGCTATCTTAGTGAGGATATTGTATAGACTTCCATTGATTTTATATCAGGTTAATGAGTTTCTATAGCCTAACCCAACCCCTACTCCTAAACCTACCCATCACAGAAACATGTGACCATCACTAGATTTCAATAAAAACCTCTTTTGGCTGATTTAAAACTAGTGAGGACCAGTCAATGTCCTCACTAGTGGGTTGTGAAAGTATTTCATAATATAAGAGAGGACATTTGGTCTTCATAAGTAGTCAAAACAAGTACACACACACACACACACACACAGGTATGAAAACAATAAATATCCATGCAATTGATTAAATGGGTCAAATGGTCTGACTTGAAATGCAGTCAATTAAGACACCACAGATGCTGTACTTTGGTTTTACAGCATATGTATAAGTGCAAAGGAGTGACATGGTGGATATTAACCCACTTATTATAGTCTTGCTCTACAACTACATGTTATATTGTGACTCAGTAGAGTCCTATATCAATAAATAAATAAAATAATAATTCCTGCATGCGCTTGATTACAGTCTCTGAGCAGGAGGATTGTAAAGAGCCTCATAGTTTATGTTCTTTCTCTTCAAGAGAATTATTCTTGCAATTAATGTTGTGCTACTGCACCTATAATTTCAGAGCTCTGGGGGTTGGAAGTGGTAAAGAAATGTGTGTGTCTGTTTGCAGTTTAAAGGTGATAAAAGCCCTGTGGTGAAGCTCCTCTCCTTCCCCTCTGATTACCACCTCTCACCTCACACACACACACACACACACACACACACACACACACCCTTGAGACAAAGCAAGCTGACGTGCTGTGGGTGGGCGACACATCAGTCAGGTAGCTGGTGGCTGTTTACACAGGTGACCAGATTTCACCTTCCCACACACACAAACTCTCTTTGCCCTTTACTTTACACTCGGCTGAATGTTTCATCGCTCTGGTTCATTCCAGGTGTCTTAGTGCTGGTGGTCTGGTTAGGCCATCACAAGCTCGATTTTCATTATGAAGATCATGAACAGAGTATGAAGGATATATAAATATATCACAATATAGTTGCCCAAAAAAGTATTTGGTTAATTAAGTCCCAGTTAAAAAAAAAAGAAAAAAAAAAAAAATTATTAAATGTCATTATGGCATTAAAACACAATATACACTGTCATTCAAAATGTTGGGGTCGGTAAGATTTTTTCTATGTTTTTGGAAAAGTCTCTTAAACTGTGATAAATTTTTTGGTAACAATTTACTTAAAGCCTATATAAAATATTATATATATATATATATATATATATATATATATATATATATATATATATATATATATATATATATATATAAACATAACAGACAACCAATTTTTGCAAACATTATGAAGATGTAAAATATATAAAATGTACCTATACAAGGCTTTAAGTAAAGTTTTTAGGATTCCTTGATGAACAGAATCAAATCAAATTCAAGAAAAAAAAAAAAAAAAATAATAATAATATTAATAATAATAATAATAATAATAATAATGATAGCAAATATATATAGTTAGATAGATAGAGAGAGCGGGAAAGCGAGAGAAAGATGTTAATTTAGGACCCCGCTGATGTTATCTTAGATGTTAGAAAAGCTTTAGCTGCATTTGGTTTGATAATTTGTGTCTGAATGTCATTCCATTAGACAAATCTTAAGTGTGTCTTTGATGGAGATGAACCAATTTATCGGCCGCCGATATTTATCAGACGTTTTTTGATCAATTTAAAACGATCAGCATATCAGCTATAGCATAAAAAAAGGCCGATATAACAAATCAATAGTTTATTAGGGCACTGAGTAATGTAGTGCAAAGTATAATGTCTTTTGCATAATCCAATAATTAATAATTAATTTCCTGATAATTTACTCACTCTCATGTCATCCAAGATATTTACGTCTTTCTTTCTTCAGTCAAAAAGAAATTAAGGTTTTTGAGAAAAACATCCCAGGATTTTTCTCCATATAGTGGACTTCAACAGGGTTCAATGGGTTGAAGGTCCAAATTGCAGTTTCAATGCAGCTTCAAAGGGCTCTACATGATCCCAGATGAAGAATAAGGAGCTTATCTAGCAAAATGATTAGTCATTTTCTAAAAAATAAAAATGTATATTCTTTTTAACCACAAATGCTCGTCTTGCACTAGCTCTGTGATGCGCCACGCATTACGTAATCACTTTGGAAAGGTCACGTGTGATATAGGCCGAAGTACAAGTATTTAAAAAGCAAACGTACCTTAAGTCAAACGGCCTTCACAAAAAATGGTAATGTCAGATGATTTTGAAGTTGGAGGAAAAAATGAGAAAAATGAGTTTTTCGCCCTACTTCCTCCTACGTCACACGTGACCTTTCCAACGTAATGATCGCATCGCAGAGGTTGTATAAGATGGGCATTTGTGGTTAAAAAGTATATAGTTTTTTTTTTTTTTTTACAAAATGACCGATTGTTTTGCTAGAAAAGACCCTTATTTCTCGTCTGGGATCATGTAGAGCGCTTCAAAACTGCATTGAAACTGCAATTTGGACCTTCAACCCGTTGAACCCTGTTGAAGTCCACTATATGGAGATAAATCCTGGAACGTTTTCCTCAAGAAAACATTTCTTTTCGACTGAAGGAAGAAATACATAAACATCTTGGATGACACAGGGGTAAGTAAATCAGGAAATTTTACTTCTAATGTGAACTAATGCTTTATTGTTGTTAAGAAATATCCAAGAAAATATCCTCTGATAGTTAAAATCAGTATCGGCCAAAAAATAAATAAATAAATCCTATCGGTGGTCTTATGCCAGTGAATGTGTGCATTTTTTTTTGTCTCAAACCAATTCTAAGATAACAGTGAGGAAAAGCATTGTGACACTCACATCACCATGGAAACTGTAGGTGCCCCTGAGAATGGCCCTGAAGAGCCGCGGTCGGCTGCAGTGGTCGAAGGGCAGCGAGCCGCTCAGCACGATGTAAGTGATGACACCCAGCGCCCACATATCCACAGCGCTGCTACAGGGTCTCCGAGCCAGCATCTCAGGGGCCAGGTACTCCGGTGTGCCGCAGAGCGTCCTCACAGCCCAATCTTTACCCTGATGGCTCCTCTCAAAGTCTATAATGCTAAAGGACGAGTTGCAATTTGTGTCATGGGTTGAAACATTAGTATTTTCCTTGCTTTGAAACGAGGCCGGCGTCTTGTTGTCCCAACAAGCGAGTCCAAAGTCTGTTATGATCAAGCGCGAGTCCTGTCCCGGGTGGTAGTACAGCAGATTTTCGGGTTTGAGGTCCCTGTGGATGACGCCCAGAGCATGGAGATAGCACAGCCCACTGGCCACCATGTTCAAGGCCTTGGTGGCGTCCCGTTCTCTGAAGGTTCCTCGGGCGACCATGCGCTCCAAGAGCTCTCCTCCCGTGGCCAGCTCCAGAACGAAATAGACGCGATGTGGCGTTTCGAACACCTCAGCCAAGCGGATGACATTGCTGTGGTTCACTCTTCGCAGGACACCGAGCTCTGCCTGACAGGCCTCGTGACCCTCACGACCTTTGACCTCCAGAAGTTTGATGGCGAAGGGTTGGCGCGAGCGCCGGTGCTCAGCACGAACCACGCGGCTGAAGCTCCCACAGCCGATCAGAGCCTTGATGTCATACCTAGAACAGAAATAAACACTAGTGTTATTTTACTATCATTAGTTTTATTTAAGAGGCCATCGAATGTCCTTTTTGTCTTGATTTTGTTTTTGGGGTCTGCTAGAATAAGTTTTCATGCTTGAATGTTCAAACACATATTTGACATTGTTGCAGCACCTCTCTTCCCAGTCTGTCAGTAATGCTCCGTTTAGTTCCCGTCTATATGAAGCCCCTCTTTCTGAAAAATGCTGTGATTGGTCGGCTGGACCAGTGTGTTGTGATTGGCCAACCGCTTTGAATGTATATTAGAGATGCCACGCCCCTGATCATAACCGCAAGTTTCAAAACACTGATGACGCTACTTAGCCAGGCCACGCCCCTTATTTTGCATATGCCTTGGGCGGGAATTATTTAAATGACGGGTATTGTGACGTGTTCATTCCCAGAAGAAAACTCTA
This sequence comes from Zacco platypus, assembly GCA_038088235.1. NCBI lineage: Eukaryota > Metazoa > Chordata > Actinopteri > Cypriniformes > Xenocyprididae > Zacco > Zacco platypus. Next base: position 25,423,372 of record CM076068.1, on the reverse strand, counting down.
CAATCAAGGAGTTTTCGGGAGTTCAGAAACAGTGCGTATTGATATAGAGAATCAATTTGAGTCAATTTGAAACTTTGCAGACCTTTTTCATGCTCAAACAGCAACATTAAACACTAATATAAAATTGAAAATGTAAAAAAAAGCATAATAGGTCCTTTTTCTTTGTTGTTTTTAATAAGCTTTCATTTTTATATTTTCCATTATACTTAATTTCACCTTTCTTTTAAATATATGTATAAATAGTTTTTTTTTTTAAATTATATTTAAGTTTTAATTATTTTATTACAACAAGTTAAACTAAATGAAAATAATGTTTTCTTGTCAACTGGATGAAATAAGTTAAGTGTAAATTAAAAAAAAGATAAAATAAGTGATTTTTCATATTTTATTTAATTTCAGTTATCTTTATTTTATTTCAAGTAATGAAATTTTTTTTTTTTAGATTATTTTAGTTTTATTTAACTTTAATAACCCTGATGAACACTGAAGCATCTGCTATGAGAGACTATTGTGCTGCTGTAATTGGATGCATCAAATTAAATTACATCACATTATTTCATAAATTACATTTCATTATTACTTTTAGGCTGATATTAAATGCTGAGAGTGGCACTGGTGGACTAATAAATATAATAAAGCATTTAATTATAGCAGAGATCTTTAATCAACATGTCGAGTTTGATATCTTAAGTCTGTCATCCAGTCTAAAGTAATAAAGTTTATGGCATTATCAAGAATCTTTCAGGAGTGGAATACGTTATGTTAGGAATGGAATCCTAGCTTCCTGTTTACAGCATACCGAGTATTCACCGAATACTGGCTACTATTTATCTAAGAACAGAAAGTGAAATAGAATGTAGTATATGAAAACAATGTCCAACAGCAGTCAGTTAAATGACATATTTGTGACGTCATCACCTCACTACACCCATGCTTATTTCACTGAGAGACTTCCAGTTATTTTTCATTTTTTGCATGGCGGAGCTAGTGTAAGAAGAGCATTTGTAGTTAAAAATTATATAATTTTTTTTTTTTTTTTAGAAAATGACTGATTGTTTCACTAGATAAGGCCCCTATTCCTCATCTAGGATTGCGTACCCAGTGAACCCTTCAACCCTTGAACCCCACTGATGTCCACAATACAGAGAAAAACCCTGGAATGTTTTCCTCAAAAACTTTAATTTCTTGACGGACATAAACATCTTTGATGACATGGGGGGTGAGTAAATTATCAGGAAATATTCATTCAGCTACTAAAGACATATTTAAAACAGTTGAATACTTTTTGTGCGCCAAAAACCCCCCAAAATAACGACTTTAACAATATCTAGTGATGGGCGATTTCAAAACACTGCTTCATGAAGCTTTACGAATCACTTGTTTTGAATCAGTGATTCGCTTCGGTTATCAAACTGCCAGTGTCACGTGAACTATTGCAATTTTGAAATTTCGAAACACTTGTGACGTAACGAAGCCTCGTTTACTGAAATCACGTGACTTTGGGGCTACAAAACAATGATTCGAAACAAATGATTCATAAAGCTTCAGCCATCACTAGATATTGTTGAAAAGTCGTTACTTTGACGCACAAAAGTATTCTTGTCGCAATATTAAAATATATATAAATATAAATTCGTAATATTAAGGTTGAACCAATGTACTCACATGAACTGATTTAATATGTGTTTAGTAGCTTTCTGGACATTGAAAGTGTTCATTGTCTTTCAGGTAATAGACTCACTGAGCCATCAGATTTCATCAAAAATATCGTAATTTGTCTTCTGAAGATGAACGAAGGTCTTACGGGTGTGGAAGGACATGAGGGTGAGGAATTAATGACAGAATTTTTATTTTTTGGTGAAATAACCCTTTAAGTATTTAAATCCAAACAGCTTTTTTTTTTGGCCAGGCAGTTTCTATTACAATATTATTTGCACTAATATTTTACTCAAATAAATGCAGCATTGGTGAGCACACTTGATACTTCTTTCAAAAGACATTTTTTTTTTTTAAAATCTTACCAACCCCAAACTTTTGAATGGTGCGTATAAAACAATATTTGGCTAAACTCAAAATAACTGAAATTTACTGTTACAAATGCATAGAGAAAATTCCCATAGTGTGCACATTCTGAGCACTATTTTTTGCAGCACGATATGCTATTCTGAACTCGGTCCAAATAAACACATCATCAATACCTCGCTGTGACGCGTGGATCAAACTTTGCACGAAACTTTGCATTAGGATTCCTCATCCTCTCCTCCAGATGAACCAGTTCCTTGACTCCTTCTGATATTTCTTCTCGGGAAGCTCTTCTGACACTTCTTCTCCTCCAAAGCCAAGCTTGTTGTTTCTCTTTACACTTTTCCCTGTCAGTCTCTTGTTTCTTGAAGTTCACAACAGAGTCGATAAGGGAAAAACATCCATTTTTGGAGGGCTCAGGTAACACTTTGCCAGAACTACTTCCCATTATAAACTCCTTACAGGCTGAGAAGCATGGAAATTATCCATCCAGTTGGTGCTAAAGGACTGATACTTGCCTTACTGACTGAAGCTTCACAAACTTTTAGACGCATGACTTTGGGGCTGGTTTGGAAGATCATGCGCAGAGAACAGCAGCTGTTGTGCACCTGCACACAAATGGTGCATTTTCAGCACAGGTGCAACAACTCACACCTGAGTGATGGGTGTTTGATCCACGGCTATTTCAGGGGCCTTTTAACAACACCATCATTGCCCTGTAACATAAAACAAAGACAGCTTGATCACCTGTGGATGAAACCATACGTTCTTGTATTATTTATAACCCTATCGTAGGGTTTAAACTTGTAAACGTGAATCAGTGAATATAAAATCAATGATATTGATAAAAACTCTAAATGAAACTTATTTTGTATTGTCACTACCTTAAAAATGTCAAAAGAGGAAACCATGACTATTAAAAGGTCATATATATAGTATATATGTAAGTATATATATATATATATAACACTTTTATTTTTAAGATAAAAGTGTGTGTGTGTGTATATATATATATATATATATATATATATACTTTCAAGAAACTTATTTTGTATTGTCACTCCCTTAAAAATGTCATATATATATATATATATACAAATCTAAAAGAGACTATATAGACTATAAAAATATATTTTTTTATTTATATAATAAAATTATTTAATATTATTTAAAAAATTCTATTTTAAATTTTATATATATAATGCAATGTGTTGAATGAAGACTTGCACATTGTTTTATATGCTGAAAAAATACAATTAATTTTGTTAAATTCTTCAAACACTAAACAAGTCAAATCAATAAAGTCATGTGACTTCATTTGTCAGTAAATGAAGACAGTTCATTGAAAAAAGGCACCATTTACTGAAAATGACCCAAGATCTTTTATGTATAGGAGTATTAAGATGTGCATTAATGTGACATTAATGCAATATAGCTATAAGCATAGACAAATATCCAGCCATTATAGCCCATGCTCAGTTTAATGGCATTTTCTTTCCAATTATCATTCATTTAAATGACAGTCGGGCCAAACACTGGACAATTCCCAGCTTACATTTCTTATGTCCATAGAAAGTTAATATCCCAAAAGAGATCTCTTTAATATGTCCGTTGAGACTGAACAGAGATTATATGGTTAGAAAGTGCATAATTGTTTTTTGATTTTTGTTCAAAAGTAAAAACCCCAATATGAACAAACATTTCTCACCAAATTCTTCCCAAAACAATTCAAAGCTCAGCCTAAAAAAAATAAATAAAAAAAAATCAGACATAAAGTTAAAACTTAAATGCAAAGTAAATCCAAATCTCATCAAGTTCCATGAATTATTATTATGCAAAATTAATTATTATTAAAGCAACAAGCAATAAAATCTGGAGAAAAATCAGTCTAGTGCAGCCTGACTCAGTAAATCATGCCGTATAAAACACAAAGACATGACAGTCCTGGAAGTTTCAGGATAAAATTGTGAAGGACTGGACATTCCCTTTCTTCATTTTCATTTCTGGAGTTCATGACGAGCTGTAATATAACCTGCATGATCTGACTAACAGCTGAGCATTAATCATAAGAAGCACAAAGACGTTCACTGTAAATGAAGCTGAGCTCATTTAAAACAATCTTTCCATGAAACGAGGCCACTGTTAATACATTGAGCCAAACTTATTGGACATAATGAAAACAGATCTGATGTTTAGTGCTAATAATATTACAGTACTGAATGCACCTTCAGCACGTGAGTATGACAAATAAAAATCCTCGTCTCAGTGTAATTCTCGATGCCTCCACTAGAGTGCAATATTGAGTTTTTTATCAAAGTTGATTGAAATAAATGGATGAAGAGCGTAATTAACTTGTTTTGACTGCTGCGATCATCCATCGTAATCCCCAGATAATCCAAGCCTAATCCATAGCCTAATCTCAAACCTTAATTGCCATGGAAACGACACAATACCGAGGAGCCCAGCAATTATGGGCAGACTCATATGAAGAGCTTGTTGTGTTTTGCTTATGATGTCACTTATCAGGCAGCATGATAAATGCAGTCGACGCACATGACAAAGAGAATAATCAGACCCATTTATAATCGTTCAGATGGAGCTGGCAAGAGAAACTTGAATTACTAACCTTTGTCTTGTTACAAGAACTCATCAATATACAGGAAATGAGCAGCAGGGGGTATCACTATCCTGCTTCATGAAACACATCACGTGATGTGGGCATGTTAACTGCTAGTGTTAAATCAATGCAAGTGGTCGAGCTAAATTAGTACAACTTTGAATTACTTAGTGTATACTGCTTGCTACTTTTTGGTAAGTGAAAAAAAAAATCGATTATGAATGTTAAACAGTAGTATCATACTATTTTTTTCCAGTGTTTGGGTAGTTTTTGTGCTACCCAGATTCTGGGTCAGACGTAATAACCCAGTAGTTTTTGTGTTACCCAGATCCTGGGTCAGCCGTTACAACCACGGGGTTGACTTATTTATCGCGGGCTTTTTGGTACCTCTTCAGGAGAAAGCAATGCAGCTCCGTCAAATTGACCCTTCGCGGACAGTTTGATTGACAGGCGATCTGACCAATCATAACCCCGAATCCGCCATTTTGTCCGTCAAAGCAGTCAGTGGAGTTAGTAGATTAATGTTGGTGAACTTGAACTTGAAAAATTGTGTGTCCTCACGTCTTTCCGCGCTAGAAACAACATTCCTTCTGATGTTCATTCATGTTTATTTGATGCTATACATGAACTAGTATGAAGAGATGATCGGTTCACGTGCCGCTTGAAGTCCTCTTTGCTCCGGGATGTATTTTTCACTCCGTGAGAACATGATGTGTGGCGTGAGAGCGCGTGGCTTGTCTTTGCGAAGGTTCAATTGGTGTACGTCTTCGGTAAAATACAGGTTTATGTAGGTTTTATTTTATCTAAAAATCCGTTATTGGTCTGTATATCGTTTTATTTTCCGCAAAGCAACATACAAGGGCGTGATGTGAGTCACCTAAACGAGTGTCGCATCGGTCTTTTCGCATGATGGAAGCGCGCCTTGCATAAAATGTTATGATTTTATTCAAAAAGATAGAATATAAATACTTAAGTTGTTAAAATAAGTTCTCAGAATTGTACACTGATTATTTATGGACAGGTTATGGAGTGAGTCCCATTATTTTTTCGGCTACGAGTGATCTGAAGTTATCAGTTCCCCCGCCGAACGCGACCCATTTCCGGAGACTGGTCGATTATTCTTGAATTACTTCTAAATGCTTAATTTTTACTTATAATATTTGGTAAACGAGCTTAAATGTTGGCAAAAAACGATATATAAAATATGCTATGATTGAAAATAATGCAAACCAGTAGTTGTTGAGTATTTTTTATTTTTTTACAAAAAATTTAGAGGATTTAAATTAATTATTTAATGTATGAAGTGAACGAAAAAATAAGCGAGTAGGCTAATACAGTAAAAATGAATGAACCCAACATGTGTTCTGTCCTTTGTTTACCCAGCCCTTGGGTTGAAAACAACCCAAATTGGGTTGTTTTTAACCCAGTGTTTTTCCTGAAAATAGATATGGCTATGCCACACTTTTTATTACATTTTGTGTTAAAATGCCAAAAGCTTGGCAGTCTGACCAAATGATGAGTTAAAAAAAGCAGACTAAATTCAGCTTATGCTTTATATTTATGTATTCTTCTCTTTTATTCTTATGTCTTTTAGTACATTTTAAATAAATTTTCATTTTTTCATGTTTATGATAATTGTTCATATTTTTATTGCAGTTTCAAATGATCTTCACGTAAAGCACCATCATGTATGTAATCTGCTACAGTAAATAAATAAACTCTAAATACATTTTAGCAAAATGTTGCAGATCATTCTGGAGTTATTTGTGCACAGTATAGGTGATGTAGGCCTATATCAGTATTGCAATTCTGGACATAGCCAATGCGATTTCGCCTATTAGAAATGCTCGGTCAATTATTTTGAATGCTCCAGTTTGGCTGATATCAGGTTGATGGACTTGTCCGTGGAGGGCAGGGTTTTGGAGAGATTCTGTATATGCTGGAAATGAGCAAAATCACTTCCAGCACCTTTAATGCTACTGGCACGCATGGACCCGAATTCTACCAAAAACAAAGTTAAATCACCATTCAGATGTTGCCCTCTTTCAGGCTGTTGTGCGCCACTGAACAGATTATTTGCCATTGCAAATAAACCACACGTGTGTGTGTGAGTGTGTGTGTGTTTATTGCCACCATCATTAAAGTTTACACTCCTACAGTGCAGTCAGTGACACAAAATGTGATCCCAGCTGCTGGAGTACTCCTGTACTTATGAGTAGCAATGTAATGGGATGTAATGGAACATTTCTCAGTGACTACCAATAACAATCCCAGTTTTATTAATCCAAAATCCGAGTCTTACATTCTTGGCAGTGGGATGATGAGGCTGCCGGGTGGAAGGATAATTCTGTTATAATTTACTCACCCTTATGTTGTTCCAAATCTGTATGGTTATTTTTCTCTGTGGGTCACAAAAGGTGAATACAGAACAATCTTCACGTACATTAAACATTTTCCATTCAACAATGAATTTGAATATAACTGTGACTGACCTTCAGCACCTAATATAGACTAACATTTGGTTTATACCTCGCAAAAGCTATCATATGGCTTCAGGAGACTTGCATGAAAGTTGTATGAACTAATATATTTATAGCACTTTTATGGTGCTTTTTACAGCTTGACGGACAGTCATAGTAACTCTGCTGTTGAATGGCTGTGAAAGATATCTAAAGATTCTTTGAAATTCACCTCGATTCATGGAGAAACTGAACAGCATATGGATTTAAAAATGACACGGGGGCGAGGAAATATTGACAAAGTGGTGAAATATACATAATGTTTTTGAAAGAAGCCTTTTATGCTGACCGAGGCTGCATTTATTTGATCAAAAATACATTAAAAACAGCAATATTGTGAAATATTATTACAATTTTAAATAAGTTTAATATATTTTGAAATAATTCCTGTGATGCCAAGCCGAATTTATCAGCATCATTACTCCAGTCTTTAGTGTCACATGATCCTTTAGAAAACTTATACTTATTTATCTACTCAAAAAACTGTGTGCTGCTTAATAATATATATTTGTTATATGTGTTCAAAAGAAAAGTTTATTTGAAATAGAAATATTTCATAACGTTCAATGCATCCTTGCTGAATAAATTATTTATTTAAAAAAACATCACTAACCCCAAACCTTTGAAAAGTTGTATAAAGAGACTAAAATGTTGATATTTGAAGGAACATGACCACATTTTTCAAATCAAACGCCTTCTATGTTGGTTTTTTATGACCCAAAAGGGCTTTTAAAAAGAATTCTGGCTCAAGGTGCTGTTGTAAATGCATATCCATTCATCCTTTTGCTTTTAATGAACACTGTGATGTGCTCGGAGTCTTACATATTAGCAAGACTTGTAATTGAAGAATTGATTGCAGGCACCGTAGTTCGTTAGACATCAGTGGGGGAAAAAAGGGACTTATTTACCTTTCAGGTCTTTGAGGAAATCAATCACTCATTCCACCCACTCTGCTTTTCCTTGCATCCATTTGCCTAGTTTTCTGTCTTTCTGCAAAGACCTGGTGAGGCTTTTTTTTCCCCCTGGTCATCCTGCTGAGCTGCTTCTGCAATAAGAAGCTCGGATGTGTCCCTGCGGCGTGAAAACTAAACTAATCAGCGTGAGGAGTGGGACCGGCACCGGCTCTGTCTGCTGCAGCAGAGACTCCTTCGTCACAGCAATGGCCTGCTTCTCTCGGGAGACCCTGATGAATACGCTCATTTTCCTGCGGACAGTCTGTTGGAGGAGCAGGGGGAGGTGAGGTTGGAAGAGGTCAGGGGACAAATAGCCCATGACGCCTTGATTGAGCAAATCATGAACATCGCACCAGTCGGTAAAAACTTGATTAAAGTGACGGATTGCACTGCCTGTGTCCCTTGCTTTATGACGCCAAGGAGATGTGCAGCTCGCTGATGTGCAATTAATGGACATGTCTGCTAATTGGTTTCTGCTGGTGTTGGCCTCGGGCAGACCATCCCCCAGTAGCCCCTCACTGCAGAACACGAGATCAAGGGGGCGGAGATGGGAAGGTTTAGGGATATGTAAAGTGGGAGGAGTTGGATCCTGATCTAGGGGGTGGGGATGGCTAGGTTCAGATCCAGGGGGCGGAGACGGGTAAGTTTAGGGATATGTAAAGTGGGAGGAGTTGGATCCTGATCTAGGGGGTGGGGATGGCTAGGTTCAGATCCAGGGGGTGGAGACGGGTAAGTTTAGGGATATGTAAAGTGGGAGGAGTTGGATCCTGATCTAGGGGGTGGGGATGGCAAGGTTTAGATCCAGGGGGTGGAGACGGGTAAGTTTAGGGATATGTAAAGTGGGAGGAGTTGGATCCTGATCCAGGGGGTGGGGATGGCTAGGTTTAGATCCAGGGGGTGGAGACGGGTAAGTTTAGGGATATGTAAAGTGGGAGGAGTTGGATCTGTATCCAACCTTGCCCCCTGAATCGGCTTAAAGGGATAGTTCACCCAAAAATGAAAGTTCTATCATTAATTTCTCATCTTCATGTCGATCCAAACTCGTAAGACTCGTTTAATGAAAAAATCTTCTCTGTCCCTCCATTGACAGCTACACAACTACCACTTTGATGCTTTAAAAAGTTCATAAAGAGATCGTAAAACTAATCCATATGAATTGAGCGGTTTAGTCCAAATTTTCTAAAGAGACTCGATTGTTTTATATGATGTACGATGAACTTGAATTATTCACATATAAACATTGATCAGCGAACAACTTGCTTCAAGCACGAGAACAAACCTCTTCCGGAAATTCAAACATGCTGCGTAACAGTCCAGAATGAACTTCACTGGTTCTCACACATCATGCGAACATGCGTGAGCTTCCGTTTACCACAATTTATGTGTGAGTTGATGAATGTTTATGTGAGTAAAAGCCTAAATTCAATCTATTCATCATATAAACCGATCGTGTCTGTTCAGAAAATTTGAACTAAACCGCTCAATTCATATGCATCTCTTTTCGAAGTGTCAATAGCTGCATCGCTGTTGTAGCATGAATTATCTTCATTTGTCTTCTGAAGATGAGCAACATGAAGGTGAGTAATTAATGATAGAATTTTCATTTTAAACCAATCCAGGGGATCCAGATACATATCCCTTTAAACATATCCTTTACAAATCCTTAAACTTACCCGTCTCCACCCCCTGGATCAGGATCCATCTCAATTTTTGGGTGAACAATCCCTTTTAAATCCGTTTTGTTCCCACTAAAAACGATAACTGTAAAGATAACAATATTAGCTTCCACATAGCAGACAATATCGTTCTGTTTACTCTAAGCATGTGCTTGTCTGTCACTTTAAATGTTCGAGCTTGTTACAGCAGGATGGATTCTGATTGGCTGTCGAGCTGGATAAAATTGTTCTGAAAGTGATTCCAACGATACCGTTTCTCTGTGCCGTTATCGTTAAAGCTGGGACGTGGACTCTGTTATTCTTTAATATTGAGAACGATTTTTAGAACCATATCGTTATCTTTATGGTTTATTGTCCTTGGTGTGAACGAGCCTAATTCTGGACTAAAATGCATGAGCTGTTTAAACTGAAAGCAACTTAAAATATGTCAGTGCCATTGTTTTGTCTCAAGATGAACGTTTTCTAAGGCACGATTATAAAAGCTACTTGGACGTCCTAATTAAACCTTGCTTAATCTGAGCCCTGTCTGTGAAATCAGGCCCATGTGTATTGGACCTTCAGTTTCTCCATTATGTTTTAAAAATGAGAATAGCAGGCAGTTATAGAGTTTTACAATATAATGTTTCTACTTCTGAGGAAAGTGATGCATTAAATAAAGAACAGAAAACTCTTCAGTTGGAACATCAGAGAAGTGAGCACCTCACTGCACTAGTACAGTTTGCTACTTATTCATCAAGACCGAATATAACAGAATCGAGATGCACACTTGCAGCTTTAGCAGCTTGAGTTGACATTGTCTCATTCTTTAATCAATAAGGATAAAATCGACTAGTTAAATGTGTTGTTATACTTGAGAATGTTGGGTTAATGTTGGCAAAATTGTTAGCGAGTCAGACTTGTAACCCAAAGGTTGTGGGTTCGAGTCTCAGTATTGGCAGGAAATGAGAGGGAGTGAATGAACGCTGTCTTCCACTCTCATTACCCACAACTGAGGTGCACCTAAACCCCAATCTCTCCCCAGGCGCCACAGAAAAAATGGCTGCCCACTGCTCTGGGTGTGTGTTCACTTGGGTGAAATGCACTGGACAAATTCCGAGTATGAGACAACATACTTGGCCTCACGTCACATATTTATATATATATTACATTTATATTTATTCATTTAGCAGACGCTTTTATCCAAAGCGACTTACAAGGGGAGCAATTAGGAGTTAGGTGTCTTGCTCAAGGGCACATAGTCATGGTATCGAAGGTGCTGTTCATTCACAATCCCTACTTTCAATTCCTGCTGGCGTGGGAATCGAACCAGCAACCTTCAGGTTACAAGCCCAACTGCCTCACCATTAGGCCACGACTATCTACATCATTTTCACTTTCTTAATTATGTCATGTGGATGGGGGTTGCTAAGCCTGAAATAAATTAAATGGGGTAAAATAATAATAATAATAATAATAATAATAATAATATAAAAAATGGGGTGCACCATATGATATGGTTTAAATTTAATTATTATTATTATTAAATTTAGCAGTAATTAGTAACTAATTTTTAGTGTTTTCTTAAAATATAAAACTGTTTCTTATCTTTTTTCTGAGAGTGTAAGAATAAGAAGAAGCAAAATAGCAGCAGAAGCGAAAGCTCTAGCGTAAGTTCTGCCACGTCACTCATTGCGTTTAGATCTAACCAATCATTGTCTAACACTTGAGTATAAAAGATCGGTACTTAATGTTTGAGTTCGCAGATGATGGCGGACAGGGCCTGTGCCAAAGAACTTTATCATACAATATATTAAAACTGTTAATAAATAAATGTCATTGTTACGTTATCTTGCCTCCCGAGTCTTTCTGGTAGAAATATCACTCAAGTGAAAATGCAAAGTTTGGTTACACTTTATTTTAAGGTGTCAGTATTACAGAGTAATTATACATTTAAGGACTCAGTAATAACAATTAACTACATGTACTTACTATAGGGTTAGAGTTAGGATGAGGGTTTGGTTTAGGGTTAATTGCATGTAATTATGCATAATTTATAATTATTACTACAGTAAATACATGTAACATGTGTAACAATGACACTGTAAAATGAAGTGTTTCCCAAAGTTTTTCACTCGGGCTTCAAGTGAGATCATTGGGGTTCAGCTGTTTAATGTTAAGATGGCTGTTTCCATTCATACAAAATTAGTTATCATAATTTGTTTAAAGGTCACCCACATTAACTCACTGTCATTCCATATGGAGCTAAAATATGGTGTGTCATTAGAATGCCATTAAGAGATCAAAACCAGAAGAAGTGTGATGTTCCAGTGTGTTATTTTTCGAACGTGTTATTCCATAAATAATGGGTGGAGAATCGCAATGACACATTTTTAATAAGAGTGAAACACTTATTAATGACACGTAGTTAAAAATAAAACTTCTAAAAGTACTCTCATGCCTTGAAACTAGAACAAAACAGACTGATGAAGCATGCTAAAATTGCTTGTTGCATGACGTCGGTGATGAGGAGGAACTAACTCAAATGAACTATGTTTTTAGAAGTGTGACAGTAGCTCTTTTAATTTCAAAACAACTTTTCCAATTACAAACTACTTTTTCCACTGTGCTTTTTGTCACATTGCATTGCATACAGCTTTACAACTGAACACGCTGAGGTAATAATCCAGCATGCGCTCCTGAAATTCTGTTTCTATTATGTGGCACTGAGAAGGACACATCCTGTGACAGCGAATCTGTTTATTCAGATGTTTCATGTAAATTAACTTGGTGGACAATGACTTACCAAATACCTGTTCAGATGTTCCCGTGTTCTTATGTAGTGAAACATTTCAATGCTGCTGTTTGTCACTATTTAATACAATTATATAAAAATAGGGCAGATGCTATTTGCGCTAAGTGGGCGATTTGGCAAAAATGTAAAAAACAAAAATTCACGCAGTATCGCGATCCAGGATTTTGTTTTCATGTTGGTTTTTAAGATTATTTTGCAAGTCACTATAGCCAAACTAATTTCCCTATTTTCAAAATTTGTTTTCACTTTACTTTATTTCATTGTTTTATCTTTGTCACACAAAGAACAAAGATGTAAATTACAAATAAGACAAATACAACATAAGATACAAATGAAATAAATAGTGCTTATATTTCAGCTAGAGAAGGTGTATGTAAACATTCAAGTAAGAAACTGAATAAACAAATGTAAAAATAACACTTCACTTTATGAATTAAATATACATTGATTCTTATTAAAGCTACTGAAGTTATTCAGTCAAGAGCAGGAAGTGATTTTCTCTTTGTCTTTTGTTGTTTGATTAACATTAATGACTCAAGCGGCAGAAGGTTTATTAGGCTGCGGTCACTTTAAGACTGAATGCACGGATCTAATACACACAATTTTCTCTGTTCACCAAAGACATACCTGGGTTTAAGTAAACCTTGTATGTATTTGACTATGGCAAGCCGTTTTGACTTTTATTCATTTTCAGGATATGAACTTGTGATATCAACAATTACATTTTCACTAGTTAAAATGTTAATTCGTGATATCAACAATTCAATTTCCACTTGTATAAACTATAATTGTTGATATCAAGAATTGTATTTTCGCTAGTGAAATCTCGCCATATGCTGCCATTCAAATTCAATTGTTGATATCAAGAATTAATTTCTTACTAGTTGAAATTCCAGTTTCACATATCATAAATTCAATTCTTACAAGCAAAAATGCAAATTTCTGATATAAACAGTTACATTGTTGCTAGTGCAAATGTCTAATTTTTGAAATCAACAATTGAATTGCTTCTAGTAAAAATGTTCATTTCTGATATCTGAAAATGAATTCCTGATATCAATATAATTTCTGATATCTAAAACGTCTTTCTTATTAGTAACAATCACATTCATGAACATTTTTAGTAGCAATTCAATTGTTGATATCAAGAATAGACATTTGCACTAGCAACAATGTAATTGTTGATATCAGAAATTTGCATTTTTACTAGTAAGAATTGTATTCCTGATATGTGAAACTGGAATTTCAACTAGCAAGAAATTAATTCTTGATATCAACAATTGAATTTGTAATTCCTGATATCAAGAATTAACATTTTAACTAGTGAAAGTTCATATCCTGAAAATGAATAAAAGTCAAAACGGCTTGCCATTATTTGACAGTTAAAGTGCGATAAGATGTGAAAGAGAACTTAGTTTAGTAGTCACACGCTGTTTGACAGACTTTTAGCGTGTGATCGCTTCTGGTGTACATTCTCAGAAAGCTTAGTATATAAGAAGAGCATACGAATAATAATCTTAACTTTAAAATTAAAATGCATGCAAAGCAACATGTGCAGGAGGGCATTCCGGTGACATGACCGGCCCATCTGAGACTAATTCATTTTAGATGTGAGGAAAGTGGTTCACTTTTTGTCACTTTGAACGGATCTTCATGAGGCATTTTATCCCTCATTTTCATTTGAAATAAATGTCTGTCCAAGCTGATATGAGATGGGAATAGAGCAAAGAACAGGATTGGCAAATAAATTGGATTGAAAGCTAAATCCACTATCCTTACTATCCACTGTTACCGGATGGGTTTCTTTTGCAATTTTATCTGGCTGAGTTAGTGTAAATTGCCATTGTCGACAAGATGACTATTTGCACTTATAGTGTGAATAGATTTGAACAAATATGTGTTTTCTAATGGGTGTGTGTGTATATATCATACATTGTTTTCTAGCGTTTTATACAGTATATCACATCTAGACTACAGTTAATTACTGTAAACAAAAAAAAAATACACTGGAATATTTGTTTAATTTAGATCCTTATTGTTATGCCAGATAAATCCTTATGTGATTACAAAGCATTTGTATAAAATATATTGCTTGAAGTTTAGATACAGCTTCTTAACAGCTTCTCCAACATCCGAGCTTACTGGAGGGGGGAAACACTTATGAGTGAGAGATGTGGGTGCAGGTGAGCAGCTTAAATGATTGAGATGGAAATAATGGTTTCAGGGAGAAGCCTCTAGAAATGTCTAAATTGCAGGAGCGAAATCACAGCTCCTGAAGAAATGTGAATAAAGACTCCAGAACGTATATTCGGTTTGAACTACACAATTTACGGTAATGCGTGCTCTTCACTTTTGGCTGATTTGGTAAGAAAGTGTCTTCTAAGAACATAAATGCAAATCCATCAATCCACAATGAAGTGCTGCCGTTACGAGTAGATGGAAAGTAGTGCAATAGCGTGTCTTTAAAGGTAAATTTAATGTATTTTGTGTTTTTGAGTTTATAAGAGGAACCAGAATCCTTAAAATTCCTAGTCCTAGATTCCTATTGTCTCCATGACTGGTTTTAGTGACCTTTCAGTTTCTTTTGCCATTATCATTAAAATCAAATTTAGCTATTTTTGTCCACATCACCCCTTCTCTCTCTGTTTTTCTCCTTCATCCTGTCATGCACCCTCTCTTTCTTATTCACTCACCAAGGATTATCTTATTGAGTTTCCCAGAATGCCGTGGGAGGTTGAAAGCTGTAGGTGGGATAAGACATTTAGTGGTTGGCTTCCTGTTGTTACTCTGGTGTATGCTGCTCCATCTTTGCGGTCTCCTTCTTGCATTGACCTTTGGCACTGAGAGGAAAACAGGAACTCTGGAGTGCAGATGCCAGGGAGTCTTTAATAGTCCTTCGCCACTGCAGAAAGTCAATTCTGTCTTTTGTCCTAGGCATAGCAGGACAGAGATGAATGTGCATGCAAAAACTAGATGTTCACTTAATGTTTTATTTTGAAAACACTTTAGTAGCATGTATTTTGTTAAAGGGGACCTATAATGCCCCTGTTACAAGATGTAATATAAGTGTCTGGTGTCTTCAGAATGTGTCCGTGAAGTTTCAGCTCAAAATCCCCCACAGATCATTTATTATATCTTGTCAAATTTGCCCCTATTTGGTTGTGAGCAAAAACAAGCCGTTTTGTGTGTGTCTCTTTAAATGCAAATGAGCCGCTGCTCCCGGCTGCTTTCCAGAAGAGGGCGGAGCTTTAACAGCTCAAGCTTCGGTTGCTCAACAACAACAAAGCTGGAGAATCTCACGCAGCCAAAGCGAAGATTGTCAGTAACATGTTCAGCCTTACATTGTTCAAACCGGAGTCGACACTGATGGAGAGACTCAGGAAGAAGTTACAACTTTTAGACGTTTCTGAACGGTTAGTGGATAAATGTATGTAGTTGCTGTGGAGTTGATTCAACTCATCACTAGCATGTGCCGTCATGTTAATCTTCTGAGCAAATCCAGCATGATTTGATTCTCGTTGTGAAGCAGTCCGGGGTAAAATGACGGCATGTCAACAACACTCAACAACTCTTCCTCTTCTCTAAAGCAGACGAACATGGCCTCAACCCCTTTGTTGCATGTTCTCGGGGGCGGGGTTTATGTAAATTTTAGGATTAGTGATGTCACCAACCCAGGAAGAAGCTTGTTGTAGTCCCTACCAGCTGTTTGTAGTCCTAAAACAGAGAATGCTGTAAAAGAAAATATCTCCCTTTGCATTGAACTTTGAGTGTTGTAACTTTACAGGTGTTGTTTATGCTCAAACAGCAACATTACACACTAACTAAAGTTAAAAAAGTGAAATTATAATCAACCATAACTTTAAGTAAAAGTAGTGAAGGCATGTGTTTCTCTAAAACGCTCTAAGATGCGTGATGTCCCCTGTATTTTGAAGTAAAAATCACACTTGATGTGTAATTGACAGTTACATTTTTATGTTTTTGAAAGTAATCTTTAATGCTTAATCTTTAATAATCTTTAATCTTTAATCCAAAGCTGCTTTTATTTGATCAAAATACAGTAAAAAACAGTATATTGTGTACTATTATTACAATTTAAAGCAACTGTTTTCTATTTAAATATATTTAAAATGAAACGAGAGAGAGAGAGAGAGAGAGAGAGAGAGAGAGAGAGAGAGAGAGAGAGAGAGCTGATTTGGTGTTCAAAAGTCATTTTATAAACTTTGAATTTTTTTTATTTTTTTATTTTGTAACAATGTAAAGTCACTTTTGATCAGTTTATTGCATCCTGGTGAATTATTTAAAAAAAAAAATGTATTAAAATAAGTATTAAAATCTTTTGAAAAATGCAATGACACCAAACTTTATTTTTAATACTTTATTTTATATTATTGTTTTTACATATTTAAATGCATTTTGACAAATAAAATTTATATATATATATTTCTCCTAAATTTTCTGTAGAGCCTCTAGCTCCCCTTGTGGCCCCAGTTCAAAACCCCTTTGTATAATAAACATCAATTTTATTTGTTTTATGCATGAATAATAATACACAATTTTACCATTTATTTATTTTTCCGTGATTGGTTAAGTGCCATCAACTTATTTTGCTTTTCCCCTTCCTTTCTTCCTTCCCCCGGTCTTGTAGATATGGCAGCCCAATATGCATTTTGACAGTGCCAAGAGTGTGCGTGTAGAGCTGGTATTAAGATGCAGTGCTTGCAGTGAAGAGAATAGTTTGATTCTATAGAAAGTGGCAGCATTCATTTGTGGTGATGACAGCATGACATTGCAGACAGGGGCATGTTAAAATGTCATCTATTGAGTCACAGCTTGCGGAGTTGAAGGGAAAATGAGGGTGAACCTCAAAGAGTGCAACACTTTTCAGTTTTACTACAGGAATCTGTCGACACCCGCTGCGGCGCAGTTAATCAGACTACTGCGCTTTCCCCATCATGTCACTGGTGTGAATATGTTCCCTTCCCACACCAAAGCATCGTTTCTTTATCTTCTGCCGCTTTAACGCCTTGATAGTGATCTGATCACACGTGCTTTGATCACGGCATGGGCTTTCAGACTGCAGACATGGGCCAGAGCTCTCCGAGAGGTAATCCGAAGTGCTCTGCTGTCAAACACGTTGCTAACTCATGCAAGGAAGCCTCTTCCAGCGGAGTTCTTTCTGCCAATGCTTTCAAATTGGCTTAAGGGTCTTGTGGCACTTTTTTATCTGAACTTCAATAACAGTTCTGCTCCTCTTGGTGTATCTATTCAAAACAGGGCTTGGCTGTGCTGCTTCCCCTATAACCAAACCAATACCTCATGAATTATTTACTCCTTCTAAATTTGGGGTGAAAAAAAGAATTCAAAGATATTTGCTGGACAAAGGCATCTTCTCAAATGCCTACAGCAGGCTTCTGCTAACCTAAGAATAGCTGGCTTGTAGTGGTGAGGATTTTGCCTCTTAACAATAACTGAAATCTTTTGAATCTGTTCACAACAACAACAAAAAAAGAGCTATTACTAACCTCTTCGGAAATGTCTATTGCACCTTTTATAATAGTTACACTTAACATTACAATAAAGATGAGCGTAAACAACTTGTACCCCACTGCTGCAGATTTATTACGGTGTTGATCCTGTCAGCATGGAAACCCATAATTCCAAGTCGCAGGACGTGAACAGCTCCGGTTAGAATGTCACGGTTGCCATCTCTTGATTACGGTAGTTATGGCAAGAGCGCAGTATAAGCTCATTGTTTTGGAAACTGTATGTTTTCGGTTCTCAGTGAGCGACTGACGTCCGTCTGTACTCTGCATAGCATGAAACGCGCTGATGACATCTGCGTGAGGCGCGAGAGGGTACGTAAAAACATCGTTTGACAGGCAGGTAGGACATCGTATTATTTCATTTGGACCGAATATAATAATTGGATGAACATTTTATGGTCCTACACCTTCCACAGATGATTTATAAAAATACATGTGGACTGTTTAACATAGTGATTGCTATTAGTGAATCATTCACTCAGTCTAGTCATCGATTATGTCGACTACGAAAATACGTTGACGTGCGTGAAATGCGTCGTCGCATCACTCTGTTTACATTGATCTGGTGTAATGGCGGCTTCTGCTCCTGGGAACGGAGAAAGTTCCATTCTATCACAAAAACCTAGACCACTATTATCAAAAGTATGGGAACACTTTAAACAGAGGCCAAATAAAATGGTCCTTTGTTCCCTTTGCAGAACCGAAATGGCGTACCACCTATGGAATTGGATCTCTGCCAAATTTTTGCGCGCGCAAGATCATATTTTGAGCATGCATAAAGGCATTTTGCGCGTGAACTGAGTTGAGGAGAAAATCTTCGTCTCGCGAAAATGAAAATATTTCGAGCGAACGAAAATCAGTTTTGCATTTCAAAGAAGTTTATTTGGATGTGCGCGGACGTTCTCTTTCGCACGTGCAAGGTTTCAGTTGCTCGCGCTCCTGATTCCCGCCCTGCGCGCTCGCTAAGACTCCCTGCATTACAGACAGCGCAATAAAATACATGGTTCAGGAGACGTTTGTTCAATGGCTTGAACACTATCAAAGTTCCTTTTAAGACTGTATAGAAAGTCTTTGACACTCTTCATTTTAGTTCAAATGTCTACCACTGGACGACCACACATAAGTGGCTTATTTTTAATCAAAATCTAATCGTGTTATTACATAATGGCGTGTCCCAGTGTTTCTACACCTCAATGAACTGCTAAATTAGTTCTAACTTCTTACGTAAAAAAAAATCACTAGATTAATAAAAAAAAAGTAATACAAATAATCGTTAGAGTAGTCGATTAATCGAAAAAAAAAATCGTTTGATTAGTCGACAGAAAAAATAATCGTTAGTTGCAGCTCTAACTCAGTCGTTTGTGACCAACAGTATTATCCTTTATTAAGATTAATGCACGTCCAGTTTTGTTTTGTATTTACACTTGACAACAAAGTAGATCCATCCATTTTGTTGACTGCTGCTGGACTTGACTTTTTATCAAGCTATAGAAAATATCCTAATAAAAGAATGCATTTTAATAAACGGGATCATTTTTCTGCTTCATTTGTTTCCCGTTTTCATTGTTGCCTAGCAGTGAATTGGAAATTAATGAGAATGATTTGTTCAGTTAAAAGAAAACACAGAGTCACACACCAACTAAACTGATATTATCCCTAACTACCAAATAAAAAGGCTTTTTTTACCAGGCTGAGGGGAGCAGACTGTTTCTAGGAAGATTTCCTTGACCTTCATCTATTTGATTTTGTTCTTGTACCTGATTTGTCCCAAGGAAGAATGAAATTAAGGATTAGCACAAGCACACATCACACAAACGTGAGGCAGACGGTATTGTTAGTCGGCCCGTGTTTCCGGTATTCGTGCTGGAATGAATAGATGATTATGAATGAAGTGCTGAAAGGAACAGAGTAGAAACAGAAGAGGAAAAAAGTGACTCCAGAGACTGAGGCTGGACAGAGCAGATATGAAGATCACGCAGCTGAGCCGTGACCAAAACCCAAATACACACACACACTCCCTGCTGCCCTGATGCTCTGCCTCCTCCCCTACTCCACTCTTTCTCTGCATTGCACCTGTAACCCAAATTCGTACTCAACACACAATTTCTGAAGGTTAAAGAATAGACTTATATAGACTTAAAGAATCAACTTACACTGTGTGATGGTTAAAGGGATATGACATGAAGATGAGTAAAAGATCTGACAGGTGCAGATCCGTCGTGACACATCTTGATGCGTCATATTTGAATATACAAAACTGCGTTTGTCTGAACACATTCAGTGCTCTTTTGACTTGATTTGAATATTTTTATATGCATACAGTCATTCAAAAGTTTTTAATGTTTTTGAAAGAAGTCTCTTATGCCTACCAAGTGCGTTTATTTTTTTAAAAAAAAATACAGTAAAAACAGCAATACTGGAATATTATTACAACCTGTTTTCTATTTTTATATCTATTTTAAAAAGTAATTTATTCCTGTGATTAAAAAAAGCATCATTCTTCAGTGTCACATGATCCTTTGCTGCTCAAGAAACAGTTGCGGTGCATCATATTTTTGTGGATTCTTTAAGGATTAGAAAGCGCAAAACAACAATTTATATGAAATGGAAATATTTCGTAACAATTTTAAAGTCTTAAGTGTCCTTTTTGATCAATTTAAGGCATCCTTTCTGAATAAAAGTGTTCATATCTTTAAAAAAAAAAAACTTACCCCAAAGTTTTAATGGTATTGGCCCAAATACTAGATTAGAGAGCGGGAACATGTGGCGAAGAGTCTGAAGTACCCAGGTAGAAAGATATGAATCAGATGCGAGAGAGGGAGAGAAGATGAAAGGGACGGTTGGAACTCACCTCAAAAATGAGCTGGGACTTCACTGATGTTGAATTTGCATTCATATCATCATGGTCAGTTAGATGTAATGTTACTATGATCTTAGGCTCTCTAGCTCAGGATGCAGGTGATATTTTATGTGATCTGGTCATTTTAGGTTCAGAAATGGTTCCCAGATCCACAGTCCTACTTTTTAATGCTCTTTAAAAAAAATTCCGCATCTTAATCTGATGTTTGTTACTTTCAAATTACAAACTCTAGTATATTTGACGGGAAGATTTTGCTTTTAGGAGACCAAATTGCCTGCCTGCAGGGCAATTTAGTTCTGCTAATGAGTGTGTTTTTCCTGGTTAAATAAAGATGTGATGAAAAATAGCCATTGAACTGTAAATTGAAGTCTTATTGGGGAGAAAATAAAATCATTACTAGTGCTTGGTTCATTAAGTTGACTGTAGATGTTGTATAAAGTTTTGAAAAGAACTAAATAAATCCTTTTAGAAAAGCCATAATTGAGGAACACGTTGAGTTCAGGTTAGAATAAGGTTTTCAGAGCTGACCATAAAAATATTTTAACAAAGGTCAGGGAACAATTTATACTCTGATTATTTTACATGAAACTGAATATTTTAACATGCAGTTTAAAAAAAAAAAAAAAGTGTAAATGGGAGCGTATTAAGTTTTTTTTCGAATATAAACACCTGTTACTCTGACTTGCACCTGTCTACATAAAAATCAATACAAAGATTTTCTTTTTTTAAAAAAATAGAAAATAAGAAAGAGTCTGCTGGCAAAAAGAGAAAAGGACAGAGCTCGTAAGTAAACCAGAATCAACATCAGATGGCAAAACTGAGGGATATTAAAGTGTTGTAAAAGCAACACAGAGATGGCATTTTTAGTACTCAACAGGCATTTTATTGAACAGACAAATTGCCATACTGTATATTGCTCTCTAACAGAGTTCACTGTAAAGCATTATCTATTGTGAAGGGTCATATTCATCCGCACAGTCACGCAGAGCCGAAGCACAACAAAGTCAAAAACCGTGCTCTTTCGCAAAATGCATGTATAATTTTAAATGTGTTCTTACCTGAATCTTTTCGTGTAATAGCAGCAATAAGATTCGATATTTGATTATGTTGACAGATAATAAAAATATAACAAAGAGAATAGATAAATATCGCTGCAGTAAAAGTACGTTAGCTGTAATTCCACTGAATTCCTCAGTGGCAGTAATTTGTGCTGAAATACTACACATTTTCCAAAGAACAGGAATGACATCGATTGTGTTCGTCTTTTTCGGAGCTTGACCCCTTGCTGCCCTCATTCACTTTTAAGATACGGAAACAAGCCTAGTATTTCCTATTGTGTTCTACAGAAGAAAGCAAATCAGACGGGTTTGAACACTCTGTGGATTAGAATAATTAGTGCCTTGGTATCCATGAAAACATATATTATCCGTCACAAGAAACATGCACCTTTAAATCGCTAATTACACGGTATTACATCACTGCTTTTGTGGCTGCGCTTGTGATCTTTCTAACGAGAACAAAATGGGTCTGATGGGCGCTCATGAGTGTGGTCTAACAAGCTTGTTAGATGTGTAATTAGTAGATGTGTTCGGTGTTCCAGTCACACATTATCCTGTGTACAAACACAGGCGGGACCCGTTTCTGTGGAACTGTCTAAAGAGGGTATTTAGAAAGGTGACACGTTGCTCATTAAACAAACTGTGTCCTGGGTAGATTTTAAAGACCCCTGCTACATTTCAGTCTGTTTTGTTAAGCCACAAGTTTCCATTAATATAGCTTTTTTTATATTATATTATGTTATTATGTTTATTATATTATGCATTCCTGTAGCTGAAACAGTAGAGGGTTTAATTCTCATGTCATGCTGGAACTATGTAAACTGAATGCAATGTAGGTCACTTTAGATGAAAGTGTGAACCAAATGCCTGAATGTAAATGTAAATGGGTCATTGACGAATAAGGTTTTTAAACGTGTAAAAAAACATAATGGAGATGGTTTTATTAAGTGTTAACAATGAGATTGTGTGGTTTTTATAATCCATTAGCACTACTTTTTTCATTTTTTACAAGATGGAGAAAATTTGTAACCAAAAAAGTAATTCGGTTTAATCAAAATTTCGATTTTACTGAATGACACTTTTGGTTATACCGAATGACGATATTTTCAAATAATGCTAACAGGCTGATATCTAGCAAGCTAGCTAGTTAGTTAGCAAGCTAGCTACAATATTTAGTACAAGTTTTTAAGATATTACAACATTTTCCATGTTTTAAAGCGGTTGCACCAAATGACCTGATGTTTCAGGAAATGCGTATAAGAAAGTGAAAACATCAATTTTTCAAATAGTTAAGAGAGAGTTAGTTACTTTGCTTCACGTCCATGTGGTCTTTTGCGGGCATCTGAATGATGTCACATCCTGTCACATGATATTAACTGCATGACTTGATCTAAAATGGTCCCTTTATATTGGTTACTCCGAATGACATCAGTGAAATTCATTTTTCTGGACATTCTTTCTCATAACAAAGCAACGACTTCTACACATAATTTTAATACTATTTTGCACCCTATTGATTATATAATGTTATAAAATCATGCCAGTATAAAAAATATATGCATTTATTACATTTTAAGATATTTTAATCACAAATGAACCTTTGGACGGTTAAACTAAATGACCTGTTGACACTTCAAAATCTTTAAAATGCTTTTATATGTAACAAAATATAATTAAAACCTTTTGAATTCAATAAAAGAGATCTAGTTGTCCTACCTTACATATGTCATATCTTTTTATTATCATTAAGGCCTTTGGACAAAAAAAAAATGACCCATCACGTCATTGACCCAAATATTATATTTAGTTAATATTACATTATTGGATGCTTAGCAATTCTAATTATGTCTACACACATTTTCACTCATTTATTTTTTGTATTCCATATGTCAAAAGTCTGGCTATGCGACTCTAAATCTTGACTAGTGTTGGATGTGATTATTCATAACGCATTCATTTCACACCCTCTTTCCACAGACCTTCCCTCAAAATTACTACAGCTGAGCATGGAAGCCTTTGTATGCTGTCAGCTCAAAAACACATGCTGCAACCACAAGTCATCATTTCAACAGTCCCGTGAGACGGTGAGAAACAGCACTTGTGTACTTCAGCATTTAGCCCTCCCTTGGTTAAAAACCTAAAAAACCTCGTTGATCTATTTTTTTTTCTTTTTTATGGAGTCTGTTACATCCCTTTCGAGCTTGTAGAGGCTCAGGCAGGGCATGACTACATAATGGTTATGTCATTATGCAGTCATGGCCATATGACATTTAAAGTGTCTGCCTGTCAGGCAGTCCCAGAGTGTCTGGCATGAAAACAAGGCGATAATGTGTATTTATAGAGCTGTGGCCAAGCGGAGCGCATAGGACTGAATGGAGCCGTGTGGCCGACGTGATTGTTTGACCCTCGGTTGAAGGGAAGAGTTGACTGACATCTTGAGGCATTGTATTCACAGTTTAGATCTGTGAAGGGCAAGAAGGCCCTTCACTTTTGACACAAATGTGTTTTCCTTCTCAAGCCAGTAAGACAGTATCTGACGGTCAGGATTAAGGGTTTCATATACGTCTGTCCGGTCTGTTACAATCACAGTATAATTGCTGCATCTTTATTTCCATTTTGCTGTGTCTAGCTATTTTGAAAGCTTACACAGAGCTTGTGAAACTAACCTTTTAAAATGCAAATAAAAGAAAGAAAAAAGTATAATGTGACAGTTGGATAACACTGCACTAGAAAGCTTAAGTTGGTGGCTTTGTTTTTTTTTTTTTTTTTTGGGTTGCGCATCTCTGGTCTTTCTCTTCCAAGAAGCTTCTGGAAGAAGAAGCAATATTTTATTCATATTTACACAGACCATAACCCTGAGAAAACCTGATGCCACAGACAATGGCAACATACAAGAGAAAAGGAATGACAAAGGAGCATTTTGAAATAGGATGAGACAGATAACGGATGAGAGAGTTGAGGTAAAGTGCACTGAGTTTCTATCGCAGCACTTAAAAGAACTCAAAAACATGTTTCATGACTGTTATGTCCTAAAAAATTTCAGAAAAATAATCAAAAACCACCTCATAACTTAAAGTACACTGACATGATAACATCCATATTTCGGTTTCCACAGAACAATTTTATTTTTATTATTATTATTATTTTTAATTGCAATGTATGTATTATTATCATATATAGTATCTCACAGAAATGAGTACACCCCTCATATTTTTGTAAATATTTTATTATATCTTTTCATGCGACACCACTGAAGAAATGACACTTTGCTACAATGTAAAGTAGTGAGTGTACAGCTTTTATAACAGCTTTTGTAAAAGCCACAAAAGTGAGCTAGCCATTATTTTGTTTGGTCACCATTATTTTAACCCTCTTGGGCACGGAGTTGACCAGAGCTTCACAGGTTGCACTGGAGTCCTCTTCCACTCCTCCGTGATGACATAACGGAGCTGGTGGCCCCGCCCCTAACACGATAATAACTGTCGATGACGCACTGGAGCCACTGAGCACGGCCCCGCCCCTAACACGATAATAACTGTCGATGATGCACTGGAGCCACTGAGCACGGCCCCGCCCCTAACACGATAATAACTGTCGATGACGCGCTGGAGCCACTGAGCATGGCTCCGCCCCTAACACGATAATAACTGTCGATGACGCACTGGAGCCACTGAGCATGGCTCCGCCCCTAACGCGATAATAACTGTCGATGACGCACTGGAGCCACTGAGCATGGCCCCGCCCCTAACACGATAATAACTGTCGATGACGCGCTGGAGCCACTGAGCATGGCCCCGCCCCTAACACGATAATAACTGTCGATGACGCACAGTTATTAGTCCACAGTCACTCTACTAACTTTTGCAAACGGGATTTTTTTCTTTATATGCATCAGTATGTTTGATTCATTAGACAAGTAATTTGACATTTTTCTGTAGTGTGACAAACTTAGAACATAACTTTTAATATTTCTTTACTTTAAAACAAAAGAAGAAATTTAGGAAAATGGTATGCGCAAACAGCAGGAAACTTTGTATGTGTCAAAAAAATCAGTTCTGTTTCGAAGCTTGTTACATAAATGCACAAATCAAACTGATCACTTTATTATCAATCGGAATGATTTCATTGAAACAAAAAGTGTCCATGTAAACATAGCTACTGTTATATGATCGGGGACGCTATTACACATCTTCTGAAAGAGCACATAATCTCCAGATCAAAACACGGACGAAGAAGAAGCAGAAACAAGCGATAGAAACATCGCTTACGTGTATGTAACGCGATCATCGTACATTAAACGGTATATAATAAATCAAAACTGCCAAACGTTACCCAATAAAATGCCAACCCAGGAAGAGCTACAGGAATTTCTAAGATTTGGAGGTGTTGAAGGACTCCATCTACTACATTTGATGATTGTTCTGAATCTGAGCCTCACATAGTTTTTGACAAAAATGCAGTTTTCTCAGCTTTTTGTTCAAAATGTTACTTTTTTAATGAAACTTGCCCACATTCAAGTGTTGTTGTTGTTGTTTTTTAAAGAGGATGTTTTTTTTTGTTTTGTTTTTTTTAAATATATTGTATGTTCAGATGTTCAAACAACAAAATATTCTGGGGGCCATGAAAATTGTGTGAAAATGATCAAAAAATGCTCACTGGCAGAGAGCACCAGTTATGCTTTTATCTATTTATATATTTTTTTGGTATAGCATCATTTCTACTCTGAACTGTCCTTGGAGAGTCAAAAGCAACAAGAAAGTAACCACATGCTTGGAAGGACATGAGAGTGAGTAAATAATGAAAGAATGCTTATTTTTTGGTACTATTCCTTTAATGTTTCACTTTGCTGTTTTCATCAGCTTTGTGTAATCTTTGAACGGTATAATTATTTTCATTTATGCTTTTGTTTGCCCAATACAAGTTGTTTTACGTTCTGTGTGTTTCTGTCTGAACTCATATCAAAGCCGTGCAGTTTTGCTGCAGTATTGTTCATTTTGTCCTAGACTTGTGCTTGTGAGTGAATTGTTTAGCGCTCTGGCTCACAGCTTTCCCTGCTGGGTCTTGACACCTCAAGTAATTTTTCTCTTCGGAAACAGTTTTAGACTTCTTGCTATGCCCAGTGGGGTTTATTCTGTTGTTTTTTCCTTCCCATCTCACTGGTTATGACACACCTAAACCTCAAAGAAACATAGTATTGGAAGGACTGCTGTAATTGCTGAGATTTTTTTATCTCACAGTCCTTCGCAGGTTTTCATTGAGAATTTCCCCTCTCAGGAATGCCATCTCCGAACCAGAACACACCAATACCAGTAGTACCAATTTCCAAGATCCAAACTGACCAAAATATAGTGCTATTTATTATTTCAGAACTTCAGTGCAGTGGAAGATTGAGTTGAACATCTTTCTTTCAATGTTGTTAACCTGACAGTTGACGGTAGCCATTGACTTCCATAGTAGGAAAAAACCCATCTATTTACACTGTGCAAATAGCATCCCTTGTTGGCAAATGCTATTTACACTGGCTCCGCCCACCAATGTCTGATTGGACCACTCAAGTTTCAAAAAAGACGCACTTAATTCAATGTCTTCAGTTGAGCGACAGTAGCGAGTTAGCGTAGGCGACGTGGTTTCGAATCCGCCTTTTGCTGAGGTCGCATTTATTTTTAACAAAAATGAAAATAAAAGTGAAAATAAACTGCAAACAAGTGTTTAATAATATTAAAAGTGTTTATTGGGTAGGGTTAGGAGAAGCTGTAATGAGGTTTATATTGTCCCAATAAGGCATTTAATCATTTTAATTAATATAATCATTTACACTCTATGAAATTATTGCATCCTTTTAATGTACAAAAATACTGAGGTGTAAATAGTATCTGCCAATATAAAGTATAGATAGCATCTAATCATTGTTTACTCCTATTGTAAAGAACTGATACTTTTACATGGTGTAAATAGAATGTATTGCTATTTTCAACTAGTGTAAATAGCATATCGCTTAAAAAATATGCTAATTTTGCTTAGTGTAAATAGCATCTAATTAGTGCAAATAGCCGCTGCTAAAAAAAATACTATGGAAGTCAATGGCTACCATCAACTGTTTGGTTACCAACATTCATTAAAAATATCTTCTTTTGTGTTCAGTAGAAGAATGGAACTCATACAGGTTTGGAACAACATGAGGATGAGTAAATGATGACAGCATTTTCAGTTTTGGGTGAGCTATCCTTTTAAATTCTCACAAAGGTATTGTGGGGCTACATAAGAATTTAAATATAGTGCATGTATCAAATGGACTACTTGTACACCTTTTTGTGTTTTATATTTGTAGCTTGATATTGAAATGACGTATTCATGAATAACTTTGGTGGTTTGGACTCAGACTTTGGGATGGGTTTAGGGAGGGGAAAATATCAATAAGCAGTCGGTTGTTACTTTAATTTCTAGTTGACGCCATAAAAGATGAAATGTGACTGGCTCACATTTCACACTTTTCCAGAACGACACTCTCCTGCAGCTAAAATTGTGCATTACAACTGTTGCAGAGCAGGATATTTATTATTTCTTCATGAATAATCATAAGCAGAGTTATGAAACTAATAATAGTGTGCCTACAGCCCTTCAGTTTAAAAAAGCTCCTAATTTTCCTTTCTAAATTAAGCTGTTTATTGCCATTTAACTTGAAAACTGTATTTTGCAGTGTTGTTTTTGATGGTGATGATGATAATGAAGAGGCAAATTTGGCTTCCTTGTAGGTTCCCTGCGAGCATATTATTTCCAGGATGTTATTGTTGCCAAGAGCAAAGCTTTAGAGCGGCCAAGCTCGCAAATTACATTTTGTCATATGATTTTTCCGCAATACTGAACCCCGTGGACAAACACTGAAACTTTTTCGTCTGACTTAAGAGCTTGACGAATTGAATTCATATTCCTTCTGAATTATAAAGAGGCAATACAAAGGCTTTCATTTCCACGGAAACCAAAGACTGACAAGCGTTCATTTTTCAGACACATAATGTGTGTACATTACACACGTCTGATGTCACACTCCAGACCACCAGCTTCAGCCCGTCTGTACCAGTTACCCCGCATTCAAGACAACGTTTTCAATGTTGGTCTGTTAGATCTATTGTTAATTCATTCTATCTATCTATCTATCTATCTATCTATCTATCTATCTATCTATCTATCTATCTATCTATCTATCTATCTATCATCTATCTATCTATCTATCTATCTATCTATCTATCTATCTATCTATCATCTATCTATCTATCTATCTATCTATCTATCTATCTATCTATCTATCTATCTATCGTTCTATCTATCTATCGTTCTATCTATCTATTGATCGTTCTATCTATCTATCGATCGTTCTATTGTTCGTTCTATCGTTTGTTCTATCATTTGTTTGTTCGTTCGTTCGTTCGATCTATCTATCTATCTATCTATCTATCTATCTATCTATCTATCTATCTATCTATCTATCTATCTATCTATCTATCTATCTATCTATCTATCTATCTATCTATCTATCTATCTATCTATCGATCGTTCTATCTATCTATCTATCTATCTATCTATCTATCTATCTATCTATCTATCTATCTATCTATCTATCTATCTATCTATCTATCTATCTATCTATCTATCTATCTATCTATCTATCTATCTATCTATCTATCGTTCTTCTATCATTCTATCTATCTATTGATCGTTCTATCTATCTATCGATCGTTCTATCTATTGTTCTATCTATCGTTCGTTCTTTCTATGGTTCTATCGTTCTATTGTTCGTTCTATCGTTTGTTCTATCATTCGTTTTTTCGTTTGTTCGTTCGTTCGATCTATCTATCTATCTATCTATCTATCTATCTATCTATCTATCTATCTATCTATCTATCTATCTATCTATCTATCTATCTATCTATCTATCTATCTATCTATCTATCTATCTATCTATCGATCGTTCTATCTTTCTATCGATCGTTCCATCTATCTATCTATCGTTCTATCTATCTATCGTTCGTTCATTCTGTTGTTCGTTCTATCATTCGTTCTATCATTTGTTTGTTCTATCTATCTATCTATCTATCTATCTATCTATCTATCTATCTATCTATCTATCTATCTATCTATCATCTATCTATCTATCGTTCTATCTATCTATTGATCGTTCTATCTATCTATCGATCGTTCTATTGTTCGTTCTATCGTTTGTTCTATCATTTGTTTGTTCGTTCGTTCGATCTATCTATCTATCTATCTATCTATCTATCTATCTATCTATCTATCTATCTATCTATCTATCTATCTATCTATCTATCTATCTATCTATCTATCTATCTATCTATCGTTCTATCTATCATTCTATCTATCTATTGATCGTTCTATCTATCTATCGATCGTTCTATCTATTGTTCTATCTATCGTTCGTTCTTCCTATCGTTCTATCGTTCTATTGTTCGTTCTATCGTTTGTTCTATCATTCGTTTGTTCGTTTGTTCGTTCGTTCGTTCGTTCGATCTATCTATCTATCTATCTATCTATCTATCTATCTATCTATCTATCTATCTATCTATCTATCTATCTATCTATCTATCTATCTATCTATCTATCTATCTATCTATCTATCTATCTATCTATCTATCTATTGTTTGTTCTTTCTATCTATCTATCTATCTATCTATCTATCTATCTATCTATCTATCTATCTATCTATCTATCTATTGTTCTATCTATCTATCTATCTATCTATCTATCTATCTATCTATCTATCTATTGTTCATTCTATCAATCTATCTATTGTTCGTTCTGTCTATAGTTCATTCTATTTATCGTTCGTTCTATCTTCCCGTCTATTTATCTATTTTTCTATTTACTGCCATAACACCCAAAAGATTTCCTAGCAACAACCTAGAATACCCTAGTAACCACCCGGAAATGGCCTAGAACACCATAGAAACAACCCAGTAACCAGGCAGAGCATATAAGCAGCCTCCTATCACTCAGCCAAAACACCCAAACAATATTATATTCAAACAACGCCCTAGCAACCAATCAGAAAAAAGTTCTTTAATGAGCCATGCACGAGCTGGTCGCTAAGTGGTTGCTGTGATGCTCTGTGTGGTTGCTAAACAGACATAAAGATAGATTTTTTTTAACCTTTCAATTCTCATGAGGAACTTTGAGAGTGGCCAATTTAAGGGTTTCCCTCCTCTAGCAGAACTGATTGATTTGCATGGCAAACAGTTGGAAAATGCTCTTTTATTCTCAGCCATTAGATGGTGGAAACACAACATTTCTCAGAGGTCACAAAGGAAACTTCTCAATATTTAGAGTATGCCGAGATGAAAATGGGAAACACGTTGGCACTAACACACCGACTGTACCGAGCCAAGCAGAATAACAATCACTGTCTGAGCTGAATAAAGAAGAAAATGTGTCTCTCCTACCAGCCACTTTACTGCTGTGCTAAAAAATTGGAATCTTAATCTCTACGCTTTGCCCTTGGAAACACTTTGTTTTAAAGATGAAAATCAAATTGTTGTTTGCCAAAGTTCTTTAACGACTCAGCCAGCGTAAGAACAGTGCACACGGTCATTGCATCTTAAAACATCCTTTCAGCTGGAAATGCTCCTGAGATAGAGACGCATTTGGGAAATTTATAATGATCCTAAAATGAATATGAAATAGATAGTTCTGACTTTAAATTCTGAGCCGTCTGACATTGTTGTAAAAGACTGATAAACACACACCTGTGACTGTATGTTTTGCACTTATGTGGCAAATTGTTCGGCAAATATAAGCAGCCTAATTAATAAGCCATGCGCTCTTACGCCACACATCATGTTCTCAGCGTCTAGTGTCTCTTTAATGTGTCGTGACAGATCGCTGTAGCTCCTCGTGAACCGATCATCTCTTCATACTAGTTCATTTATAGCATCAAATAAACATGAATGAACATCAGAAGGAATGTTGTTTCAAGCGTGGAAAGACGCGAGTACACACAATTTTTCAAGTTCACCAACGTTAATCTACTAACTCCCATGACTGCTTTGTCAGACAAAATGGCCGATTCAGGATTATGATTGGTCAGATCGCCTGTCAATCAAACTGTTTGCGAAGCGTCAGTTCACTTTAACTCACAAACTCTTGTGATGTGTTGTTTTATTAAATAATATGGGTTCCCAGCTATTCTAATTTTTATCTCTACTTTTAATCCTTTGAAAAGTTGAACACTTCAAGAATGTAATATTGGATGCTTCAGCAATAAAAATAAGATATAAATAAATAAATATGCCCCTATGAATAATCTTTTTTAAGTGGTTTTAGCATAGATGTTTGTGTTTAAAACGTCAAGAAGCTCATTGGTCATTTTCGTAATAGCTGTGGTTATTTTACTTAAGTTATCTATGCTTTAAGTAAGGATTTTTTTCTTACAGTCACATGTTTAGTCAACTAGACCAGTCTCTGGTAACCCAAGGAGGGAGGAGAGCATCTGAGCAGACGCTGTCTCGGGCTGTAGTTGGGGATATTGCCTTCGGTCATAGGTTAGAAACGTGGAGAACATCCATTAAAGGGTCAGAAAACAGATGGCAGTGATGTTTGAAAACTGTAACAGAAGGTCGCTTTGCAGTTCAAGCTCTGTGTCACCCTTCATATCTGCTTGCCAGGGAAAGCGTGGAGAGTATTCATAACACGAAAGGAGGTAATTGCTCCACAGTGTGGGGTCCGGCTACAGGGACATGATGGAGAGAATGGGATGAAATGACTTAAATCCAGGAGGTCGATTGTAGTGGGCAAACTCATGTTGATTAGTTTTAACAGAGAAAGTTTAAAATGCTTTGTAATTAGGTTAGCTTGAACAAACTAAAAGGACTTTCATTTTCTGTGTGCACCACAGGGTACTACAGTAGCGATGTTCTTCAAAAATTCACCACTTATTCTACAGATAAAGAAATTCATATGGGTTCGAAACATGACAGTGAGTAAATGATTCTTAAAATACTATATTCTTAAAATTATGTAAAATATTAATCTGTCTACAGTATTAAGTAGTAAAGAAACACGCAAGGCTAACTGACATCACATCATTGTACACTTAGTCAAAACACCAATATTCTCTTCTGAGCGCCGTCTCTTTTTCCCACAGTTTCAGTATTGTTTCAAGTTTAATCATTTGTCTTCATTTGTTGCAGTGACATCGCTACAAAAGATGATTAAGTTGTCCTTTTGAATGAGGATACTGAAGAGACTAGCGCACAGAGTAATTACATTGTGCCTTCTCTTTATAGCAGGACAGATTTGATGTATCACACTGTAAAAAATGAGAATAGGAAACTGGGTTTCTGTCACCCCTCATTGGCTGATGGTTTATTTCACATTGAATAGTTCTTACTCAATATACAAACGCAGGTGCATATGGACAGTTTCCGCTTATTATGACCAGACCTGAATTAATGTAGACGTGTGGAAAGCGGCTAGGCCTGTGTAAGAAAATATTAAACCAGGTGGAATCTGCAAATAAATGCAGTGTAAGCTTTGCTCAGAACTAATGTCACTTTTCTTTGTGCCAACTAGAGCCAAGGTGAGTTTTACTGGGTGTTTTAAATCACCTCTCCTTAAGTTCCTAACATAATAACCACAGACGTACTTGATCTCGTTTATTATGGACATGTTCATCAATCATTTGATACAAATATAAAAATATTTTTTTTAATTAAATTATTTGTGCAATTATGTTTAACTAACTAGTCATTTTTTATTGGATGTTTGATCTCACTGTTATTAAATTTATTTTACAATTAAGTAATTTTTTTTTGTGCTTGAATGACATTTTATTAATTATTTTGGAATTACTTTTAACAATAAAGTCACTATATTTAAATTTACATATTTAAATTGAACTAACTAGTAATTTTAGTGTGTGTGTATATATATATATATATATATATATATATATATATATATATATATATATATAAAAATAACTACTTGAGGGTTAGACATTGATGACAGAGTTTTCATTTTTGGATGAACTATCCCTTTAAGAACTGTTCACTAAAAGGTCTTTTAGGGAACCAAAAAGTTTGGGTCTTATTGGTAAGAATTATTTTATTTATAATTATTTTTCTGACAGTGAGACTTGATAACCACAGGAAAAACCATTCATGGCTACTCACTGCCACTGTCACATGATATTATATTGTGATATGTTATATTGGCCTACAAAAAATGGCTAAAAATCACAGGTAAAAACTACACATAGCTTCACAAAGAAATTAATTATATATTCCCCTACCCACATGATAAATATATTGCAATGTAAATGGCTATAACTTAGTATTGAATATAAATATTCCATATTTTCAACAACCATGGTAAATTACTACAGTTCATTCATGGTAAATGTTTGTAAGGGTGGTGATTTGGGGATTTAAAAGTCTTCTATCTTCATTCATGGCACGTTTCTCCTGTTTTCCTCATCAGTCTTGTGGGGAATGTTAAGGCTGCTTCATCCCATTTAAAACTAGTT
Source organism: Zacco platypus (assembly GCA_038088235.1). Taxonomy (NCBI): domain Eukaryota; kingdom Metazoa; phylum Chordata; class Actinopteri; order Cypriniformes; family Xenocyprididae; genus Zacco; species Zacco platypus. The sequence goes on along the minus strand of CM076068.1, from coordinate 25,388,798 downwards.
TAATCATCGAGTGATTTGTGGTTTGTAACCGAGGTGTGTGTGTCGAATTGAAACGCTACTCACTGGATGGCGCAACGCTGTCCAGGATTGGGAATAAACGCAGCTCTTTTAAGCTTTCGTTCCGTTATCCACTGGGCCGTGCTGCGTAGTTCAAAGTAAACTAGTGAAACACCTGAAAACAGCTCAATTTGTTCTGTATTTGTTGTTACTGATCGAGAAACGACTTCAGATGATTAAGTGACAGAGCGGTTCGAACAAATCCAAATAGTTTCAGATCATCATGTAAGCGTGTTTGGCCAATCCACGGAAAAGAAAGAAAGAAGTCAAACAAATGATTGATTCACGAATGATTGCTATCACTGGTTCAGTCGACAGAAATAGGGGACACATAATAACTGCTGAAATATTTGCACAGAAAACGTTTCTCAGGTCAGTTGGAGGAATGTGCATGGTACGAACAGTGCAGCTTCAGGCTCCACTGCGGCCACGTATCTAACCAAGAAGATGATTGGCGGGCCAGATTTGGCCCGTGGGCCACCAGTTAAAAAGCCCCATTCTATGGTACCCATTTGGAACCAGTCTACTCCAGTCCACACACACAATAGCACAGAGCGGATCATATTTTAAAGTGATATGGAGGAGATTAGGAGGAGAAACTGTTAGAGATTACGTGGAAACTATGGCTTTGCTGAGCTCAACGGCTCTGGCTGAGCTCTGGCTGAGATCTGGCCGAGCTCTGGCCAAGATTTTCACAACAAAACCCGCCCAATTGCAACTCAAAACTAGCCAAATCGTGTTTCAATCCACGTTTTTGGTGAGGTTCACATGGTAAAAAATTACATTCCGGGGCTAAATATCATGTTATTTGGGGTCGCTTCAACCCGCGGACATCAAAACAGCCCGCGGCAACCCTGCGCTATTGGCTATTTTTTAAAAAGGGGAGGAGCCGCTCGATATGTCCCGCCCTCTCTTCAGTGAAAATTACTTCAACACACTGAATAATGATGCGCCTTTCAAGGCACTTCAGTGGGCCTTTAAAATGTCATTGACTCTTTGGTATTTTGTTTTCCAATACAATAATATTCACACTTTTTAGGCCTGTTATCTTTAATTTGGTATATAAGATAAGCCTTCCATTGAAGCCAGGTTTAATTATTTATATCTGAGACAGAGTTTGTACTGTAGGCTGCTAACTTGGATTGTGAATGAGCACAAAGGACGTTTAGACACTACATTGTCCTACGGGTCTCATTATCTGTGGTGAGCTAGAGTTATTGGTTCACATTTTTCTCAACACACACTGGTGTGTCAACTAGACACAAATGTATTCTAAGCAGAGAAGAGGTCTGACGCTTGCAGTGGTAAACTCCTCCAGAAGGTGAAGTCATTACTCAACTGCCTTAGGGCCACGTTGGCCCTATTCTTGTATTCCTAACTTGACTGGAAAAAAAGGTGAAATAAATAAATAATAGACAACAAAATAAAAGAGTCATTTTTTCTCATCATCCGCACCATTACCGGTCCATTCTGTGGTGGATGAAGGGAGGTACCGGTAGAGGTGTGTGCATGTTGTGTATGTTTATGGAAATAGCTTAAGGTTCTACTCAGCCATGCATTATCAGGCTCATTTAGAAAATGACAGACTTTCAATTTACCAAGCAGACCTAATAACAGACCTTAGTGCATTGCCATGACAACATATCCGGAATCAATAAGCCTGGCCTTATTGGATGGAAATGGGTTGAAGAAGGAATACGTTGCGCTTGTGAAACAACGATAAGGAGCGAGGTGTATGAGTTCTGTAGCACAAGCTCTTAAAGTTCCACATCTAGCTGATTAAGTCAATCAAAAAACATCTTTCTGTCTGTAGCCTTATGTTCAGAAAGCTCACTTATCTGCTGAAAACTTCTTGTATTGACTCAAAGTCCAAAAAATGTCTTCATTGGTTTTATATGGGCAATTCTCATCTGTTACTTGGGGAACCTATGAAATCATAACCCTATTTGGTTTAAAATATAACTTTTACTGGTAGCTAGCAAGTTCTGGCTTATTTTATTCTCTGTCTTAGCAGGCATATTTCGTCTATCACCTTGACAATGTCATGAATGTTGCTCTTCGAGACTTGAGAGCTTGAAAAATAAGAGTCCATAACTCCTTTATTTGCTTATGTTTGAGAAACTGGACAAGTTGAAATGCAAAATGTCTTTAAAATGCATGAAATGCATTTTATTTATTTTATATCGCTCTCTGAGGTTCATTTATAATGTTATCAAGATTTACTGTATACATTCAAAAAAATGTACTGTAATGAGCTATTTTCTATCCTGTTTTACCCTCTTTTTATAACACTCCATTTTGATGGGTGTGCCGCATTCAAGACTTGGAAGTAAACGTCCACTGCTATGATTGGGAAACCGTTTCGATTATTAAAATAATTTTCAACGTCCCTGCCATTACACGTGTGGAATTGTATTTAAAAACCTCTGATGCTGAAAAATCCCTCGTTACATATAGTTGAAACATTTGCCATCAATGTGAAGCAAAGATGCATATAAGCATTGGTTCTGGCAAATAATTTTTAGGCATTTTAGGCAAATTATACAGGAATGCTAAGGGGTTAAGCTCTTGGAGTTCCCACAGTTATAATTGACAAAGGATGACTCACGGTGTTTTGTGTAAACTGAATTATGAATGAATGTACCATTGTTTGTCACACTGTCTTTCTTAGGCTATTCATTCTATTCGATAAAGTGAAAAACGTTTTAAATAAAATGAAATGTGTTGTAATGTCTTACCGATGACAAAGCAGAAGATGTTGCTTTGATCAAAACAATAACAAAGCAGCGTTAACCCCATAAATGGAGAAGAAAAGGAAAGAACAGCGAATCACAACTATTCAATTTGACTGCGACGCTACAGTATAAATACTCAATGCAATAGTAACACACTGTAAACACACTGTTACTCACACTTTACATTACTGTTGGTTCCAGTGTAGTTGGCACTGGATCATCTTTTATTTTCAGTCTCTCTGAAGAGCCTGTGTCGAACTGTATCTTGTTTAACAACACATTCTCTGTAAAATGAAGTTTCTTACTGATGCAATCTTACTGGAACTTTGTTAAAAATGCAGTTCATCCATGCTTTCTTCATGTTAGCTTTACAATGAAGGCAATGTGTTTTTCCACATCTTGGCACTTCAGAACTTCTTGTAATCCCCAGAGGCTTCTAAAAAACTTTCTATTGATAACTTTATAAACATAACCACTGGCTTCCGGTACTGACCATCGTTTAGTTCTGGCGGAAGACTGACGTCTGACCTGATGTATGACGTATTGCCGAAAGGAAGCCAGTGATTAAATGTTTATAAAGTTTACTCTTAACCCTAACGCTCAAAATAATTAATTGGTTTGAGTAGGACAAACTTAAATTAAACAAATTAGTTCAGTCAAATTAACTTTTATGAGTATTTAGCACTTTCTTTTTCTTTCAAGTTCAGAGAAGGGATATATTAAGTAACTTTCATTGTTTTGAGTTTTTTTTTTTTCAAAAACGATCTCTTTTTGCTTCATTTATTAACCCACTGGAGTCATAGGGATTACATTTATGATGGATGGATGCGCTTTTTGGAACTTCAAAAACTCTGGCACCATTCAATCCATTTACAAAGCCAGGAAGAGCCAGAATATATATTTTTTTAATATAACTCCAGTTGTGTTCGGCTGATAGAAGAAATTCATATACACCTAGGATGGCTTGAGGGGGAGTAAATTATGGGATCGTTTCATTTTTGGGTGT